>OZ010591.1:41649266-41714266 GCA_963932145.1 Acanthosepion lycidas
AACAGACAATATAAAGTATAGGGAGGGGTTAATTTTATATCTCTCTTAAGTATGTTTTATATTGGAGTAGGAGGAGTGAAGAAACTTGACCTCTTTAGATGGTTAATAAAATATTAATAATATTACCCTCAAATTCTATTAAATAATGAAACCTAATCTTTAATTTAGTTTACCCATATAATAAATAAATTACATTCATAAATTAATTTTATTTTTAAATATTAAAATAGATGTTATATATATATATATATATTTTTTTTTTTGACTTGTTAATGATCGTATGTATGTAGGGATTGACATGAATACATTTGTGAGACATATATGAATAAATGAAAATTAATATTACCCTCAAATTCTATTAAATAATGAAACCTAATCTTTAATATAATAAATAAATTACATTCATAAATTAATTTTAAATATTAAAATAGATGTTATATATATATATATATATATATATTTTTTTTTTTTTTTATATTGTGGAAATACAATTAGTCGGGTGAATAAACTATTAAGATTTTAAATATTTCTTTATGTCCTAGATAAATATGTTTATTACAATAATAGTTATATTTAGTCCTGAAACTATTTACTTAAAAAATTAAACATTTAAGTTAATAACAAATTTTTTTTCAGACATCGAATTTTCTATCAAACATTGCAAACTATCTTTTACATAATTTTGTTAAAACAAAATTATAACAACTCCATCTCTCTTTCCCCCTCCCCCTATCTCTCTCTTTACCGTAAGACTCACTTGTATACATTTTCTACAATTCATTTCCGTTTTATTAACCGTCTAAAGAGGTCAAGTTTCTTCACTCCTCCTACTCCAATATAAAACATACTTAAGAGAGATATAAAATTAACACCTCCCTATACTTTATATTGTCTGTTTAACTACCACTCTCAACCCCCTCTATTAAATTACAAAAATTACACTACCCACCAATTTCTAATCCCATTTTTTTTCTCAATTAGTTGTTGGAAGATTTACCTGATGATCCTGAATCCTTAAAAAAGGATTTAGGTGAAATAAATTATCGTAATGGTACATTAAAGTGGTTTGTTTTTCATTACATTTTATATATATATATATATATATATATATATATATATATATATATATATATATATATATATATATATATATATATATATATATATATATATATATATATATATATATATATAAAGAAAGAAAGAAAGAGAGAGATGTGAATTTTATTTAACGCGGTAAAAAATGGGCCAAAATATATATTTATCGTCATCCACAGACAGACTATTTCGCTGTTTCACAGCTCATCAGTATCGGTAGATATCACGTTGCCTCTAGCTAGGATCGAAACCCGACTGAATCTCAAGACCGCACTCGCGATATTGTCCTCAAATCAAGAGGCGGCGCACTCCGCAGGATTTCAGAGACCCCTCGATCATATGGCGCATTGCAGTACCCTTTACTTTTCCCTTATGGTGAAGATGGCTACCACTACAACGTCTTCCAAAGCTTTATCGTGCAAGGCGTTCTAGTCATACCGGTCCATGGTTAGGGATGGAGACTTCAAACTGGAAACAGGTTTTCAGTTTTGCGGTTGACATGGCCGCTAAGATGGAATCGAAAAGGTTTTTTTTTTATACGGAATCATCAGAAACCGCTGCGCTCAGACTCCTACATACACTTACACGACAGCCTTCGAAATGAAGTCAATCCAGGCGACCTAGGGAAGCTGTGAATTCTGCACTCAAGCTACACTGGGGGACGTTATATGCATGAACGCACGCAGGACGCTATGACATACGTTAAGCAATATGGGCGACCAGACTTATTTATAACGTTTACCTGCAACCCCAAATGGGTTGAGATAACGCGTGAACTCCTACCTGGACCTGACATGATTACACTCACAAACATGACATTACCACCCGGGTATTCCGCTTAAAACTGGTAAAAAGTATGGACTTAATAATGATGGGGCAGATTTTAGGCTCTGTTAGATGTGACATGTACAATGTTGAGTGGCAAAAAAGGGGACTAACACATGCCCACATAATCATTTGGCTTTTTACAATAATTGACCCCAGTCAAATTGATAGCGCTATTCCGCCAAAATTCCGGATGAGGACAGGGACCTATTTGAGGCTTTGACATCCCACATGGTCCACGGGCCATGCGATACAGGCTACGAGACACGCCCCTGCTGTCAAAACGGCGCACCGTGCTCTAAGGGGTCTCCTTGATGAGACGCAAACCGGTGGGAACGGATATCCTTTGTACCGGCGAAGGGCGAGGTCCAGGGGCGGACGAACGATGAAAGTTGGGGCGTGTTGACAACAGTTGGGTGGTCCCCTACTGTCTCTTTCACATAAAAATATTCAATGCTCATATAACCGTTGAGTTCTGCAATTCCGTCCGTCCCATTAAATACATATGTAAGTGGGTTAACAAGGGCAGCGATGCTGACATGTTCAGCGTTAATGGGGACAACGGCCGAGATGAAGTTTCGCAATACTTGGATGGGCTGTACCTCAGGAGCAATCAGGCTTTTCGGCGCGTTTTTGGCGCGTTTTTGGCGCGTTTTTGGCTTCCCAATTCACCAGAGGCATCCAGCAATCGTACAGTTGGCATTGCAGTTATTGAACGAACTGCGGATTTACTTCACTGAACGAACTGCGGTAGCTATCGCCGAAAACCCGAAAGACACAACAGCCTTTAACAGCCTTTTTTTAAGTTGTGCCTTCATGACGAGTTCGCTCGAACTTTGTTATATCCACAAGTTCCATCATACTACGTTTGGGAGAACAATATTTGGAGTCACAGGAAGTCTGGCCAGAGCGTTGACGGGTTCACCGACATTAAATTTGACACCTGCCTTTGTTCGAATCTACACTGTGTCACCAAATCAGGAGGAGTGTTTCTACCTCCGGCTTCTGCTCCATGAGGTTGTTGGTCCGACAAACTTCGAGGCCATTAGCACTGTTGACGGCGTCGTGCGCAACACCTACTGAGAAGCTTGCCTCAAACGTAACTTTTTGGAGGATTATTCTCAATGGGATGCTGTCATGGCAGAGGGAACTCTCTTACAGGCACCTGCGACCCTTCGATCCTTATTCGCGAACTTAATAGTAAGATGCGAAATAAGGGATCCCCTGCTTCATGGGCTAAGTACAAAGACTTCATGTCGGAAGACATTTTGTATGCGACACAGCAGCAATGTCCGTCAGCCGAGTTGGTCTACACGGACCTTATTTACAATAGGGCGCTCATTCACGTTGAGGACTTTGCTCTTGAAATGGGCGGAGCTGCGCTAAATACATACGGTTTACCTCCGCCAGTGCGAGATGACACCGCCGACTTATCACCAGAAATACTGCGCGAAACGTCTTATTGCACTGCTGACCTCGACCACTATGTCCTAGAGAATGAATTACGACTACTACCAGAACAAAGAACACCTTACACCACTGGGGTTTACGCCGTCCGACAACAGCACGGTGGCATTTTCTTCCTAGACGCACATGGTGGAACCGGGAAGACGTTCGTTACAAAACAGATTCTAGATGAAATCAGGCGGGACGGAGACATCGCGCTTGCTGTTGACACATCCGGGATTGCGGTCACATTGCTGCCGGGCGAGAGGACGGACGGCGTGCTCTATGTTTAGACTTCCGCTTGACCTTGCCAAGACCGAAATTCCAACTTACAGCATTTCAAAAGATTCGGGACAGGCTGACGTATTAAAAAGTTGTAAACTCATAGTGTGGGACGAGTGCACTATGGTTCACAAACAAGTACTCGAGACGTTGAAATATTAGGGAGTCCACTGCTCTCATGGGTGGCTTGAATCTCCTTCTGTCAGATGACTTTCGACAAACCCTGCCTGTCATTCCTAAAGAGATGCTATTCGTGCGTCCTTAGGTCGTCCAACCTCTGGGCCCATGTCCAGTCATTGAACTTGACCACCAACATGCGCGCCCATACTACAGGGAACAACGGGTCCGCTGATTTTTCAAGAAGGCTACATTAACTTAGGAACACTGTTCAGTTGATGACACCCATCAACAGCTCAGAGATGCCGTCTTTCTGCATCTTAGTGCCAACTACTGTGACCTTGACTGGCTCATTAAAACATCTTTTCTTGCCCCCAAAATACCAGAGTTACTAGCATTAATGAGCAACTCCTACAGTACATTCCCAGAGACGATTACATCTACAAATCCATCGACAGGACGCCCGACCCGGACAACCTCACGAACTACAAGGTCGAACTTTTGAATTCCTTAGAACCGGTGGGGTTTCCGCCTCACACACTGAGACAGAAAGTGGACGCGCCCATTATGCTTTTGCGTAACCTGGTTCCCCCGAAACAGTACACGCATGGTGGTTAACTCTTTGGCACCAAATTTAACTAAAGCAACAATTTTTACCGGTTGCTGAAGGGGTGAAACTCTATTCATACCGCGCATGCATCTATCTCCTTCAGGTTCAGATGTGCCCTTTACATTCCGCGAGTCGCAGTTTCCCGTCAGATTTTGCTTTGCAATGTCTATTAATATATCACAGGGCCAAACACTACGTGTCGCTTGGAGAGCAGTGTTTTTTTTTTCCCCACGGCCAGCTTTACGTAGGCTGTCTGCGTGTAGGTAGAAGCGAGAACGTATTCGTCCTCCCTCCGAGGGTTCTGCAAAAAATGTCGTTTGCAAGGAGTATCTGTAGGTTGATGGAACGTAGACGGCGGCTGACAGTTTACCTCTATGCGGTCTTCAGGACTTTATAAACCGTCAGCGACAGTAGAAACCGCCAGGCAATGCTCCGATTCCAGTTTTCCCTCTTACCACACCTTACAGACGTCGGTGAAATTTGTATCCCATTGTTACTACACCGCACCAGATAAACACTTCCTCCCACCTGCCTTCGGCGTATTCGCATGGCTGCTTGCGTTTTCTGTCAAATCCTCCCGCCTAATGCCACTGTCATCTCCGTTACACCACTATCATCTACGCTGTGGAGGCATTAATAATTGTGTTAAGCGCCTCCCAGGCAAATGCATCGCTGATACTGCATCAAATCCCAAAACTTTTGAATAGCTGAGCGCTATAGGGAGCTTGTAATGACATGCGCTTTCCTGAGGTTTCAGCGTTCATTTCCGTCATACTGCTGATCACGGGCAGTGCTACATGAAACGCATCACAGACATCACTATTCACCTTTGTGGGATTAGTTTGGAATCTCTGTTTTGGCCTTAGCCAGATTTCGCCTACACCTGTACAATTTGTCTGCTGCAAGGAGTTGGCATTGTGGAATCCTTCTGGAGCCAGCCAGTTAATTCCGTCTCTGCCTTGCTTCTCACACACCTACCTGGTGACCAGTTTGCGGTAGTGCTATCGCTATCTTTCATTCAGCCTGTGTTGCGCGTACCGTTGTTTTTGTGTTTACTGAAGTCAGCTTAAACGGTGGTCAATCCATTTAAAAAAGAGATGATTCAAGACATACTTAGGGGTTGACTAATTTCCAACTCCAAAATTCCCGGCACCTACAATTGGCTCCTGGTGGTACCTCAGGCTCATACTGTGATGCGCCCAAGCAAAACGTACCTGCGCAACTGTGTGCACTACCCGCTGCTTTAGACTCAACACCGAATCATACAATCGTATGCGCTCACAGGGTTGGAGGGGTATAGTTGAGGGGGGCCACGGAATTCAGGGCATTCAGAGAGGTATTCGATGAGGTCAGCGACGCGTAGATGTTGACACAACGGCTGGCATTTTCAGTTGAGATGCACAATGCTTCACACTACTCCCTGCAGCTACTTCAAGCGTCGATTCAATAGGCTGAAACCTGAGTGCTGGCCAGTCGGAAATAAGTTCTCAGTATTTCGCTTACTTATTGAGCCAGCGTCTATTATGAAGAGCGATTTCTGTGGGTGCTTCATTGTAGTTCTGTCTACCAGTAAATTCTACGGTCGTTTACCCATTTCAAACTTTACAGAAGGCGAAATTCTGCTTTGCAAGCTCCATTCCTTTACTGGGTTTTTCTCCAAACCGTAACATCCACAGTAAAACCGACAACAGCTACTCCCAGTACTCCCAATTTACAAACCATTGCGCTTAACACTTTTGACCCCTACTTGCAGCTGTGATTACCTCTGTTCTTGCGCCGCGACAATTACCGAGTGTGTACGGGGGGAGTCACGTGCGTTCGCCCGCTCAGTTTCCCGAGTGGGGGAGAGTTTCATCTTGCCAGAGCAAATGAAGTCAGATCATTCTCGGTTCAATAAATGGACAGTCCAGACATGCCAAAAAAAGGAATGGACACAAATTCCCCACTAGGTCAGGGGGGTTCCGACAATAAGCAAGCCGTACTTAAGTAGGGTCGGGTAGTTGAACGTGTGCAAACTCGAGTAGAGCAGCTTTGCCGACCACCGGTGCCGATATGTTAAGACAGTCTAACAGTGAAAAAGCAACCACAATTTTACATTGCCAGAATTAAAAATCTTGACCGATTATGAACGGGTTGCAATCTTCGGGTTAAGCACGGAGCAGCAACACAGCAGCAACACAGCAGCCACCTACTGCAACCGGTTGCCCTTGATCGCATTGATTTAGCTACCAGTGAGATTCCCGGGCTGTCAGTGACCTAAACAACTGATACATGCGTAAGTTCAATAATTCAAACCCCTAAGCAATTTAACTACATAAACCCCCGAGTAACGCCGGGATTTATTGCTAGTCAGTGATAGAGCTAACATATTTAGTTGGATTGATGTGAGCTTGTTACAGATGGATAGAAGATCTCTGAACGCGTATGCATACGTATATACGTGTGAGCGAGAAAACATTATTCGGCGAACAAAATAGACGAACGATCTGCGTGTTGAGACCGCAACTGACGAAGAATGTTCGCTATACATACCAACAATGAATACAGCGACCAATTGCGTACCTATTATCGGCAATGACACATGGATGCGCATATATACCCAGTCCCACACTGTTTATATATGTTTATATTTATGTGAGCGTGCGTGTATATATGTCTGCGTACGTCAGTGAATGAATGTGCGTGTATGTATGTTTACGTATGTATGAGTGGCGTTCTTACGACAATCTTTCCTCCTACTACAATAAGGACACCGATATAAATTAATCAGTTTGTCTGACGATCCCAAATAGCGTGAAACCTAGAGTCACAAACTCACATCACTCCAAATAGATATATATATATATATATATATATATATATATATATATATATACATAAATATATATATATATTACCGATAGTATAATTACGCCACCTGGAACACACACAGTAATCAGACCGCCTCCTTTGACTTTTGACAGTTCAGATATAAAATATTTCCTTTTAATCGAAAAAAAAGGGAAATATTATCTGTGAAATATTTACAGAATTCCGTCTTCGATTTAATAACCATAAAAGAACTATCAAAGGCAACACAATCAATTTCACTTTAACTGAATATTTCAATCACTCGGACCACAGCACCGATACATTTTGATGCGGTCTTTTACCGTCTTCATTTAGATGCCAACAAGAAGGCCGTAAGTCCGAGTTGAAATACTTTCAGAATTCACACATTATAGGATTAAATAGAATTTTAATCCTGCTCAGAGAATACAGTTTGCAAAGAAGACCTTCTACTCCTCACCAGCAACCGTAATCGTGACAAACAATTAGGCCGATAAATAAAATTTCTTGCGGTAATACAACATACGGTAAAAAAAAAATATATACACACAGAGACAACAGCAACAAATTCCCGCAAAAAGGAGTCTCAATGCATTATTTATTTATTGCCTCGTTGATAAAGGACACGGGTGTGTACAAAAAATTCCGATTTTAATATCTTTGTTAATATGCTTCCATTGGGTCAAACGGTCTGTTAATATTTAATAAATATTATCATACTTATTATAAAACCCAGGTTGTGTGTATGCGTTTATATATTGGATCGGATTTCCTACATTTTTCAACCGATTTCAACAAAACTTCACAGGACTACGTAAAATTACCTTGGAAAAACAATTTTTTTTGCATGAAATCAATTTGAAAACACGATTAAGAAGCATCGCGAGAATGAAAGGGGGACAACCCATATCGAGTTATACTTATTATAAAACCTAGGTTGTTTGTGTGTGTGCGTGTGTTCGTTTATATATGGGATCGGATTTCCTACATTTTTCAAGTGATTTCAACAAAACTTCCCTTTTTTTTTGCAGGTAGTGTTTCTTATTGTCTTGCACACTTTTTTCTTTATTTTTACATTCAGAATGCTTTAAAAATTCCATTTACAAGACAATTGTTTATAATAAAATTCTATTCAATCGCTAGACTCATAACGATTGAAAACAATGTTTTTGTTTGAGTTTGGGTTTGACCAATTCGTAAAAAAAATAAAAAAAACTATAAAAAAAAAACTAATTCAGACATGCGTGTCCGTCAACTTTAAACAATAATCTTCGTCAATTTTATTTTTCAGTCTTTATGATGGTCGATACTTGATCTATCTCTTACTGTTACATCCCCGGGCAACGCCGGGCTCTACTGCTAGTCAGTCATATTAACAAAATTATTAATATTTTTTTTGTTTATAATATCTCGAATTGTCAAGTCTATGAAATTTAAACACACACACATAGACACATCGGCACACACACACACACACACACACACACACATACATACATATATATATATATAATGTAAAGGTAATAAATCCGTTGGTATAAAATCCAAGTGGATCATATTAATATCAAATATTAAAACTTATCGACAAAAAGAGCTCAATTTATTTATCATTATTCGAAAAAAAATGAATACACAATAAAATCCAAAATAATCTCTAATGGGGAATAAGCTTCGACAGAGGGAAATATAATTCGTCATTGTTATCACCCCTGTCTATATATACAACCTAACTACCCTACACTGTGGAAACGCTTCAATGCGCGCATGACCATGACATTATAATATGAAAAAAATTCTAAAAAGGATCTTTTTGTCACGTTCTAATGAACGTTCAGTACATTGTAAACCGTTTTGCATTTTAAAGCATAATAAAAAAAATGACAGTAATGGGTAACAATGCACAACTTTGTATAAATACTTGTAGTAATGAACTACGTATAGTTTTGTACTATTGCGCAACTGAAGATGATCTTCAATGAAGAACGAAAGTACTTCGGAAACGAAAATAAATGTAATTTAAACAGCTATAGAACATTACTCTCATCCTTTAACATAAATACACGGAAGATTATTCGTGAGTATGAACGGATTTTATTAAAAATATGCAGACATAATATTTGTAATTTATTCAGTCAGACATGCCTAAAAGATAATTTTCTGTCTAAATACACACACACACACACACACACACACACACTCATATATATATATATATACGAATCCAGTCAAAGGACGAATATTTTCTATGAAAATTTCTCGGACATTCAGGCCGGTAAATGTTATTTAATACTGTTTATTATAAACAGAGCATTTACTGAAATACTTGTATCTATAAAAAGAACGTTATACACACACACACACACACACACACACACACACACATATATATATATATATATATATATATATATATATATAGATATATATATATAGAGAGAGAGAGAGAGAGAGGTAGATAGATAGATATAGTGTGTGTGTGTGTCTGTGTGTGTACATATAATAATCTGAGGAAAGCAATTCGAAAGATAATAAAACAAGAACAATAATATTATTGGTAATGTTACCAATAATATTATTTTTAGCGAAATTGATAGAGCCTGACAGAGATATTGAAAAATCGGAATTTTACAAAGAGACGAGAAATAAAACAGCAATTGGAACTTTTCTATGAGAATTTATTTTTTTCGCTTCTGTTATAACCCATAGATATAGCATAACATTAAACTATATATATATATATATATATATATATATATATATATATATATATATATATATACGAGGGTCATTCAATAAATAAGGTGAATTTTTCGGTATAAAGACTTCTAATAAAGATATAAGCTTACGTTTTTAATTTGTTTTTTGTTTTACTTCTTTTTCACATGGATTTAATTTCTTGGCCGACCAAGAAGCATGCTTCAGGATTGAACAGCGGTCAGTTATTAACTTTTTGGTTGCTGAAGGGTGCAAACCAGTTGAAATTCAGAGGAGAATGTCAACTGTGTATGGTGCCACATGTTTCAGCAAAAAAATGTCTACAATGGGCTAAATTGTTTAAAGAAGGACGGAGCAGTGTTGAGGATCAAGACAGGCCTGGGAGGTCTACAGAAGTGAGGTCTCCTGAGGTGATCGAATCAGTCAATGACCTCATTCAGTCTGACAGAAAAACTACTTTGAACTGCTGGGGCAGGTCAAGAAAGATATAAAGAACAAACGCAGTGGTCACCAGTCAGAAGGAGTCATCTTGCATCATGACAACGCAAGGCCTCACACAGCTGCCCAAACGGTGCAGACCATCAACGAGCTGGGCTGGGAACTGCTCCCTCACCCCACTTACAGCCCAGACCTTGCCCCTTCAGATTTTCACCTGTTTGGTCCCTTGAAAGCGTTCACAAGACGCACGAAGTTTAAAAGTGACGATGAAGTCAAAAGCGTTGTGAGAGACTGGCTGAGACATCAGTCCAAAGATTTTTACGCTGATGGAATATGGAAGCTTGTGCACAGATGGGAAAAGTGTGTGACAGTGCTGGGAGACTACGTTGAAAAAAGTAAGCTTCTATCTGTATTAGAAGTCCTTATACCAAAAACTTCATCTTATTTATTGAATGACCCTCGAATATAAATTTTTATGTGTAACAATTGAAGGGCATTGTGCAAATTTTTGACATGAAACGCACAGAAGTCATGACCTTTCACGTCCACAAGCAAAAAGCTACCGCGCTGACAAACTACAAATTAAACTCCTTGTTTCCCTTTCTCTACAAACTACGATTAAAGTGTAAGGAGTGATGGTAAGTAGCTATGAAAGGAAACAGACACACAACTGAAACGAAAGAAACAATGAAAGAGAGAGAGAGAGAGAGTGAGAGAGAGAAATAGAGAGAAAGAGAGAGAGGTAGGAGATAAATATATGTCAAAGTTGGCCAAGGTTTATAGTTTATTTCAGTTTCAATTAAACTTCACCTAAACTTATTTTACTTCGAAGTGTCTTTGATTGAGGGATTGACTATCACTTCTAATTTCCCAGCAAATTTTACTCTGAAGAACACCCAAGGTGTTTCACAAAAGCGCGCGTACAAAATCTGTGCGTGCTTGCGTGCGTTCGTGCTTGCGTGCGTGCATCGTGCATCGTGCATGCGTTCACCCGCAACCCGCGCGCACGCGAGCACGCACACACGCACAATGAGGATAATATGCGGATAACTTTCCTGGAGTGTTTATAAATTTTACACCGTTAAATTATTAACGTTAACAACGAAATATTTTAAATTAGAAAATTGTACTTACGGTAAGGGTACACACACACACACACACACACACACACACACACACACACACTCATATATATATATATATACGAATCCAGTCAAAGGACGAATATTTTCTATGAAAATTTCTCGGACATTCAGGCCGGTAAATGTTATTTAATACTGTTTATTATAAACAGAGCATTTACTGAAATACTTGTATCTATAAAAAGAACGTTATACACACACACACACACACACACATATATATATATATATATATATATATATATATATATATATATATATATATATATATATAGAGAGAGAGAGAGAGAGAGGTAGATAGATAGATATAGTGTGTGTGTGTGTCTGTGTGTGTACATATAATAATCTGAGGAAAGCAATTCGAAAGATAATAAAACAAGAACAATAATATTATTGGTAATGTTACCAATAATATTATTTTTAGCGAAATTGATAGAGCCTGACAGAGATATTGAAAAATCGGAATTTTACAAAGAGACGAGAAATAAAACAGCAATTGGAACTTTTCTATGAGAATTTATTTTTTTCGCTTCTGTTATAACCCATAGATATAGCATAACATTAAACTATATATATATATATATATATATATATATATATATATATATATATATATATATATATATATACGAGGGTCATTCAATAAATAAGGTGAATTTTTCGGTATAAAGACTTCTAATAAAGATATAAGCTTACGTTTTTAATTTGTTTTTTGTTTTACTTCTTTTTCACATGGATTTAATTTCTTGGCCGACCAAGAAGCATGCTTCAGGATTGAACAGCGGTCAGTTATTAACTTTTTGGTTGCTGAAGGGTGCAAACCAGTTGAAATTCAGAGGAGAATGTCAACTGTGTATGGTGCCACATGTTTCAGCAAAAAAATGTCTACAATGGGCTAAATTGTTTAAAGAAGGACGGAGCAGTGTTGAGGATCAAGACAGGCCTGGGAGGTCTACAGAAGTGAGGTCTCCTGAGGTGATCGAATCAGTCAATGACCTCATTCAGTCTGACAGAAAAACTACTTTGAACTGCTGGGGCAGGTCAAGAAAGATATAAAGAACAAACGCAGTGGTCACCAGTCAGAAGGAGTCATCTTGCATCATGACAACGCAAGGCCTCACACAGCTGCCCAAACGGTGCAGACCATCAACGAGCTGGGCTGGGAACTGCTCCCTCACCCCACTTACAGCCCAGACCTTGCCCCTTCAGATTTTCACCTGTTTGGTCCCTTGAAAGCGTTCACAAGACGCACGAAGTTTAAAAGTGACGATGAAGTCAAAAGCGTTGTGAGAGACTGGCTGAGACATCAGTCCAAAGATTTTTACGCTGATGGAATATGGAAGCTTGTGCACAGATGGGAAAAGTGTGTGACAGTGCTGGGAGACTACGTTGAAAAAAGTAAGCTTCTATCTGTATTAGAAGTCCTTATACCAAAAACTTCATCTTATTTATTGAATGACCCTCGAATATAAATTTTTATGTGTAACAATTGAAGGGCATTGTGCAAATTTTTGACATGAAACGCACAGAAGTCATGACCTTTCACGTCCACAAGCAAAAAGCTACCGCGCTGACAAACTACAAATTAAACTCCTTGTTTCCCTTTCTCTACAAACTACGATTAAAGTGTAAGGAGTGATGGTAAGTAGCTATGAAAGGAAACAGACACACAACTGAAACGAAAGAAACAATGAAAGAGAGAGAGAGAGAGAGTGAGAGAGAGAAATAGAGAGAAAGAGAGAGAGGTAGGAGATAAATATATGTCAAAGTTGGCCAAGGTTTATAGTTTATTTCAGTTTCAATTAAACTTCACCTAAACTTATTTTACTTCGAAGTGTCTTTGATTGAGGGATTGACTATCACTTCTAATTTCCCAGCAAATTTTACTCTGAAGAACACCCAAGGTGTTTCACAAAAGCGCGCGTACAAAATCTGTGCGTGCTTGCGTGCGTTCGTGCTTGCGTGCGTGCATCGTGCATCGTGCATGCGTTCACCCGCAACCCGCGCGCACGCGAGCACGCACACACGCACAATGAGGATAATATGCGGATAACTTTCCTGGAGTGTTTATAAATTTTACACCGTTAAATTATTAACGTTAACAACGAAATATTTTAAATTAGAAAATTGTACTTACGGTAAGGGTACACACACACACACACACACACACACACACACACGCACACATACACACACACGCAAACACACACACACACAAACATATATATATATATATATATATATATATATATATATATATATATATATATATATTAGGCAGGATGTGTGTGTAACGAATCACGGCCGCAATTTTCGACGGATTTGCATCAAAATCTACATGCACATGCTCCAAGTTAGCAGGAAGGCCAAGACAGACTTTGCATTTCCCATCTCACATCGATAGTGGAAATAATGGATTTTTTCATGCTTCTACGGCAGTTTTAATGTAGTTTGCGGCCGTTTTCTACTGGCAACAGTGAGATCCTATAACTGGCTGCCACGAATAGGTAGGGAGATTCTATTGGTCAGCGTGAGAGCCAACAGCTGACTGACATGAATGTAAACTAGCATGCTAGCATGCAAAAAAAATCGATAGCTGCATTCGTCACAAGTGGGAAAAATTTAAATCTGCATGACATTTTACTCCAATTGGCTCATTCGCTTGCTTAAACTCAACGTTGATTCTGATTCCGCAAAACTGGGTTAGGTGTGAAAAAGTATTTGTTGTTAACATTCTTTTTTCCAGTTACGAGTCCTTTTTTAAAGCTGATCGTTTTGTGTTCATTTTGTTTAGTTCTTATTTGTAACAGATTTAATATTTAGTATAGAGCTTAGAAAATATTCGCAGTGTGAGATAGGCAAGAAGTAAGGCATATAGCAACATCTGCACGGCAAAGGGCACTCCTTTAAAGGCAAGGAAGGGCAAAAATATTTTAACTCAAGTGATAGCGATTGCTGTATGAGTCGTACGATGTTTGGATCAAGCACGGGCAATGCTAATATACATATATATATATATATATATATATATATATATATATATATATATATATATATATTAGTAATTATAAAAAGTGTTATTTACTATTTTCAGCATCCCGTCTCTACATTTACATAGACAGGCCATCCTGCAATCACTTCGTCCACAAAGTCATATATATATATATATATATATATATATATATATATATATATATATATATATATATATATATATATATATATACTAGCAGGTTTCGCAGAGTAAGATATATTCATACTTGAAATATTTGAAAAAAAAATTTAAATGAACATTTTATTCATAAATTGGCTTGTTATAATTAACGAAAGTTTGACAAATAGATGCCAACTTGTTGAATACCAAGTAAAATTCACATTTCAAGCACTTTTCTGCACTATATAAAACAACATTCCTAAAGAGAACTATTTTTTATATGAAATTCGAAAGAATCCTTCAATAAAAGAACACTAATGAAGGGCAGTTAATTAATGAAATATACTTTTTTTAATCATTAAGCAAATAATTAAACTTGAAGAGTGATATAACTTTAGAAGTAGAAAATATATTACACAGATACTGAGCTTCTTAATATTAGTAATTTTTGCACATTACTTGTCATCTCTCTGTTCCGTCTCTGTCCTTGGACAGAGTGCGCTCAGAGGCTTCTCTGTCTGAGGACGGATGGGCAACTGAGAAAATTATACTGAAGAGGTGTCCATTCCTGGGGAACAGCTACCCGAGGCCGCGTCCTCCCATTGCACAAGAGGGAGGGATCGGTGCTCGCACCGAGGCCAGAGCAACCGACGGTTGTGGGGAATTTTTGTCCCTGCCCGAGTGTACGCGCTCGGGATCCCTCATTAATCCGACTTTGTGTCACATCTCATTCTCGTCAGGGAATGAGTAAACACCGTATAAATTGATATAAATAATTTATACTCTTTAATTACCATCTCTCAGTTACGTCTCTGTCTTTAGGCAGTGTGCGCTCAGGGGGTTCTCTGAAAAGGAAAGAGGGGCAACTGAGGGCAATTATATTGAGAGGTGCCTGACCCTGGGGAACTGCTGCCCCAGGCCGCGCCCTCCCATTGCACCAGAGTGAGGGATCGGTGCACGCACCGAGGCTAGCGTAACCAACTGTTGTGGGGGTTGAAGGGAATTTTCGTTTCTTGCCCGGGTGCACGCGCTCGGGCTCCCTACATTAAAGCGACCTTGTGTCACAACCTGACCTCGTGGGGTGGGGTCAAGTAAATACCGTATAAATTAATATAAGTAATTTATACTTTTTATTTAGGATCTTTCAGCTGCGTCGGTCTTTGGGCAGAGTGCACGCAGGGGCGACTCCTTCAAAGTACAGAGTCGCAAGTGAGAAAATTATATGGTGCTCAACCCTGGGGAACAGCTGTCTGAGGCCGGGCTCTCCCATTGCACCAGAGTGAGGGATTGGTGCACGCAGCAAGGCCAGCGCAAACGACGGTTGCGGGGGCTCGGGGAATTTTTGTTCCTTGACCGGGTGTACGCGCTCGGGCTCCCCACATTAAACCCACCTTGTGTCACATCTCATTCTCGTGGGGGAATGAGTAAACACCGTATAAATTACTATAAGTAATGTGTACGTATTATTTATCATCTCTCTGTTTTCGGCTCTGTCTTTGGGTAGAGTGCGCGCAGGGGCGACCCCGTCAACGGACAGAGTCGCAACTGAAGAAAATTATACTGAAGAGGTGTCCAACCCTGGGGAACAGCTGTCAGAGGCCGCCTCAACCCCCATTGAACCAGAGGGAGGAATCGGTGTTCACATCGATGCCAGTGCAACCGACGGTTGCGAGGGCTCGGGCATTTTTTGTTCCTTCTCTGTCATTGCACAAGAGGGAGGGACTGGTGCTCGCACCGAGGCCTACGCAACCGACGGTTGTGGGGGCTGTGGGGAATTTTTGTACCTTGACCGAGTGTACGCCCTCAGGTCCCCACTTTATAACGATCTTGTGTCACATCTCGTTCTGGTGGGGGAACGACTAAACACCATATAAATTAATATAAAGTAATTTGTGCGCATTATTTATCATCTCTCAGTTGCGTATCTATCTTTGGGCAGAGTGCACTCAGGGGTTTCTCTGTCAAAGGACAGAGGGGCAACTGAGGAAAATTATACTGAAGAGGTGCGCTCGGATCCCCACTTTAAAAAGTCCTTCTGTCACATCTCGTCCTCGGGGGGTGAACGCGTAAATACCGTCTAAATTACTAAAAAGTATAGTGTGGGTTTTTTCACCACAGAATTCCTTCTGCTCCAATTTGGCATTTATTCGTATAGATTCCATAATATAGGTCTTACTTGATTAGCTATTATGTTTATCTAACTCTTCGACTGTTGAATGTATAACTAATTCTATTTTCTCATCTTTACACTATATTAATTTTTTCTTATAAATTGTCCGCTGTCCATGAAATAAAAATAATTGTTTGTACAGAAAAGAAGGATTTGCGTACAGCAAATCATCTTTAAATTAAGTTGCAGCAGAAGAATTATCAGTATTTACATTAGTCGGACTATTGTCCTCATCTTTGTCACAACGTTTCGCCCGTTGTACGCTCCGACCTTCTTCAGGTGGTTGGAATTTCGAACTGAACCCTTTATTTCGATCACTGGGGTAGACTGTTCTAGTTCCACGTGCCATGGATTTCAGTTATCAGTTATCTCCTGCTAATTTTCCCTCTGAAAGTTCTTCACTGCCTTAACCGGGTATTGAACTCACACTCTTTGGGTCTGTCACTGGATCTAACCAACGCCTTTATTCACTGTGCCATGTGTCCTTGTGTCGAAATTCCACCTGAAGAACGGCCGAAACGTTGTGACAAATATGGCGACAAAGATGAGGACAATAGTCCGACTAATGTAAATACTGTACATAATACCTCATCTCAGAAATATAGACAGACTCAAAAGAATTATCATTGAAATATTTAAAAAAGTAAGTTTAAACATTAAATACTAAAATACAATGATAAATTTTGAGTTCTTCTGTATTTTATTGATACTTATGGAATCTACTTGAACCTAGCTGATGTGATAATGACCAAACCAAGTCCTCCACAGGAGCTAGCTTAAATACCGCCAGATAAGCTTTTAAGATAGTTTCTAATAAAACGTGTACTGCAATTTGGGCTACAAAAGGTAAATTAGAGTTACTCCTTGAAACATTAAACAACGATAATGGATAGTATGATATATTAATATATATATTTTACCGTCGCATATTCTAATGGAATTAACCCTGAATCTGAGTTCAACGAAAATCGTTCCTTGCGCTTAACTTTTCTCGGGCTTTTGAATGAGCTGTGGATCATTGAAATCGGACAAGTGGTAGCAGGATGAGTTGCTTGGACACACACACACACACACACGCGCGCGCACGCGCACAAACACACATACACTGAACTTTATGTATAGTATATGTGTGTGTATGAGTGTGTGTGTGTGTCCTTGTGGATAGCGCGCGTGCATTTTTACAATGTGGGTCTGCATATTTTATATAATTTTATAATTATCGGATTGTTCTTTTTTCTTGTCTTATCCACCATTTTCTAAGATTTCGAATTGTTTTTATCTTGATTTTCCCCCACCACCTTTATGTACTGGGAAATCCTAATCGGAAATATTAGCTCCATTGTTTGAGTGAATTGCCTTAATTATGTTCATCACAAGTAATCCTCGCTGTAGTCGACAGAAAGGAAGTACGAATCAATGGAAGGAAAATTTGAGAAAATATTGGTGAAAAATTATGTGAGAGGTGGAAGAATTGAATTGAATTCAGAAGTAGGTCTTCGGAAAGCAATTCTAGTGACGAGTTTTATTAAAGAATATGTCATTAGTATAATTATGAGAGACTTTTTTTTTTATTATTTTGCTCGTTTTTATCTTAAATTTATGTTTCTGTATGCAGTGGTTAATTTCTCGTTGTTGCTCACGAGGCTCTGGTCATTTTTGTGTGTCGAAAATATATGGAACTCTCACAGCCAAACACAGAGGAGATAGTGAGATAGATATACACATACAGACATTGGCAAACACAACACTCCCTCTCTCTCTCTTTCTTTCTTCCTCTCTCTCTCTCTTTCTGTCTCTCTCTCTCTCTCTCACACACACATAAACACACATGGCTAAATAAGCGTAAACAAAAAAGCTTAATACCCACATCTGAACAAGCCAATACATGTTGTCAAACCAAAGTCACTCGAACTTTCACACTGACAGTCAAAGGTAACATTTTCGCTCAAGACATGCCGGTAAATTACACACAGACAAAGAAACATTCAATCACAATCACTGTCTAAATATTGTCACAAACACATACACACAGTCACAGAATTAGTCTTTTCAAAAACTTAAACAAACGCATAGAAAAAATAAAAACAAGGACACTATTGTTGACAAATGCATAACTATAATATTTATAACAGCAGATAGTCTATACATAAAAGTATAAACAAATTAAACACATCAACATACTAACGCACAATTATAACTCAAGGCGTACACATATTAATACGTATACAATTATATTGCATATGTATATAAACAATCCATATTCTCTTTATATTCCATAAGTAAGGTAGCCTCTACCCAAAAGCCACTGCTTTGTAGAACAAACCCCTGAGAGTAACCTCTTCAAGTCCAGAGTTAAAGGGTATCAGTTCTACGTAACTTCATAGTCTATAATACTTACGTACAGAAAACAACGCCATCCACAAAGCCTCTACTTTGAGTGGCTCACGAACATTCTATTGTACCTTTCTTTCTTTCTTTCTTTCTTTCTTTCTTTCTTTCTCTGGCACTCAGATGCAAGCAAACGCAAAATTCTTGCGTATACATAGGAACCCTAAACACATAAACAAATAAGCCCATGCACATACATGCACGCAAACTCAGAGAGACAAACCAAATTCCCATACATATAGAAACACACAGTTACATACACAACACCAAAAATGTCTCGCGCACACATCCAAAAGATGACATTCTCACGCATAAACAGGCTCACAAACTATACATAAACACACACTTATGCAAGATTCTTAACCACTTTTCAACATACATACATACATACGCAAATGCAATTAATTCTCTCGAAACAAACATTATTTAATTAGACTATAATGATTCTCAATAATATCTGCATATATATATCTAAGTTTACCTAAATTGAACCATTTCTTATATATATTCTAGGTCAAGTTATATATATATATATATATATATATATATATATATATATATATATATATATATATTTAAAATTGAACATTGGAGTCAACACTCAGAAGCGACAGTCTGTTACATACTAGGCGCAATCGTATTTACATACGCTCTATCTCCGATATTGAGCACTTTATACCATAAATATAGCACGCCTTAATATATATATATATTTCTTTACATACATACATACATACATACATACATACATATATATATATATATATATATATATATATATATATATATATATATATATATATTCTAGTTCAGGTAATTTTGACATTTATTTCCTTTTCTCCTGTCATTTAATTTTAAAATAATTTTTAATAAATTGTCTGGATAAATTTAAATCCTTTCGGTCTAATGAAGCACATATTAAAAATCTATCTGTCGAAATAAATTTGTTACCGAATTCTTCGATAATGTGTTGTGTTAATTTTTTTCTTCTTGATGGATATCATATTACTCTGTATATAAATACACTTATCTGTCTACATGGATATATCTATTTTAATATTCTATATTAAAAGGTCCTACTTGGATTATCCTTATCACTTACAGATTTGATATTATTATTCATATTATATATATATATATATATATATATATATATATATATATATATATATATTATTATTATTATTATTATTATTATTTTATTATTATTATTATTATTTTTCATATTGTATATATATATATATGTTAGGTTGGTTCAAAAATAATGACGTAATAATGTCGTTTTTTGACGTTAAAAATACGTAAAAAAACGACATTATTACGTCATTATTTTTGCACTAACCTAATATATATATATATATATATATATATATATATATATATATATATATATATATATGTTCAAATATTATAGAACTACCTAATAAAAAATCAGCTAACACTTTCACCTGAATAACATCCGTTATGTGACGTTGCATGAGTTCTATGAATAGAATAAATGCATTAGTATATCAATTAAGATCCATACCTGATTTGTGTTCATTTCTTAGCTGCGGGTCATTTAGTGAAGTCTCCAACGTGCCACATATATACTCAATCATGTCTAAATCTGGTGGGTATCTGTATATATGTTACCTGGATATATATCCTTGGCGACGGCATCCAGTTACGTATTATCCGTGTCCTCTTGAATGTCACTGCAAAACATATCGAGCACAAAGTGATTATGATGTGTTTCCTTAAAATTCACATACTCTTCCCTTGATAAACAAACTCTTCAAATTTTACTCGTTTATGAGCAGCTTGTCATACAATACAACAGTATAAATTTGTTAGAATAGTTACCTCTGCGAAATCGCTAAAAAAAGAGCATAGTCTGATGAAAAAGACGCAAAAGTTTATGAAAACAAAATTTTATTTTAAAATGCTTATGTTTTTATGAAGAGGAAAGACCAAAGTTATTTTAAATTATTTTTAAAAATTTTTGCTTCTTTTTAGAACGTTCTAAATTTTGATTAAAAAAACCTTGTTTCTCTTTGTACCAACATGGGCTAGTAAATAACATAGATAATTTTTAGCACGTTTTTTTGCTTTTACACACATTAATTTGGAAAATCTTGCAAAAATAAACATAATTGTCAGATGTTAATGAAACTTTCAGAAACTATTCGCAGATGATCGAAATTATTATAATATGTAATTTTTTATTAAAGTCATGGCAGAAATATTTTTTTTATATATTTATTAACACCCCCATAACTAATTTTATGAAAAACTCAAGAAATTCGAGCGCGCAGACCTTAGTGATTACAATAGTTAAAAGCACAAGGCTTTGAAGAATGCAAATCATGTTTTTTTTTTTTTTTAATTGGAGCCAACATACCTGAAAATCAGCTCTGAATTGTAACATACAAAACTCAATAAAACAAATATATTATTTAATTTCAAATTTGTTTTTAGTTGTTTTATGAATATGGACAATATTTTCTGAAAGCAAAAAAGTTTTCCAATGAAAATTATATTTTTAATACAATTATTTGTTATTTCTTGATAGACAATGACGATCTCATCTGGACACTTTGAAAGGTTGATGTTGCTTTTAACTAATGTTATAATATTTTTAAAAACTTAATGTAAAAATCTATTATAATTAATGTCTAGCGGTTTGAAAATTGTATCGTTTGGACCAATCAGAAGAGCCATGGTAATTAAAAAATGTAATTTTTGTGCTTATAATCGGGCAGTAATTATAAAATATGGAAGACCAACCAGAATACAATTTAGTTGCATTATTTGAGTTCAGCATTGTTCTCCGCTGTTAAGGCCTTTACTTTTGCGAAATACGTTTGATTTTTCAATTTCAACTGAGAAGGGTACCTATAAGTATCAGTATCATCTTATGAAATTTAACTACTGCTAAACTTTAATTTATATGATCTTATTTTTATATTAACCTCAGTTATGACATTTTTCCATAAATGAAATATCAAAATTAATAATAAAATGAATGGAAATACAAATAACACAGTAAAATGTAATAAATGTACATAAAATTATAGTATTTTATGTACACTTATGATAAAATTTCATAAGAAAGGTACCTATAAATTAATTAGATACCTTTTTCTTATGAAATTTAATCTCACTCTTAACAGTCTTATTTTTTAATTTCTTTATATTTTCCATAAAGCATCGTAAACGTAAAGATGAAAGCTAAGTATAAAAAAAAAATGAAAAATTAGAGCGCTGAATGTTTTCCTTACAAGTTTCGAGGTAAATAATTTGTTCATTTAAATCTAAATAATTTCACTTCCTTCTATCCGTAGAAAGAATTATCTTCCCGTAAGTTATCTAAACGTCATGAATGTGCTTTTCGTCACTTGTCAAATGACGCAAAATGTTATGACCTTCTTTGTTTTATTTTCAAATTACATTTTTTCGGCGCAGAAGCTAAGTTAAGCTTGGTTCAAAATATTTTAAATAAACATTATAATTTCTGATTTTATTAAAATCAGTTTTGAAAAAAATGATAATTGATTTTTAAAAGAATATCAAAGTCAGATTTTCATCTTTTTTATCAAATGATTGAAAATGATTGATTATCTGTCCTTTTTTTTTAAAAAAAAAAAAAAGATTTTTAACGAAAATTTCGGACGTGCTACGAACGATTAAAAAATGTAAAAAAAAATACCCCAAAAATACTTTGATCTTTCCTCTTTAATAATAATATGAACATTAGACGATAAAAACTTGTTTTCGTCAAGTTCGGCGTCTTTTTCATCATGCTATCTCTGTTTGTTTACATTTTCGTGGAGGTACCTATGTTAGAATAGTCTTCTGACGGACGAGATCCTTTACAAATAAAATTGACCATCAACCAGAAAGAACTGTGAACCTGCGTCCTGTGACCAATAGTCACTTCGCCAGGCTTTCTCGTTTCAATGGTGTTGTCCGCCCGCCCAGAATAGCAATTGTGTTGTTGGCCGTCGCCTACTACGAATCCAAATGAAATGCAGTCGACCTTCTATAATGCGTTTACTGATTATTTTAGCAGAACCTGTGTAGAACTTGTTTGTGTTTGATGAATTGTCGCTCTTCATTGCCAGTTGTTCCATTATTGTATCACCGGTTGGGACACGCATATTTAACGAGACCTAACATCTGTAAGCAATTCTCTTATTTGTGGCACACAGACGCTTTAGTTCCTACATAAAAAAGACTAAGGCTATTACACTAATAAGATTTCAACAGTTGTGCCCATCGCTGAACAATTATTACAAAACAGTATTAAATCAGGTCTGCAACTATACTGCCACAGCTCCACAACCTCTTTACCTGTTACAAGACAAACACCTATATTCGTTTGTTTTGGTAATACATGCATACTTTCCTTGTTGCAATGACGTGAAGAATGTTGGACTGATAACTCCTGGAACTCTCCTGGAACTCTTCTGGAAAGAGATCTGACATATTTAAATAAATTGCCTAATTTCGCGATTTGTCTTTTACAAGTATTGAAATTCCAAATAATGTATATATAAAGAATGTCCAGCACTTTTTTTCGAGATGACAAGCAACAGATGGATTCTGAACTGACAACTTTTCTAATGTTTGAAAAGTCCATACCCTACAATTTCTGATTTCTGTTCATTAAAGACAAATTACTCAGAACAATGTTTGGGAGAGATAAAGACAAAACTGATTTCTACTCATTAAATACAATATACTCAAGTCAACATAGAGCATTTTCGAAAGGATAGTTACACAGTATCAGAAAGAGACATTTGAAATATCTAGGATACATAATGAGGAAAGAGGGCTCGGAGAATCTAACACTCGCGGGGTATAGTGAAGGCAACTGGAAAGAAGAAACTATAATAACTTTCCCAATGAGTTTGTGTAATTTGGTGGCAGAACAGGTATTGCGGAGATAAGGAAAAGACAAAATTTACGAATAGTTACAAAGGCTGCAAAGTGTTCTGAGCCATGATCGCGCACATCCTTAATGAAAATTGAGAATGAAAAAAAAGGGCGAAGATCAATCGGGTAATATCGTCATTCCTATATGGCAATGAATACAGGACAATCTCCTCAGAGATGAAGAAGAAACTTGAAGATACAGAAATGTGCTTCTACGGAAAGATGCTGATGATAACATGCATCGAACATGCAAGCTACGACGAAAGGAAACTTCACACCAGTAGGCAGTTAAAGGCATATGATGTAGACAGAGGTCTTTGGAAACCTGATACTCACAGACTGAAGACAATATAGAGAGAGGAAAACAACATTTTACCTACATAGTGCGAATGAGTAAATTCAAGGCGGAACAAGGTTTAGGGCGGTTAAAGAGAACGCAAATATATATTAACAGCTACAAAAAGAAGAAGTTATGGAGAACCATGATCACCTATGCCCTGAAAGGAGACAGCATATAGATGATCATGAATCAGTGGATAACGGAACACCATTTAGGAGAGATAACAAAAAGAGAAAGTTTATCAAGAGCTACAAAAGACAGGAGATTATGCAGAACAATGATCGCCAACGTCCTAAAAGGACACGGCAGATAGAAGAAGAAGAAGAAGAAGAAGAAGAAGAAGAAGAAGAAGAAGAAGAAGTTTTAGGAGAGAAAACAAAAAGACAAAATTTATTAAGATCTGCACAGGAAAAGAAATAGTGGAGAACCATTATCGCCTTACTCTCGATGGGAAACGACACACAGAAGAAGAAAAGATCTTGAATATATGGTTGGCGGAACAAGGTTTAGGAGAGATAACAAAAAGACAAATTTTATAAAGATCTACAAAGGAAGAGAAATAGTGGAGAACCATTATCGCCTTACTCTTGATGGGAAACGGCACACAGAAGAAGAAAAGATCTTGAATATATGGTTGGCGGAACAAGGTTTAGGAGAGATAACAAAAAGACAAAATCTATTAAGATCTACAAAGTACATGAAATTGTGGAAAGACATGATCGTCCACGTCCTGAAAGGCAAAAGACCCAAAGGAAACAAGATAATTCATCATATGATCAACTTAGGTTAGTCTGCCTATGAAAACTTCAATGGCATCTGATCGTATGTCTTATAGTCACAAAAGTAAGATATAAAAGTCCCTATCTTAATGCTTACTATTCTTTATATTATTTACACTTGGACCGCAAATGTAAGATGTCCTTCTTAATCTGATCATATCGTTCATGATAAGGCATAGGTTGTAACATTTTATCAACACTGAAGAGCTTTTTGAGATATCTGACCTTTTACATCCATGAAAATCAAAGTGTTAACATTTTATGGTCACATAAAACGCGCTATATCTGGTCGCTGCAAAATCCGCTTAGAAATTATGGCGCTAAATTACACATGAATTGGCCAGCGTAAATTTTAAGCACTCAAATCTGGTCAAACATGACATGACTGTGTCCAAAAGAGATATCCAGAAAACGGATGTCTGGGAAAAAAGTACAGAATCATGCCCCTATACTTAGTAGACAGAAGAGCAAATTCCAAATCAAGTGAAAGAAAGCAGTTCCAAGAAAATAATACAGCCACATGATCGCCTTTAGGTAGTCTGTCTTTGAGAAGATAACATCTTTTATTCTTTATAGAATTATGTGTTTCAGCTGGACCTGAACATTAAAAAAAGTGGAAAGTGACACATCGCATTACTGGATATCTATAGATATGAAACGCGAACAAAGGAAAATATACAAAATAAAAATGGTTGTAAGGCAAGGATATGTCTTCTCGCCACACTTATTCAACCATTACAGTGATGCGATTCTGAGACAATCAATAGTACTACTAAGATTCATTATTAGCGGCCACGTTCTAAATAACAAAAGATGCGAAGAAGACATAGTTCTATAAATGTAGTGAAGAGAATCGAGAAGAAAACAGAATGAATAGCTTTCAACAAAACGAAGGGTCCAACATGCAAATTGGAGATGCAAAAGTCAGAGGAGTACAAAGATTTTGATATATGAGAAGTGTTTTAACAGAGGTCATCTAGTGCGACATATATTGGAATAGTGAAAGATACTTTTCAAAAACCAAATATTAAGAAACAGAAAATAATTCGTTACAAACAAAGATGAGTGCACTGAAATATTATGTACTATCAGTCATCCTTTATGACAAAGAATGCTGGACTCACAGATGAAAAACTTCTCCCCCATCTATGGATTAATTAGTAAGACTTGTATCACTAAACCATTATTATCACCAAAAAATACATTCTTAATCGTCCGAATTTTCTAAAGATATATGCTGACTTTAAATAACCTGCAAAGGGTTGATAAAGTGGAGAAAACTAATAAAACAACAGAAATGTGGTTCTACAGAAGGATGCTGAGAATACCATGGACCGAAATTGTCAGCAACGACGAAGTTCTAGATTATATGGAAAAAAAAAGAACGTTTATACATAACATCAGAAAGTGACCGTTGAAATTTCTAGGTCACATAATGAAGAAAGACGGCTTAGAGAATATAACACTCACAGGACATACTGAAGGCCAGAAGAAGAGAGGAACCTTAGTTTCCTAGCGAGCTTGACTAAATTTATGGTGCAACAGGGTTTAAGAGTGATAACAAGCAGATATTTATTAAGAGATACGAAGGACAGGAAATTGTGGAGAGCCATGATCACCAACGTCTTGAAGGGACACGGCACAGAATAAGAATAAGTTTGTATTAATGGATAGCAGAACAGAGTTTAGGAACTGATAAAAAGAATATATTTATGAAGATCTGCAAAGGACAGGATATTGTGGAGATCCATGATCGCCAACGTCCGGAAGAGACATTGCATATAAAAGAAGAATAATGAGTTTTTGTAAACGGGTGGAAGATAGATAACACAGAGATAAAATTTATTAAGAGCTACAAAGTACGCGAAGTTGTAGTGAGCTATCACCGCCAAGGTTCGGAAGCAATACGTCACATAAAAGAAGATGGTTCAGTTCGAAATATCCTAACCTGAAGAAGGTCGGAGGTCATACCGACCGAAATGTTTTGATTTACTGTAAATAGTGCAAATATTAATAATTCATAATTGAAGAAATTCTTAGAGAAACAAGAAGAGAGACTTTGATGAAAAGAGAAATAAATTTGATGGAATCGTAGAGCCAATATTTCTTGAGAGGTCCACGTTAGTTTTGATGATGTTTCGGCCACGAATAGCTTCAGTAATAACTGTCAACCTCCAATATGGTCGCATCTTCGCACTAGTTTCTCGCAAATAGGACCGAAATGTAAAATTAAATGGAGATATATAAATTACGTCACTATGTTTTATCTATTATATCACCCCGTGTACGGCGATAATGTCAGTAACACGCAAGGGCTTAATGTGAATGAAAATTAATGAGAAGACTTTAGTGAAGAGACAAGATAAATCCAGAACAAGGTCGAGAAAATGGCGAATGGCGAATGGCGTTGAATTTAAAACTTTGGAGGTGGCAGAGAAGCAAAGGACAGATTACATTACAGATGATTCTTTGGATTTTGTCAAGAATCTCGTTATATATAGCAGGAGCAGCAGATGCACATACATTCTCTCTCTCTCTCTCTCTCTCTCTCTCTCTCGCATACATAGACAGACACAGACACACACATATACAAACACACACACAACATACATATATATATGTATATGTATATATTGCCTTTGTTTTGTATATATATATATATATATATATATATATATATATATATATGTATATATAAATTTATATTTATATTCGCTCTACTCTGTATTGATCATTCTTTTAAGAATAGTAATTGTTGGTGATTGGAATTTATTCCGTATACACCAATCATACACTTATATATATATATGTGTGTGTGTGTGTGTGTGTGTGTGTGTGTGTAGAAAACAAAAGCAAACAGTTCATGCTCAACGCGCCCAGACTATCCAGATAGTGTAAAACGCTTTAAAAGGACAACAATTAACAAAGGACGTCTCGAGTCGTTAGCAAAGTGTATATATGTGTGTGTATATATATATATATATATATATATATATATATATATATATATATATATATATATATATATATATATATATATATATGTATATATATATATATATATATATATATACACACACACAGACCTAAATAAAGTGCCTTGAGGATGTAGTGCAGCCTTGACTCGAGGGAGTGGCTGCTGTCGGACACTCTGTCTGGCAACAGGACTCTGCACTATGCCACACAAACCGAAAAACCAGTCACTGTGGCCAGATAATTTCCGCGGCCACTATATCTGGTCACCGAACTCCCTAGACTGCAACCCACTTCATTATTATATGTGTGACACAGTTGAGCGAGAGACCAACAAAACTCGAATGAACTGTAGGCAAGCATTATTCCGAAGTCGCCTGCATGCCTTGGTTAAAGGCAATGGAGATATTATTGAATGAATTTATTCTGTAATATTTCAAGATATTTTTGTGTAATTTTGGCAAAATGAGGTGTCAGTGGTATTTTCATTTTCGCGTAATTTAGACATCAATTTATCTATTGCAGTATATATATATATATATATATATATATATATATATATATATATATATATATATATATTTATACCTTCCGTTTACATATAACAATATATGCATTTGTTAATATATTTAAATAATATATATTTATTTAGACAATCACTAAACACTTATCGTTGAATTTATTCGCCTTTGCACAAAATCAAATTCCGAAGAAGGATACATTAACAGCCTCAGCCATGAGATGATATCTCCCAGATTTCAGAATCCCCCAACTCCGACACGTTGTAGCAATGAGAGAGTGGATGATACACTTGAAATCCTGGGAATAAGGCCCTCTTTATCTCAGCCCACAAACTGGCCAAAGTAAATCCAACACAGCGTAATATGCGAACACAGAAATAAAAGTTGAATTGATCCAGAACTGATCCTTGGAAGTAGCGTCTGGGGCGGACACTTTGATCCTGGGTAGAGAGCGCATATACCCTGATCCTATGTAGAAGCGCTGATCTATATGTAAATGAACTCCTTTTTTTTGTACAAGAAAGTTGCGTGCAAAGTAATAATCAATATTCATTCTCTGACCAGTTCTGCTTTATCGTAATTTGTTTGGTGGCCGTTTTCTCATTTCAGAAACGGGAATAAATCATTGGTTTCCTCTATGAGATAAGCTAAAATAATGAAAATGATAATCCTTGCACGTTATCTAGAAACGCTTGACCAACAGTCGTCAATGGCTAGCAGACCAAAGCTACTAGATTGTCCGATATAGTATTAGTAAATGCTCGTTAAAATGGCTTGGGATTACATATCTGCATGATTCAGTTTTAGTGCTATGTGTACGATGTTGGACCTCCCAGGTTGACAAATGCTGATAATGTGTTCAGTCCCGACTGATGCACAATTGATATATTTACTTTTCTTTAAATAACTGTGATTTTGGTTATTAAATACCAAAGGAAATACTTACGAGTATCTTTTTTCAAATAATATAAAAAGCCATATTGGAGAAAAATTTATTTAATACTAGCAGCATGGCCCGGCGTTGCCCGTGTTCCATTCAAAAAGCGTACGACTTATAAAGCCATCGCTATCACTTGACTTAAAATATCTTTGTCCTTCCTTGCCTTTAAAGGAGTGCCCTTTGCCGTGCTGATGTTGCTACACACTGCGAATTTTTTCGAAGCTCTATACTAAACATTAAATCTGTTACGAAAAAAGAACTACACAAAATGAACCCAAAACGATCAGCTTTAAAAAAAGGACTCGTAACTGGAAAACCGAATGAAAAAAATATTTTTTCACACCTAACCCAGTTCTGCGGAATCAGAATCAACGTTGAGTTTAAGCAAGCGAATGAGTCAATACGAGTAAAGTACTATGCAGATTTAAATTTTTCCCACTTGTGACGAATGCAGCTATCGATATTTTTGCATGCTAGCATGCTAGTTAATATTCGTGTCAGTCAGCTGTTAGCTCTCACGCTGACCAATACAATCTTCCTGCCTATTCGTGTCAGCCAGCTATAGGCTCTCACTCTGGCCAGTAGAAAATGGCCACAAAATACATGAAAACTGCCCTAGAAGTATGAAAACGATTATTTCCACTATCGATGGGAGTTTGGAAATGCAAAGTCGGTCTTGGCCTTTCCGCTAACTTGGAGCATGTGCATGTAAATTTTGGTGTAAATCCGTCGCAAATTGCGGCCGTGCATTCATTACACACACACACATCCTGGCTTTTATAGATAGAGATTATATGTTATTTTTTAATAAGACAATTCCAATGTATAAGCTAACCAAAAAATCCTTGAGGGCTTTTAGGTCTTGTGGGAAAAGAAGGATCGGTGATACGCACGTAATTGCGTCACGTGCCGGGAAACGGGTGTGAGTTTGTTTGTGTGTGTGGAGTGGGGTCGTTGCTCTTGACCAATGAAGGTTTGTTGCGCACACACATCGGTCATAACTTGAGCAGTGTCGAGGAAATATCGCAGTGTCGAAGCAGCTCCTTCGGTGTTGTCTGCTTTATGGCTTTCAGAAGGGCTTGTTCATCGCTGCATCAAGTCGCCGAGTATGGTAAGCATTTGGGGATAATACAGTGAGCGAATGCACCGCCAGAATACAGGGACGGAGATCTGTCTCTTTGTGATGGCCGGTCACATGTCCTGAATGCTGAGGAAGTGGAGGCGACCATTGGTGAGCTTGCCGAAAGCATCCAGGTTTTCTGATCAAACAGTCAGACTTCATCTGCACCGACAGGGAATACGTATGAGCAATTGCCAAACACTGTCGGAAGCCAACAAGTAACAACGAGTGATAGCTTGTTTCTTTATTGATTTCTCGGCACAGTAGCTTATCTACACTGCGTGCCAAATTATTAACGAGATAACATTTTTTCTAATATTTCAAAAACCCTCACGCAAAATTTTCACACAACGTTGGCAATACTGACCTGCGCAATCACAGAATTGTTCGTACTGATCTGCGCAATGTAAACAAACTGGCGCCATATTTGTTATCAGCGCGGTGATTTGAGAGTGCCAAATTATTAGAAAGGTTTAGTAAAATTCCCACAATTGAGCAAACGAAACGTTTATTAATGTTGCACATGAATGTTTATGATCAAAAGAACCTAATAAATAAGATAATCAAACAAATAATAACAGATACAAACAAAGGCACAGTTTTAAACAAATTAATAGGGAATGTGCTTTCCCTCTTTTGAAATTACTTGAAGAAGTCTACGATCCATAGAATTTGTTAATTGTAGGATGTCATCTGCTGTACTGCCGCGATATATGTCAAGAATTGCTTCCCACGACTCAGCGTTGCTCCTCAATTGTCATCCGTTGGCGTACGGTCTTCGCTTCATGATGCTCCAAAGGTTTTCGATTGGGTTCCAATCCGGAGAATTTGTTGGCCACTTCATTTTTCGAGGTCCATCGTAGCCTAACTGTTTCAAATATTCAGTAGTCTTGTGAGCAGCATGTGAGGGAGCATTATCTTTCATTAAAAACAATGGCCCTTCTGAAGGCAAGTCTTTCCCTTTTCTTCCACGGTTCCAGATGCTCCTTCATAAACGCTATTTATGCATCAGCAGTCATTTTGACGCAATCTGGTATTCTCCATGGGCCCACTAATGTTTTTTTTCCAATAATACCACCTCAGATCATTATGCCTTCAGCGCTTTGTTTGCGTCTCAAACGCTGATGGAGATTCTGTCCGTTCATTACCCAGCCTTTGCACCATCTATCTGGCCCATCAAGTGTTGCTCGAGTTTCGTCTGTGAACAAAACTTTAGATAAGTCAATCTTCATATTGTCCTCGTCCAATTTCAATTGATTTTGAATATGATTTCTCGTCAACGGAACTTCGATACAGGTTTGACTGTTGTTGCTATTTCCCTCAGATACCAACACCGAGTACTTTTAGACACAGTAGGATCCCCAATGCGACTGAAAAGCTCTTGACTGGTAAGTCCAGGGTACTTCGTGGCCACTCGTTTAAGTCGTGACATGAGACGCCGCGAAATAACCTTCGGTTTGCCTTTATCTGCCCTTTTGCGTAATTGTGTAGGGTCAGCGGTGAACATTTTTCTGGTGTCACCTCCCTATCATTTTAGAAATTTCTAGGGTAGATTTACCTTTTGACAGTTCTGAGGTCATAGCTTTCTTTTCAGCATCACTTAAACTGCTTTTACGACCCATCTTTTCACTAAATTCTTACACTTTTATAATAATTTGGCACTCTCAAATCACCGTGCTGATAACAAATACGGCGCCAGTTTTTTTACATTGTGCAGATCAGTACAAAAACTTCAGGGACTGTGTAGGTCTGTATTGTCAACATTGTGTGAAAAAAATGTGTGAATTGATTCGAGGGTTTTTGAAATATTAGAAAAAATGTTATCTCGATAATAATGTGGCACGCAGTGTATATTTGATCGAGTGCTCACCAGTGACGAAAAGTGGGACATGTTTGACACTCCCAAGTGTACCATACATTGCTTATCACCACGTGACCCTGTCTCGCACACCACAAATCCACCTCTACACCCATGTAAGATCATGATCTGTATATTGTGGACTAGTTGATCGATGAGTGTTTCAGTATGATCTTCTAGCAATTATATAAGTCATCACCGTGGACTCGTACCCGGAGTTTGAATATATGCAACAGGAACCGATGCCAGAAGGAGCCAATATTGGTTACTCGCAAGGATGTGCTCTTTTTTCATGACAATGCTTGGCATCACCTGGTACGGGTGGCCAGAGATACCATCGGCGACTTGACTCGGAGACACTGTGCCATCAACTTTACTTCCCCCGAACTTGAGCCAAAAGCTTACCACCTATATCATTCCCTGGACAGCAACTTTCGTGGGAAATCTTTCACAACTGAACTTGTTGATAATTGCCTCAAGGTATTTGCGTATGACACTAAAGTAGCTGAGGTGCTGACTGCTCACATTTACACTTGACACCTTCCATAGAACTGGAAAGGTTTCTATTTCAATCAGCGCTTAAGCCACAATCGTACATAACTCAGGGATAATGTTTTTAAGGACAACTATCGGGATTATATTTGACCTGTAGCATATTTAGGGTCAAGTCTTTTGATAAGTCTAGAAAGTTACCTTGTCGTGGTAGAGATATTATTAAGTCTGTGCTCGCTGAAAAGCGGGAAGTCGGGAAGGCGGTGGCTTATGTCATTTAACGTGGAGTTAAAGGAAATTTCATTGAGAAGAGCTTTGAATTATCTGATGAGAATGAGATAAGCTCTGGACTAATTATGATAATAAGCACTGACGTTTTACCTCTATTGCCAATTTGGTTAGAGACTTTTTAGAACTTGAAGGATTCATCTTTCGAGTTTAGCTTGGACTGCTTAAGCATAGCTACAATTAGATTTTTCTAAAAAATTCTTTCAATGATTTTGGGCAGTTCTGAAAGCAGCAATAGTCCTACTACACAGGTCCCTTTGCGAGATAATATAATCGAGGGTGCAGCATATTCTGGCTAAGACCTATGAAAAATTATCAGAGAGAAACGATCTATTTTGAGAATCATGATAAAATATAAAGAGAAATCAGCAATGTCATTCGTTCTGACATGGCATCTCAGTTACAGTCACTTTCTTATCACCGTAACGTAGCTTCCCTGTGTCTTTTCTAGAAATACTTAGATGGTATTAGGTTGGTGCAAAAATAATGTCGGTTTCTGACGTATATTTAACGTCAAAAACCGGCATTATTTTTGCACCAACCTAATAATTGTCCTGATGAACTTACCTTTTTAGTACCAAGTCTTTATGAATTTAAATGTTCTACTGTATAGACAGCAAGGTCTCATCCTTTTACAGTTGAAATGGATATAGATGTAACTGTAAGTTCTATACTAACAGTTTCCACTCTCCCAATTTTCTCTTGTAGAACTTTTTGCTGGCTTTCTTCCTTCCAGTCAACTTTGATCTTCAAATATTTGAATGCAATATCAATCTTTATATTGTCGACTTAATTCTCGTTCTTTTATTGTTTTCTTCCTCATATTCTTCGATATTCGGTAACCCATTCTGTCTTAGAAAGCGTTTTGCCTTGTTCGGGGTGAAATGATTAATAAATGTTTCTTTTTATTCTCTTTTCCACACTGTTTCTACGTAGACCAGGGGAGGAACAGATTTGATGAGATGAAGATATATATATATATATATATATATATATATATATATATAGTTTATGCAAAACGAGGTAATCCGCATGGGTAGACACAAGGAGGATGATATTATGTTTTAATTTTTCATTTCAACCTTTGGAAGTAAAGTCTGATGATCCATAGCCCTGTTAAAGGGGTTGTGGTGAAATAACTTATTACATGGAACCTTAAAGTGGTCTGTTTTTATTCATATATATATATATATATATATATATATATATATATATATATATATATGTGTGTGTGTGTGTGTGTGTGTGTGTGTTATGGTTCAGGTTAGGACCAAGGAAGAACAACAAGAACACAAGAGTAGAAATAACGAAGGTATATTACACGAAATAATAATACAAGATGTGGAAGGTGTTAGTATGACTGTCAGTCTGGTTTGGAGTGAACTACTCTCGGCTCGAGTAAAGTTCGTCCCTCTCTCTTGAGAGGCGTAATATACATAGCGTTAGAAAGAGTTCATTCTGTAGTTATAGGTAAGGACCCATGACTATATACATACAAGTTTAGTCGAAGTACACACCGTCCATCTCAGATCTCGCAATTACTATGGAAGCAGGCGAGCAGTATCTGATCAGTACTAAAATAAGAACTAGACGAGATGTCCCGAGACATGGACAGTGGAACCGTATCTTAAATAAAAGGTTTAATTAGGAATTTCCTGTAGTTTACCTAGGTCAATATACACCTGATGAAGGCTAGAAAATACCATTGCCGAAACGTTTTGATAACAACTACAAAAATGTTGACAATAAAGTGTAAATAATGGTAGATAATCATTCTAACAATTCAGACAGAAATCAATATGGTCTTTGACATTTTTATTAAGTAAAGGAACATTTGATAATTTAAATGGATTATTCTAGTTTAATAAACATGGTGACGTTATTAATTAATTTTCCCAGCTTCAGATGTTTACGACGTGGTGTTAAAAATTTCTCCGTCAGATTCATTTCAGAAATTTAGCCCAGATACATAAACATAGGATTTTCTTTTTTCAGTCCATTCTTGCTTTGAATATTTTTAATACGCCCTAGTATATAATTTAAAATTGGAATGTTAAAGTATTTAGAGAGTTCGTTCTTCTGTTTCATTACAACAACGAAATTCTTTCATCTACAGTCTTACGAACGCCTTGTCACTTGTCAGATAATATTGATAAAAGAACGTTTTCTATATCATCTCAATAAGAATTATTCAGTATTACTTTCTTCATGAGAGTCTAGCAAGTACTTTTTTTTTTTTAGGTTTTAGTAATTTATGTGGTAATATAGCAAAACTTGATTGGACCTTGTAATGCCAAGGAACGAGAACGAAAGTAAAACCAACAACTAACATAAACGTCATTATTAATTCAACCACATCTTCTAAATCATTGGAAACACTGACACTTGAAACTTATAAGCGCGTGCTTATATTTTCCAGGATAGAATTGAAAAATATTCCCGGGAAAGAAACCAAAGTTTGGGTTTGGGAACCTCGAGGTGGTGTAATGGTTAACAAACTTGCCTCCTTAGAACATTTATGACTGAGTATTGAGTTCGATTCTCACTGGGTGCCCCATACTTTCGGCATTGTATCTAAGTATATTTGGAAAATCACTATAATAAGTAATGGTTAGCCGAGTAAACGTGTCATACTAGGGGGGGGGGGCTAACCAATCCCTTTTGCAGATGCCTGCTCAGACACATTTGTGTTTTATTCAATATCCAGAGAGCCTGCTCGTGGTTTATACTGCAATTATACAGTCTGGACTATGTTTGCCGTAGTCTCGGAATATGGAATCCAGTGAAGTCCGTAATCTCTTCAATATCAGAGGTTGGCAGTGTAGATTCGGAGAAAGTAGCGGCTGTTAATTCTTTAAGTCTTCGATATCAGGTTGGCATTGGAGATATTTTGGGAGAAAAAACAAAATGGCTGCCTTTATACACGTCGCATTGAATATTTTGAGCTTTCTGATTGGTTAACCCTTCTCTTGGTTGACTATAAAATGAGTCAGCTCATTTTGACTGGCTCACTAGTACATATATCCAAAAAAACTGTAATATACAGAGTATACCTTAGTTACTTCTTCTGAAAGATAGATCATTCTCGTTTGTTCTTCAGCTATGCTGAGCAGACTTTAGTTCCAGCTTCTGGAAGAGTGGGCATTGTCGTTTATACGTAAATTATACAGGGCGGACCTTAGCTGAATCTTCTGGGAGAGCTGGCAATATCTGGCATGTTTAGTAGTCAGAACAACGCCACGATGACTTGTCATTTCGCGTTAGCACAACCATCTACGGCATCCCAAATAGTTTCGTCTACGCAATTTCACTCACAAGTCAACTCGTGGTATAGCCATCAGGCATTTTTCAATGGTGTCGCATGCCGGGAGCACTTTTGCAGGCCGATAACATCAAGACATCACATTCTTGACCAGTCGTTAATAGCGAGATTCGAAAACTGATGTCATGGTCCCAACTACTCGGCCACACCCTCATGTATTCAGTAAGTATATAAATATCGATGAAACAAACATCAAGTACGATTTCAGATGGATTTGAAAGTGGAGCCAAATTGAACATTAACATGACGGCTCGTTTTAATTGCCAAACTATTACGAAATAAATTAATTCAATGCGAATATGGACTAACCGTATAATAATAACGATTATTTATATATGCGGCATATATTGGAACCAGAATTAACCCCGTTTATTAAGTATAGTTTCTACTGAATGAGCAAATGAAACATTTAGCCAGCCCAATATATTCACCCACTCTAGAATAAAGCGTTTAGATTTTGATCAAGGAATGTTTCCATGTTGATTTTTATATGTATTGACTCTATTTCACATATATTTCCAGTTCAAAATTATTTCTCTATAATTCTAGCATAGGCTCATTATATTCTATCACCGTTCACCAAACCACGAACTACAGCCAGACACGATGAACGGATGTCCCTCAAGGAGACACCGTGCCTTTATGAGAATATTAGGCTTAAAACTCACCACTTACCTCAGGATATAGGTAAAAACCTCAGGTCCCTTTATCGCTCCAGTATGTACCTTGCACATCATGCTAACCTCTACCTTTATAAGATCCAGATAAGGCAGAAAATTGATTATTGTTGCTATATTTGGGTGGGAACTGTCCAGTCCTCACTATCCAGTTTTAATAGAGTTCAAAAGCTTCTCCGAGTCCTTGTTTGAGAAGAAAGATTTTCCACCCTCTCTTTGACAAGTGCGATGTGGTGGGCCTCTCACATCTATATCTTTACTTCCATGGCATGTCTTCGTACGATTTACATTCCTTGGTTTCGCCAGGTATAACCTTCACTTCTAGCACCTGACATGCCACCTAAATAGTAACAAAACCATCTTCATTTCCTCCATAATCCACTGGCGTGAAATAAGTTCCACTCAAACAGCTTCTTGCGTTTGTCTAGAGTTTACCGTTATCTTGCGCTCATATCCATATAAACGACCGCTTAACGTAACCTTCTACCTTGAGTGGCCCCCGGGACTTGTACAGGGTGAAGCATACTGTAAAAATAAAAGGAACAAAAACTTTATCTCTTCTCAACTGAAATCCATGACTTCATCACCTATTCGATCAAATTGGACGTTCTAAGATCTTTTAGGGCTGACACACTTAAGTATGAGATGCGTGAAACAGCAATCTCCAATATGGACCATATCTCAAAGTTCATAGGATTACTATCGTGGCTTTTGAAGAAGAAAATGACCTGTCTAAAAATCCATAATAATATCATTTGCTTCATTTCTGCAACACATTGCTTTAAGTGAAGATATATCGGCTTGAAAATGCGAAACACATTTTCTGGTCATTAAATCCATTATTCGAACTATTGTCCTCATGTTTGTCGCCATATTTATTACAAAGTTTCGGCTGTTGTACGCTCCAGCCTTCTTCAGGTGGTTGGAATGTCGAAGTGAACCCTTTATTTCCCTCACTGGTTGACTGTTCTAGTTCCACGTGCCATGTTTTAATGGATGTCAGCTATCAGTTATCTCCTGTTAATTTCCCTCTGAAAGTTCTCCACTGCCTTAACCGGGTATTGAACTCACACTCTTTGGGTCCTGTCACTGGATCTAACCAACGGCATCTAACTGTGCCATGTGTCCTTGAGGACATCTGTTTATGAATTTCTGGATATTATAAACCTAATGTCTTCAGCAACCATTTTTACCAGTGCTCATATTGCAATTTTTGCTGTTATCATACATGTTGTTACCAGAGCTCATATTGTAACTTTTTTGTTATTATCTCTTTTCTCTGGCACTCCTTATTACGGGTTCCCATAGAAAAGTCTACCAGTGAGAGAAATAAAGGGTTCAGTTCGACATTCCAACCACCTGAAGAAGGCCGGAGCGTACAACGGCCGAAACGTTGTAATAAATATGGCGACAAAAATGAGGACAATAGACCGAATAATGTACATAATACCTCATCTCAGAAATATAGACAGAACCCACTCTATATGGGTCAAACACTAAAGTGCAATAACGAAACAGTTGTAAATTAAAGTTTATTAACAAAGAAAAACTTTTGTATGTAATGAAGGTAATTTTCTGATGTTTAAATAAAAGGTCTATATTGACGTGCGTGTTAAATCCTATACTAAATTTGTTATAATTGAGCTATACGCCGAGGTATTTGAAGTCTTTAGAGATATTACGAATTCCATATCCTGAATTTTTGCTATCGTTCCTTTTATTCCTACTGTAGTGCTATATAAAGAGAAAGAGAGAGAGAGAGAGCAAGAGAGAGATAGGAAGAGAGAAAAGAGGAGAGAGGAAGGGAGGGAGAGAGGAAGGGAGGGAGAGAGAGATAGAGGGAGAGAAAGCAGCGGGTCCCTGAGTCTAAGCTTGACTGTAAATATAGGTAGACAGTTGATGGCAGTTCAGTTGAAGTTGACGGTAGCCGAAGCGACATCTTTCTGATGTGATCGCGTCTAGTCATATTTGAGCTACCCTTTCGGAAAGCAAATATAAATGATTTCCTTTTAGAGACTCCGAAGGAGTTTTAGAAACAAACTTGGAAGATTCGATTGGTCAATATTCACGCCCTTTGTCACGTGGTTCTCTACTACAAACCGCATAGAACGGATTTAGTGATTTTCAAATTTACTAAATTGAGGGCTCGAACGGTATTTCAACTGTGGTCATATATGTGTGCAACGTACACATCTAATTCAAGTTTCTTCATTGTGAGAATAAAATCAATAATTTTTCTTTGTGTGGAAACCTAGTGTAATTGCCTTCTTGTTCAATGAATATCTGTTGTAAGTCTGAGATTCGCATTGAATAAATGTCGAAATGGTAATTTATTTGTATGACGGAAGCAAATGAACAAATGTAATGGAAGACCAATGAATAATTATCAAAGATAACGTTAATTGGTTTTGTATCGCCGCAAAGGACTGGTTTAACTCGTTGAATCCTGCATCTAACAACAAGTAAAAATTAAATTTCGTTGCCAATGCTTAAAGATTCTTATAGATATTCAACATATTTTCTATCAATATATTTTAGTAATAATCGCTATTATATTTTATGTGCATTATCAAAGCGGCCATTATATCCCAAAATTTGATTTAATTACAGTTAATAAACATACAGGGTGGGTCAAAATTAGGCTTAAAGATGTTTCACTGTTTCACGTTTTACATTTAACTTTGCCGAACAGTCCTTTCAGCAAGATGAAGTACCTCCCCATTTTACTTTGGCAGTAAGGGGCTACCTTAACCAAACCTTTCCACAGCGTTGGTTCGGAAGAAGAGGCAGCATCGAATGGCAACCACGTTCATCTGACCTAACACCAACGGATTTTTTTTTCGTGGGGTGTTCTAGTAAAGAACAAGTTTTATGAAAGAAATCCCCAACACAATGGACGAATTAGAAGAGCGCATCTCAGAGGTTTTTATTGAAATTTGCGTCGTGCTGTGTCTCATAGTGTTCTGGAGAGGTTCGAGGAATATTGCAATGTTGAAGGAGGGCATTTTGGGAACTTACGAGATTAAACTGTGCTAGAAAGCATGTAAGTAAACTGTTAAAAAATGTACACAAACATAACGCTTCAAGTCTTGGGTCAATCGTTATTTTTCCTCTGTTTCCCAATATTCTATAATTCCTACTTTCTCCTCCGTCATTCACAGACCTCACTTGTGTTAAACAACATCTGGCAGTAAGTAAGTAGGTTGATTAGAGGTATTGAGGAGCGTGGATCCATCACTTAAATTTTGTTGTTCCTACGTCCATCCGTCTTTCAATTCTGACACTTCAGTCTGCCTACCTAGATGATTTCGTGAAAGCTTTGTTTTTTCTTCTCTGGGTAACAAAGCTCATATTGTAAGTTGCGAGATCTGATACCTCCATCCGTCCAAACGCGTTCTTGGGATACTGAACATAGAGACCCGTCGCGACAGTTTGCAATTTCATTTACTTGATCGGATCTGTATACAGGATGACGAGAACGGCAACTTCTGGAAGGAAAATACCAAAACACCTTTCCCTCTTTGAGAAGTGTGCAATCAACGTCCGCCGTTCGCAACGAAACGATTTCTCCTTCTGTAGTGAATTCCATCATGCCCTGAAAGTTTTTCCTCGGATACAGGCTGGCCTCTCTGATATCCTGGCGTTGCTGAGAAAGACATCAGTTGTTAGAGGCGACAGCTCACGATGATCTGATCGAAGTGTTCGGTCTAACGAGGTAGGGGTATTTTGCTCTACACAGCTTTGAACGCCGGGATTCAGATGCTTCACTTATGATAAGGCATCACTCACCTGGCTAATGATATGAAATGCGCTCGGGGTTGGCAAACGTTCTGATCTGTTCTGATCTGGCATCTCTTTTTCAGTCATTTTCCTACAGCCTTAATGTAGTTTCCATGTGCTTTTCTATAAATACATTCATAGCAAGTGTTCTGGTTCACTTTCATCATCTTACGAATTTAAGCGCAGTACTAGATTTGCAATACAGTCTCATAATTTTATAGTTGATTTGGCTACATTTAACCGTAATTTATTTGATAACAGTTTCTTTTATAGTATTTCTCATCTTTGGAACTCTCTTCCGGTTTCTAGCCAACTTTGATCTCCAAAACTTTAATCCGACGTCTAATATCTAATATCTGCTATATTATGATTCCTTTTGTTTTGTTGTTCTCGCAACTTATTAGGTTGGTGCAAAAATAATGTCGTTTTTTGACGTTCAATTTCAAAAGAAAAACGACATTATTTTTGCACCAATCTAATAGTAATCTTTTTTTTTATTATTTTTATTATGCTTTACGCTCAGTAACCCAGTGTATCTTAGTGGTTTTATTGCCTTGACCGGCGTGAAATGGTTAAAATAGTAAAAAGAGTTAAGGAATTTAAACATAGAATAGCCTACATTTGGAGTAGGTTTGCCGACTCCTGTAGTAGCTACAAAACAAAACCATTTACTTAAAAGCTAGAGCCATGTTCTCAAATGGCCTCGTCAAACCGTAACTTTCATATCAATGTCATATATGGCGCCAAACACGTTCAGAAACTGTCAGCTGTATTCAACCACTTTCTCAGGTCAGTGGTCAAAACTGGCTTCAAGCGAATGATCATTGGGAAACTCATCCTTCTGCGAACGTCGTGAATTGGCACAATACCAGAATTACAATAAACTGTAACAAATAAAAGGAACTCCGTCACTTGAGGACTTCCAACAGTAGCAACAACTACAGGGAATATCGAATGTAGCTCGAAGGAAAAAATAATGACATAAGCACTACTTCGAAAAAAAAGGTTAGGACTGAAACCGCCTATCAATAATGGGAAGATCGATAACAGTGACTGAACATGGGAAATGTATTTTCCTGTAAAATGTTTTAGAAAAAAAAAAAGATATTCCACCAGACCTCACTCTTTGGTGAAATGGAAGGGCTGCTGTCGCAGGATTGCAGACCCCGGAACGAGGCATTCCTCATTTATTCGTTGTTTACTGTCAGAGAGAAATATACACAGTTGAAAGATACAATGTATTCTTGTATTATATCAAACTACTATTCTCATCTTGGTTGATATAGACACAACGTTTCGGTCATCATCAGCTGTCCAAGCAAAAGATATGCAATTGTCAATATTTTTTTTGTTATTTCGAAATATGCTTCTCATCTTGGTTGATATAGATGTTATTAACGTTGCGACCACTTACCCGCTGTTTATCATCAGGTGTCCAGCCAAGAGATAATTAATTGTCAATATTCTTCATTAAATCGAACTACTGTTCTCATTTTGGTTGTTACAGATATTTTTATAGATTATATAGACTTTTCGAAAATTTACACGCTGGTCATCACCAAGTATCCATGCAAGAGATGAGTAATTGTCAATATTCTTGCATTAATCGAACTACTGTTCTCGACTTGGTTGATAGAGATGTTATCATAGGCAAAACGTTTTGACCGCTTTACACACTGGGCATTATCAGGTACACAAAAAAAAAAGATGTGTAACTGTTTAATATTTTTTATGTTCTTTCAAACTATTCTTCTCATCTTGGTTAATATCGATGTTATTTTAGACACAATATTTCGATCAATTACCCTCTGCTCATCATCAGGTATCTGTTGATTTATTTATATGTGATATCTGTAGATTACTGTGATATTTTGTTTACTGTGGTATCAGTTATTGTTCGTACAAGAATATTGATAATTACACATTTCCGAAATTAAATGCAAAAAATTATAGAATTCAGTGTTTGTCCGAAGACAGATACAACACTTAGTACACTATCAGGCAGTGAAGTAAAGTGTATCTTGAGGAGCACTAAGCGCTCGGTCAGAGAATACCGACTGTTTCCTTATAAGGAAGGAGCTAATACACCATTATACTTATCATTATATCTTCAAAAATGCATCACAAAGTCGTAGTCAATAATATTATTATTTAAATGATATTTATTTAAATTACATTATTCGTTTATGAGTCGAATCGTAATATTATTATATAACCGAGGTTGACAATCGAAATTTCCTAACACTAAAACACATCCCACTGGAGCGATGTACTCTACAAGATCGGACGTTGATCCTGTCCTGTTCAATCAAAATCTCCTGTTCACAATGTCGGTTCAGTACCACTTTCCAGTCACGTTGTCATTTTTTGATCCTGGAGAGCAATTAACAAGTTGTAGAAACCAGAAGATTCTAGTATACTTTCAAGTACCTGGGGCGAGATTCGGACTAAGCAGAAAAATGAAATATGAACAAGTCGATCCGAGTCCAAAGAAAAAATTATATATATATATGTATATAAGGAAAAATGTGGTACAAAAGAATAATGCTTCTTTTACAAGAAAGTAGTTTTTATGAAATAAAGTCCAGCAAAAATATATATATATATATATATATATATATATATTGCAAATAATTGTGAAAGAAGAGAGAAGTAGTTTTCAGGTTCACCCTTTTTTGTTCTTAGTAGTTGCCGTAATTACTACACATCCAGGATATAAGGGGGGAATAACTGACAGTATTGTGCCAATATTGCAGATAACTTAAACTCATTTCCTCCCTTATTAGAGCAGCAAGCGGAAGCTTTTACTCTCACTGTGTCTCTCTCTCTCTCTCTGTTCGACTGTTTGTCAACCAACTTCACCCAGCTCCAATTCAAACTTCCACGTCAACTTCGACTATTTGTTTTCGCACAAACACCCGCTTAAATAAATGCGGTGGTAGCGACAAAAAACCCAGGGTGTTGGTAAATATAGAGTATAACCTGATTACTGACCTCTCCCCCATCATGATTAAATGAACAGTCTCCTCTTCTCAATTGGTATTCGATAGTTTATATAAACACTATTGTTTTAGACATTTTATATTAACAATTCTGACTAAGCACAACTTCTCTAGGCATAAACTTCTCCACAGATTATTTTTCTCATTTATAAACAAAATTCTGTATTACTATATCTATTAATATTTCAAGGGTGGTCAATATTATCCACAATACAAAAGCGTCTAATATATGTTGGCATTTCCAGCGAAAAGAAAACATGATTGTGTGAAGAGACGAGACGAGATTAGACGAAACGTGATAAAACGAGAGGTGATGAAATTTGTAAATAGTTTCCAAAAGATTCAACTCATTACCGTTATTATCAAACAATAGGCATGTAATCTAACTTAAGTCTTTATGTTAGATTACATGAATAGATTATAGTTAATATTTTACTGTAAAGCAAATACATTATATGGAATTAGGAAAGTAAAATGTAGATTTTGTATATATGATGTCTGCCTGAAAAGTAACAGGAATTATGTCACAAAAATGTATTACAATTCCAAACAACGAACTACATGCTTTCCCGTTCAAAGTGACGACACTCTTGTCTAATGGACTTTTCCTTCCTTTCCTGACACACTTCCATGGACTGCTCGAAGGATTATTCTTGGATGTCACTCAGCTTCATCGTTAAGGCCCTCGTGATAGCTTCTAAGCCTTCAAAACAGGCCCTCTTTGATGTTCTCTTTTCTGCTTGGGAAAAGATTAAAGTCACACGGAGCGAAATCACCGAGTGAATAGGGATGGCGTTTCAGTACGGCGATGTTCTTCTCAGCCAGGAACTGCCGGATGCTCAGGGTATTGTAAGTAGGTGTATAGAAAATTTATTTTAAAAAAAAGAACGTTTTTTCTATTTTATTTCAGATAATAATTTCGATTAGCAAGTTGCTTGGAAGTTTTGCGAAAACGTAATATATATATATATATATATATATATATATATATATATATATATATATATATACTAATACTCGTCTGGAAAAAAAAAACTTGGATACCTCAGCTTGTAGATGTGTCAAAAATTGGAAGCAAACAAAGAATGAATTAAAAACATCAGAACAGAGCAAAACAAATCGTCCAGTGCCTTGAGTCTTTAGCCTAAGAAAAAAAACACACAGGCGAGTAATAAGACTTTAGTCTTATTACTCGCCTGTAATTGATCACGTAGAGTGATCAATACGCTAAGTAGAGCGGGAATAATCTAAATAAATCCTAAAGAACCAGGAACAACCTACCTAAAAGGATCCTCAGGTGAAACATAGGTAGGTTTTCCTTGTTCATTTGGATTTCATATATATATATATATATATATATATATATATATATATGTTAATAATTGTACATTTTTGTTCACTGGTAGCAAGGAATTGTCTGATGCCCAAGGTGTTGTGAGCAAGTGCATTGTCATGCTAAAGCAGCGACGATTTGTCCTGCCACAACTCTCGTCTCTTCTCGCGCAATGATTGAAATTGATTGTCTGTCCGTGTGGCAAGAACTCACTTTGGAAGATGCCACTTACACCGAAAAACGTTTAATTCCTGTTACATTTTAGACATACCTGGAATATATAAACAGGATACCTTTAAAATATCACCAAGTAGAATGCAAACATATACAAGGCAGAAAATGCAATATACTTTAAATAAAGCCGAATTAAACAAACAACATTTGACAAATGAAAAGGATGAAAAAATAAGTACATAAGGTAAATAAAAAAATATACATATTAAAAAACGGTATAAATCTATAAAGTAGCAACAAAGAAAATATACTGATAATAATCAACAACACATAATTTATGAATAATTACGAAATGTCTTACAACAAATTACCTTGGATAAAGCAATGGGAAATCAGTCCACTATCAATTCTAAGAAAATTCATGGCTTTTTTTTTTAAATATAGTCATAGGAAAACTTGAAGATTTGGAGATTCTGTAATAGAAAAAAAATCCAGGAAAAACTAAGTCCTGGGGACTTCATAGAATCAGACGTAGCTGAATTTGAATAACCTAAAAATTCCAAAGAAATTAGATATGCTAGAATGACCTCTCAAAATTTACCTTTTTTTTCACATTTGCTTTTTATTGGCCGCTTGTAAAAGGTAACAGGAACTTGACCGCAACAGAATATGCACAACAGCTTGTCCAGTATTTTGAATGATTCACATTATGTAAACATTGATGCACCATCCGTTTTCTAAGAAACCCTCTTGAAAACACAAGATAGCCATGGAGACAATACTAGTGTCTCAGCAATTTTCACCAATTCCCAGACAGGTGAAACAGAAGACTCTGCTTTTGGTTCAATAACAATATCCACGTTGAAAGAAAGCTTTTAAAAAATTATTTCGACCCAAGGAAGACAATAAATCCACTAGGACGCAAGAGGCTACTGAGTGTTTAAGAATCTGAATAAAGATTCAGCGTTATTAATGAAAAGAAACAAAAACAGGACTGGAATCTAAAAAAAAAAAAAAAATGTTTAACATTCCACTTAAACTTCTGAAGATCAAAGTTGATAGGAAAGCAAAAAGCCGCTTTTTGAAAAGTACCGGGAAAAGGTCGTACCTTACATCCACCTCCCGTATTACCTTGTGTTTAGTACGACGTGAGGAATAATACAACATAAATTACATACTTGAGTATAATACGACCCCGTAGTACAAACACAGTGGAGTAAATGGATAAGCGGCTCCGGTTGAGTCGAATTCCAGTCGAATCCATTACATTCACTTACGTGCTAACACTCTTGGGAAAGGTTATGAATCCTCTTTGTCTCTCCCAAACTATGGGTAAATAGCAGGACAGACCATGTTCTATAACCTTGGATGGCAACTGGTCTACCGCTGAAAGAAATGGCAACCTACTGCGGGAAAATTCAAGAAAGAGACTCATGATCGCCTACGCATAACTGAATACCGACAAACCTACAGATTTTTGTTTAAAAAGATTTACCGTATTACCCTTTAAAATATCATCGTCGTATATATATTTCCCCTAAACTATTTAATTTTCTACGATATTAAAGAATCGAAATGAGCGGACTTTTTGCCATTATTGTTTCTTTCTCCTCATTATCATTTCTTTCAAAACTCATTTTCAAATTTGGGGGGGATAGGTGCTTACTAGACTTACTCACTAATGCATTTGAAGATGTTAATTAATCTGTCATTTTTTACTGATTGATATGAATTTATTATATTTCTAAGTATTAATAGACTAAGAAAATAAAAATAAAATATTGTCTTTCATTAAGAATGACAAGGGAACATTTTATAAACAAACACGAAAATCAAAGTTTGAAAAAATGTTATCTTGTATGCAAAACTGTTCTAATTTTAAACACGTGTCAACAAAAGAAAGAATGTCAAACAACTTCACAGAATTCTTGCTCCATTTCTCAAGCGGCAATAACTAAAAACGTACATCTTAATTATTATAAAACGCAGATTGTGTGTGTGTGTGTGTCTGTACGTTTATATATTGGATCGGATTTCCTACATTTTTCAACCGATTTCAACAAAACTTCACAGGACTACGTAAAATTACCTTGCAGTGGTTCTAACAGCCCCAAAATAAAAAAAAACACAATTGTTTTTGCACGAAATCAATTTGAAAACACGATTAAGAGGCATCACGAGAATGAAAGGGGGACAACCCATATCGAGTTATACTTATTATAAAACCCAGGTTGTTTGTGTGTGTGTTCGTTTATATATGGGATCGGATTTCCTACATTTTTCAACCGATTTCAACAAAACTTCACTTTTTTGGCAGGGAGTGTTTCTTATTGTTTTGCACACTTTTTACCTTATTTTTACATTCAGAATGCTTTAAAAATTCCATTTACAAGACAATTCTTTATAATAAAATTCTATGCAATCGGTAGACTCATAACGATTGAAAACAATGTTCTTGTTTGAGTTTGCGTTTGACCAATTCGTAAAAAAAATAAAAAAAACTATAAAAAAAAAACTAATTAAGACATTCGTGTCCGTCAACCTTAAACAATAATCTTTGTCAATTTTATTTTTGAGTCTTTATGATGGTCGATACTTATCTCTTACTGTTACATCCCCGGGCAACGCGGGCTTTACGGCTAGTAATTATTAAAATAGATCTTTGTTGTAACAATAATGCTATGAAAACATGTCAGATCTTCCATGTTCCTTTTATATTTTTTTAATTCAATTTCACTGAACTTTCTGTCCTTGAGATAAAAAAACTTTCAATTACAAACAATTTTTGTCAACACCTTCCTACTTTGTGTTTTATTATCTCTTGTGACGAGTGTATTTGCAATCTTTCTCCTTCAAATAAGAAGATTTTTAAGCTGAATAAAACAAATCTGAAAATGTATACTTGTGTGTAATACGGCACTGCCTTTTCATCTTTAATTTTCCTTCAAAATATCTCGTATTATGTAAAAGAAATTATGGTAGTATAAATTAAAAGCATTTAAAATTTAACATAGAATACACTGAAAATTCAGAGAAACGATTGTCAGCGACAATGAATTAAAGAAAGTGCTACTTAAAGGTCAGTTTTTTGTATGAAATGTTTTGATTAATTTCATAACGTTTACGGTTACAAAGATAACCGATTTTTCTTAGAGAAAAAGTGTAAAATGTCTGTATCTTTTGTTGTAGGATTGAATTTTCCTACCGCAAAACATGGAGATTTCTTGTAAATGGTTAACCATCACATAACATATTCAGATTTACAAACAGTACGGCACATTTTTTTTCTTTATTGCCCATACTGTTGAATACGTAAATGTATTTGCTTTCTCTTTGGGTATTAAAAAAGAAACGAAGAATATCGGTTGACACGGTAACCAGTGTTAACTATATGTTAAGGTGTTTTCATAAAGCCTGCTCAACGCCATCCGTCTGTCGACTTAACATCTCGTATCGCAAAAACAAGTGAAGTCAAACCTATTTAGCTTCTGCAATCGGCAGAGGAAAATTAAATATTAATGGTCGCGCTCAAATAACCAACGAAGTCAGATTGCTTCCGAAAACGGCGCCCGAGATTACAAGGAAGTAGAAAAGATTACTTTTTTTTTAATACTACACAATAATAAATCACCAAACGAGAATAATATATTATTTAACATCTCCAAGAACTCAAAGAACATGGATAACTGTAACTTCAATTACCAAAATCAGGAAATCGCGGTGCGTGTGGAGGGGGGGGGGTTGGGTTGAATTCTATCAAACTGCTAAAACAAACCTAGCAATTTCTCTTTCCTTTTTCTCTCTCCCTCACACGATGAGGTTTTTCAACTTCAAAACTACATTTATACAAAAGCAACGGAGTTTTATTCAGACCATATGCACTATTACGTAAAACCCATGTACATTTTTACCAACTTGCTATTATGTGCAATAACTCCTGGAAAATTCATTTAAAAATAAAATTGATTTTCTATTTTATTTATGATAGTAATTTCCTAAAGCGGTCTGCTTGTAAGTTTTGCACAATCATAATATATATATATATATATATATATATATATATATATATATATATATATATATATACGTACATATATATATATATATATATATACGTACATATATATATATATATATATATATATATATATATATATATACGTACATATATATATATATATATATATATATATATGTATACATATATATATATATATATATATATATATACGTACATATATATATATATGTATATATATATGTATATATATACGTACATATATATATGTATATATATATGTATATATATATATATACATACATATATATATATATATATATATATATACATATATACATATATATACGCACACACACACACACATATATATATATATATATATATATATATATATATATATATATATATATATATATATATATTGATAAATGTACATTTTTCCTCGGCGGTAGGACGACTCGCTGTTTCATGCAAAACGCCATCTTTCGGCGCTGAATAGAAAATAAGCATGGATAGGTGAGGGATAATATGTTTATTTATTTATTTTATTTTATTTTTTTTTTTTTACTCATTTCACCCCATGCAACGTGGGAATGTCACAAGTACGCCGGGGGTTCCAGAGAGTGAAAGTGATAAAAACAAAAAAAAAAAAAAAAAAAAAATGGTTAAGTGCGGGGATTAATTAAAGGATTATAGATGAATGGGGCTCAAAACAGCAGAAGATGGTGATTGATGTTGCATTTAAATTGTTGAAGTTTTTACTTTTCAGAGTAGCGAGTAAACGGAAATTCAGCAGGCGATAATTGCGAGAAAATAAACTGTTGGAGTAGAAGTGGCCGTTACATTTAACTATTTCAACAGTAAATGAATGAGACCTAGGTGCCAATCTAGTAGCACGCTTCAATTCATGTAGTCGGGACAGCAGGGAAAAAAGCTTGTCAGAGCAGTTGTCATGACAATATTTGTAGAAAAGCAAAAGGAAAGCCAGGTTACGTCGGAGAGAAAGTGACTGAAGACAAGATGCCTGGTCAGGGTTGATTACATTGCAGATGCTTCTTTGGGTTTTGCCAAGAACCTCTAGATACATAGAATAAACCCCAGACCAGATATGGCAACACTACACAATACACGGACAAATGATAGATCTGTAAATGTGCTAGATGGACTCTGACGAGAAAAACTTCTGAAACGACAAAATAAACCAAATTCTTTGCAGTAAATGCAATTATTGATAGATGTAGTTGTTCCAATTCAAGACAAAAAAAGTGGGGCCAACAACGCGCTGTGTAACCCTTAGCGGGAGTCGAGCATCATCCACCCTGATTGGGGGAAAAAAGTTTCTCTATGGTGGTTAAATGAGAGTTTAGTTTTACAGGCGTTCAAATTTGCAAACCATTCCCTGATCCAGTTAATTATTAGATTGGTGCAAAAATAATGACCTAATAATGTCGTTTTTTGACGTACTTTTAACGTCAAAAAACGACATTATTACGTCATTATTTTTGCACCAACCTAATACTAACTGGAAGACATATTTCAAGAGCGGGCGCAACGTTAACATTGTCAGCTCTGACGGATTTGCTACTGAGAAAGAAGTAAAGAATTTTATCATCTGCATAAGTGCCTATATGGGAAGTGATGACAGAGTTGCCAAGAGGGCTGATGTGCGTTGTATAATAAGAGTCAGTGATAGAGGTAAAAAAAGAGATCGAAAAGAGAAGCGTGTTCGTTAAGGTTACTGGTGAAATGCGTGGGAAGTCAACCATCTGCGTGCAAGACTGAGAGATTGATTGAGAATTTAAGGGTTTGGATGTCAGCGCGGTCAGTTGAGAATGTTTAATCCGTCCAGAGAATCAAGAAAAAATTATGTCAAAATAAAAACACACATTTTATTCGAAAGAGATTGAATTCGCCCAGACCGGCAAGTTATTCTTAACGGCGACATTTGAACAAAAGTTAGAATTCTGGGGATATGCCACGACACGCCATACAGTTGGTATTCAGAAAGAGGAGGGAGACAGCACCCGCTTTTTTGGGTGGTGGGTGTAGCTTTCTCTCCTAGAGTCCAGCACTCAATATTCAGTATTATATATATATATATATATATATATATATATGAAATTTTAAGGTGTGCTATATTTATGAGGTAAAGTGCTCAATATCAGAGATAGAGCGTATGTAAATATAAAAGTGAACATTGAAGTCAAAACTCGGAGGCGAAAGGCTGTTTCATGCTAAACGCAATCGACAGGCAACGGTGGCCTATCAATTGCGTCTAGCTTGAAACAGCCTGTCGCCTCTGAGTGTTGACTTCAATGTTCACTTATATTTTCATACGCATCCGAAAAACTTAAATTCGTTTGTACACTCTTAGGAAATAAGTGCGAATTTGTGAATAATGACTAATCCTACTAATATTACAAGCTCTTCCCGGATTGAGCACTGTCAGTTATTGGCGCGTTTATTCACAAAATAAGTACGTAACAAATCGCCTTTCTTTCAACCGTGCGCCGCTGGCTAAGGGCGGAATCTCCGACTGTTGCTAAATCAGCCGTGTTTCGATCCCGTCTTGAATGTCTAGCTACACTGATGAGCTGTGATACAGCGAAACAGTCTGTCTGTTAATGGCAATATATATATATATATATATATATATATATATATATATATATAAAAGTGAACATAGAAGTCAACACTTAGAGGCGACAGTCTATTTCATGCTACTAGGTTGGTGCAAAAATAATGACCTAATAATGTCGTTTTTTGACGTTAAAAAATACGTCAAAAAACGACATTATAACGTCATTATTTTTGCACCAACCTAATATATGAAATCGTCAGGCCACGTATGCTGTTATTTTTCTCGGCCATTTATACATATACGGGTCAGTGGTGCATTGTGGGTAGTCTATTATGGCGGTTATTTTACCGGAAGTCGTTTATTTATTTATTTGGGTTGAATTATTTTGCTTGTCTTTATTTTTTGTTTCTTATTTTATTTATTTATTTATTTATTTACTTATTTTTTAATAAAAAACAAAAACAAAAAATAAAAAATAAAAACAAATAAAATATTTTAACCCAAATAAATAAATAAACGACTTCCGGTAAAAAATAACCGCCATAATAGACTACCCACAATGCACCACTGACCCGTATATGCATAAATAGCCGAGAAAAATAACAGCATACGTGGCCTGACGATTGCATATAGCATGAAACAGACTGTTGACTCTAAGTGTTGACTTCTATGGTCACTTTTATATTTACACACGATCTATCTCTGATATTGAGCACTTTATCCCATAAATATAGCACACCTTAAGACTATATTTCTTCATATATATATATATATATATATATATATATATATATATATATATATATATATATATATATATATATATATATCAGAGGTCCTGAAGACTGCGTTCAAGCATCCAGCAGACTGACTCTGCATGGTGCTAATCTCAGTGTTCACTTTTATATTTACATACGCACTATCTCTTACATTGAACAGTTTACTATAAAGATAGCATGTCATAATACTATAGAGTCGTCGTAGTTATGATGGATACTATGTATATTTACATATATATATATATATATATATATATATATATATATATATATATATATATATATATATATTTAGTAGATCTGTAGTATTAGGTTGGTGCAAAAATAATGACGCAATAATGTCGTTTTTTGACGTTAAAAAATACGTCAAAAACGACATTTTTACGTCATTATTTTTGCACCAACCTAATATTACATCGAACACTATTTTATTAACACCAGCACAAAATGTTTCGGTCATTGTGCATGTTACACTTTTTGATCCCTCTGATAAGCTTCGGGGAATTTTAAACTGAACACGACACAATCCTCAAGTACTGACCATTACAACATTTTGAATTATAATATATCTGATTATCACAATTTTGGCGTAGGTATATATTATTACATTTTTTTTATTTTAAAATTTAAAATCATATTTGCCAATTAAAATAAGTTCGATTTATATATGTATGTAAAAAAAATATGGTAATTAAAATAAATATTTTAGTGGTAAAAATTCATATTTTAAATTTCTGAAAAATTTTTCAAATAATTATTAAATACAGACTTATTTAAACAAAAAACATAAATTTGTATTCAAATCCTTCTTTTACATTAAAATACGTCATTTAAATTAAGAACTGAAAATCAAAAAAATGAATCAGGATCAACGTAGATATTTATTTCTCCAGTGATCGAAACATTGACATAGTAATTAAAAGATGAATCCAATAGTCCGACTCTAAATATTGTCAATCAAATTTAATTGTTACGATGTTTTACAAAACATATCTTAACAAAGAAGTGTTGCCTCAGTAACCCATTATCTGAGCTACTTCAAAAAACAATAACAGATTCAGCAAAAGATACAGCTCAACATGAGAATTACAATTTGAAGACAATACAATCAAGCAAGCACAAATATTCAATATCTTGGAATGTTTTTCAGACAACGAAAACTACGACACTGAGGTCTGTAGGCGCACTGGGATAGCGAAAGATAAGCAGACCTAAGAAAGTTACCCAGTCCCGAGAAATAGGAAAATTTCATTAGAAACAAAGAAAGCAGTAGTAAAATGTTGTGTAAGATCGATCATGATCTATGGCAGTGAAAGCGGAATAATCTCATCGCAAATGAAGACGATAATGGGAACAACAGAAATATGGGTCTACATAAGGATACTGAGAATACCATGTGCCGAACATCTGAGAGACGACAAAAATTGATAAAATGAAAATAGAAAGCACACTTATATTTAAAATCAGAAAGAGGCAGTTGAAATCTCTAGGGAAGATAACGAGGAAACATGAATTTAAATAACGGAAAGACGTAAGACATATTGATGCCAAGATGGACAGATGAAAATAGTCCATAATTGATGACCTCACGATCTTTCCTAAATGGTTTGCAGAACAGGAATTAGAAGAAGTCACAAAAAGAGATGCCAATGACAATGAATTCTAAAGAGACATGATAGCCAACGCCTCAAGGCACACAGCAGATAGAAAAAGAAAACGATTTTTTTAATTTACTTCTTAATATATATATATATATATATATATATATATATATATATATATATATATATATATTAAAACGGTAACAATATCGTGACTAGAAGGAATAAGAAATATTGAATGAATTGGATTGTCTTCAAATCACCTATAATGGTTCGGGAGATATGAAACCCATTTCAATGGTCACCTTCCGTCAAGGTTTAAACTTTCAGTGTTTCGTGGTGTTCGTTAAAATGGTTCCGTTAGCGTTAATTATAACTGCAATAGGATCAAGAAAACTACTTGACACTGCATAGTAGCAGTCGGTCAGCAAGGAACAGATGTTGGTAGAATCTTAAAAACAGGTTTTGAGATTCAACAGACGCTACACATGTTATCTCCTTCAGATAAAACCCTTTGTTTTCAAGAAATCCAATGGTGAAATTCAATGGCGATGTAAATTTGCACCTAAAAGCAGACACAGTGACAAACGACTTTGCTGTTGTAGGTAATAACAAGGTAATTTCAAGATGGATATCACTGTGACAGATGTAGAAAGTCCGTACATTTAAGAAGACCTTAACTATCGAAAGGTTTGTAACGTAATCAATCATGCCATGTCATCTCGACATCGTTCATTTACTCACTATCGTGACGTGGCTTCTTACTGTCATTTTTAAACATATTTTATGATCAGTTGAACGTTCCTCCTTGTTGCTTCCCCTGTATGAATTTAGACGTGCTACGAGACTATCAACTTGATCTCACAATCTTACTATTGAACTAGCCAGTCTGTTCTATTCCAATGATTTCTATTCTCGCATTTCTCGAATGAAAAAAAAACCCTTTTCTGATTCCCTATTACTTGAAATCTGTCTTCCTGAATGCTGTTTGTTTGTTATCCTTTCTCCTCACTTCTACTCTGTAAAGTCTTCTCATTCTATTTCACTCTATGAAACATCATGCAACTTAGGGGCATTATTGCCTTGTTTGGGGTGAAATGATGAAAAAACATCACAGGTCGTAATTTTTTTCACAAAATTGTGAACTACACAAAACATTAAATGATATATTTCCTGCTTACAGAATGCTTTCATGTGGATGCCCGAAAGCATCTGGTGTTGTTATTCACATCTAACTGAACAGGGGACACTAAATAAGCTGGAAGGCAAAAGAAGACACTAATGTGACTAGAACATTCTTCAAGGCTTACGAAATGGATCTCTGCTACAAAACTGAATAAAGTTCAAGATATATCAGAGGGAACTGCAGATGAGATTACAACAAATGCTAGAGAAAAGTGGGTCACAGGGAAAAATCTGGAAAATATTCCAAATATATATTGTCAGGAATGTTCCACAGGTGAAGACAGAAATCATGATATCGCTTCTATTTCTTTAATAAATGTACATTCATAATGTTCACATTTTTTTTCTTTCTATCTATCTATCTATCTATCTATCTATCTACCTGACTCTCTCATTAATTCTGATCCTGTTCATATCTATCCATCTATCGATCTATTTTTATTATATCTCAGTTCGTTAATCTCTATATATTTCCCTTATCATATATATATATATATATATATATATATATATATATATATATATATATATATATATATATATATATGCGTGTATGTTTATCTATCTATCTCTCTACGTGTTTGTATGTTTTTGTGTATGTACACACCCACAGACTTAACACACATACCCCTATATATATATATATATATATATATATATATATGTATGTATGTGTGTGTGTATGTGTGTGTGCGTTCTTGTGTGTGTCTATATATATATATATATATATATATATATATATATATATATATATATATATGATCGACTCCCCCGTCGAGAATCGACGTATGAGGGTCAAGCAGAACAGTTTCCAGGAAACCGACAGCCCGACACCGGCACATGAGATTTGATTATAGTGGTGAAGGCCTCGTGCAGGACCATCCACACTTTTTGGAGGGACGAATACAGAGACCTGGTGCACCGAATGCCACAAGGTCCCCAAACGACCCTCCACAGGTTTTGAATTCAGAGTTGTCCTTCTCTTAGACCAGTTGCCATCCAAGGCTATAGAACCCAGTCTGTCCTGCTATTTTACCCATAGCTGGAGGGAGAAGAAGAGGATTCATACCTTTTCCAAGGGTATTAGCACGTAAGTGAATGTAATGGATTCGACTGGAATTATATATATATATATATATTTAATTTAAAAATAAATCCATAAATTATAAAAATTAGGAAATCGCGGGAGGGGGTGGAAATACATCATAGTGCTTAAACAAACTGACCACTTTCACAATGCTCTTTGCTGTCATCTTCTCTCGCCCGCTATTTTTGTACAAAATGAAGGGAGTTTTATTCAAACCATATGATCCTTTATCCAAAACCCATGCACATTCTTTGTTATTTTGGAAAAATACGGGCAACAATTCAAAGAAGTTTCATCTAAATTTTAAATTGATTTCCTCTTTTATTTAGGTTATAATTTTCAAAGGCATCTTGCTTGGAATGTTGGCTCAAACATAATTATATTTACAGACTTGGTGTTAACTTCAGCATCCTGACTCTAGAGTTTCGTATACGTACTATCCAGCAATCATTCCGTCCACTCTCAGGGGACATCTGCAATTATATAAATATATATTATTTTATCTATTTATCCCTGTAGGATCGCCTGTCAATGATAGAAGCACAAGCTCACGATGCTAGGTCTTTTTTGTCGAGGTAGATTTGCCCGTCCCACGTTCAAACGTTGTTTTTTTTTAATAAAATCAGTGTTGTCCAATCTCCTAGACTGGGTATCAACCAAAGCTTGATAGACCAATCTGCTTTTTCCTATTTAACAAATAATTTGGGGCGTAGGTTGGTTGGTAGTTTTTTTGTTTTTTGTTTTTTTTATGACATACCAACCTCAGTGGGTCATTTAATGATAACAAAATTTTTTAAATAGATTCATAGCTTTAGTTTGGTAAAAAAGAAAAGAAAAGTTGTTCATATATATATATGTATATGTTCATATATATATATATATTTGTATACATATATATTCGAACCCTATTTCAATTACTCATATTTTTGAGTACAATCCAAAAATCTATTTCTGGTAATATTTTTTCCTTCAAAAATCTTTTTCTGGTAAGAATTTTCGTTTGCTGGTAATATTTGTTTTTCAAAAATGTATTCATGATAATAATTTTTTTTAAGAAAGCATTTCTGGTATAAAAACCTATTTTTACACTTTCATAATGTTTTGACCCTAGTTTGGGGGTTAACTATTTGCCAATAGCTGGGACCCGAACAGGTGCTTCTACCCCAGGTCCGGGTGAACCTGGGAACGTCAGCAATTAAGAGGTGGTTCCACGCTCCTCAAAACCTCCTGATCAGAGGCATTGGTGTTGGACGTAGTTTATAGTCTTACCCAGGACGCGGATGTAGTTTATCGTCTTACCCAGGACGCGGATGTAGTTTATCGTCTTACCCAGGACAAACCTGAGGCGTAGAAGAGATAGATTCATTCCTTTCCCACTGAACATTTACACGTAATTGAATACAGTGCAGGAAAATGGAAGCTTTTAATTGCATGGCAATACAACTCAGGTGTTGGTAGTCTTACACAACTTAAAACGGATTGTGAAATGAGATCGAGAGACAAAGTAGAGACTGAAATAGTCAAAATATTCATCAGATGTTACAGAATAGCTTTGTGTTACAAAGACAAATATGGTTTAAGGTATAGCAGAAGGAATTGCAGGTGTGATAGCAAGTGAAATATGCGTAATAGCTCTGGCAACATCTGGACAAGAATTCAAGTATATATCGTAAGGAATGTTGAACAGATGGAGACTACTTCCAAATATATTATCACTTCTGATTTTCAAATAATCGTCCATCCAAAGTGTAAATATTTTATCTATCTATCTATCTATCTATCTATATATATATATATATATATATATATATATATATATATATATATATATATATATATATCATTCTGTTTGTGTCTATCTTTCTTTCTCATTCTTTTCATAACTTTCCCATTGTTTTCATATCTATCTATCTATCTATCTATCTATCTATCTATCTATCTATTATTGCCTGCTATCTATCTATCTATCTATCTATCTATCTATCTATTATTGCCTGCTATCTATCTATATATCTATCTATCTATCTCATTCTGTTTGTGTCTTTCTTTCTCATTATTTTCATAACTTTCTCATTCTTTTCATATCTATCTATCTATCTATCTATCTATCTATCTATCTATCTACCAATCTATCTATCTATCTATCTATCTATTAGGTTGGGCAAAAATAATATTGTTTTTTGACGTTCAACTTCAAAAGAAAAACATTATTTTTGCACCAACCTAATATCTATCTATTATTGCTTGCTATCTATCTATCTATCTATCTATCTATCTATCTATCTGTTATTATCATCTATCTATCTATCTATCTATCTATCTATCTATATATATATATATATATATATATATATATATATATATATATCTCACAAATTGAAAATACGGTCATTATTTTATGCCATTTTATTTGGTCCTTAATTTTACTCTTCCGGCTTTGAATTAACCAATACCGTGGTCTTCTTGAATAAGCAGCAAAGAAGTGAAAGTCGGAAAAATCATTTATTTGATTTCCCAAATATTATGTAATATACAGCGCTAGAAAATTGATACACGCTAAAGATTATTTTATCTGAAAAAAAAAAAAAAAAAAAAAAACTGCATTTGCAAGCTAATAAGTTTGGCGGTAAGGGAGAATTAAATATGGATTCGACGTACGAATTTCTGATAAAAGGATTTTTATTTACTCCGATCTCAATCCGATGACCGCCAGATATTTACCAAAGATCAGTGACGCAATCTTTGTGTATATTTCTGAGATGTGGTATTGTAATTATTTACACAATTTGCTTCGTTCGGACTGCTGACCTCATGCTCATTGTCCTATTCACAACATTTCGGCCGTTTTACGCTCCCGCCTTCTTCATCTGTTTCTTCAATGAGCCATGTGACCTCAAGGACCCATGAGCCAGTTCTGTTAAAAGGGAATAATTGATACTGTGGCATCCGGAAGAGGCACGACACGTGGAACTAAAACAGTCTACCAGGCTGAACGAAATAAAGCGTTCAGTTCGAACTTTCAATCACCTGAAGAAAGCCGAAGCATACAACAGTCGAAACGTCGTGAGTATGGCAACGAAGATGAGGATAATAGTCCGAACAATGTAAATAGTGTAAATAATCAGTAACACACATATCTAAGCGCTTAACAGATTTGACGGTGAATAAAACAAAATACGATTAAGACACATGCACACTCGCGTAGTTAATTAGCTTTGCAATAAATAATCATCATGCTTCCAGACCTTTTCGCATAGGCACCATATTTACCTTTTAACAAATTTAGAATTTTCAACGAAGTAATTTCTCTCCAAATTTCAAATGAAGATTTCATATCTCTTCTTCTATATCTCTTCTGATTTTTAACTCTACCTATCAAGAACAGCGTCCTGGGTATGACGATATATTACATCCGGCAGCAAGCCTTTCTGATCGGGAGATTTTGAGGAGCGTTGAGCCACTTCTTAATTGCAGTTCCCATGTGCACTCTTGCTCAGTGTAGTAGCACCTGTTAGGGTTCCAGCTTTAGGAAAATTGTTAACCAAACTGACGTCAAAAACACTATGAAAGTATAAAAATAGATGTTTTAGCAAAAATACCAGCAATACATTTTTGAAAAAAAAAAAAATTATTTCTAGCAATACATTTGCCTCTCGAAAAAACCTGATCTACAAACTGATTACGTACAAAGAATACATATTGTATTCATACGAAACTATCCAAAGATATTGTCGACTTTAAATAACCCATTGAGGTTAATAAGCTGTAAAACTAAATAAGCCAAATCAAACCAATAAAGAAAATAGAAAGAACAAACATACAGATACCTGGGTTTGGTGTTGATAGCAGTCAGCAACAGAACGGTACAAAAACTTCTACAGAATGTAGTGGAGGAAAACCAGAAGCAAGGATTAAAAATCAACAGCAAAAAAACAAAATGCGCTGCTGTTAGCAAAAGGGTGGGAAGTGCAAAATCGGAGGTACTAAACTCAAACAAGTATAAAAAATAAAATTTATTTTACAGAGTACGGAAAGTGCGAAACTGATAATAATGATGCATTTCGATAATACTTGTTTTTTGTTTTGTTTTTTAAAAAAAAACGCATTTAATAATTTGTAGCTATAACACAAAATACAAATAAATAAACAAAATCAAGTTCGTGACTGTTCCAAAAAGTTCTAGAAGACTCCAAAAAGTCAGAGTATTATTATACTTATATAAGATTTTAGATATTTCGTGTTGAGGGTGATATCTACACTCAATTAAACCGTTCTTCCTAATTTTCCAGCTAAAGTTCATCAAATTGTGATACAGGAAATTAATTATTTTTCAGAAAGTCAAAAAGTCATAAACTTCGAAATTACCACGGGTAACTCAACTGTCAAGTTTATTCCAAACAAATAAGCAATATCTGAGCAGTAAAAAAAAAGACGTTCGCTTCTTTCTTGACTTGTAATAATCCCTGATACTAGTTGACAGATGTTGGTCCCAATAACACTACCTCGAGCCGTTGTAATACATTATATAATCTTTCTTTAACCGTCATAATTTGAAATGTTGACTTAAATAAATGTTCTCTTCGTAATTATAATAATTTTATAATGTTATATAAACAAACTTTAATGAGACCCCGTTGATGTTAGCCCGACCCGTTGAAAACGAAAAATAAAGTTCAGCTGATATACAAAAATAGAGAGGGGGGTAAGACAAAGATGAGTTTTCTCACCAAACATCCAATCTATACAAGGAGGCAATTCTGAGAGAATTAGAAGTCCTGTCAGTATTCATTACTGGCGTCCATAATCTTAATAACATAAGATATGTAGATGACACAGTGTTGACGGTGGACACGAAAAGAAAGCTATACAAAATGGCGAAGGAAAGCGAGATGAAAGAATTAAACATCAATTGCAAGAAGACAAAATGCATGGCTGTTCGTAAAAGCATGAGACCAAAATGTGAATTGCAAATCGGAGTTACCAAAATCAAACAAGTAGAAAAAATTAATTATCTAGGAATTGTTTTAACAGAAGACGAAAAATGCGACACTGAAATTTAATGGCGCATTGGGATAGCGGAAGATGGATTCCAAATGCTAAGCAGGGTGTTAAGAAAAAGAAAATAATTGCTACAGACGAGAAAAAAATACTAAGCTGGAGTGTAACTAGATGGGTGATCGATTACAAATAACAGGTTCCGTAAACCTGGATGGGCAGACAGCATAATGGTTAAAGTGTCAGAAGTAGAAATAGCAGAGTAGAACTCCAAGTGCAATTCTTGAACACCAGAAATATTTTTGCTTTTAGTAAACTGCAAAAGGTTGATAATCCGTAAAAAACATATCAATAAATCTTTGTTTTTATCGAACATTCATCCGTTCGTTTTTTTTTCTTTTTCTTTTTCTCGTTCTCCCTTTATTTGAAACATTTGTCTTTCCATACAAAAATCCTACCCGTTTTCTATCTTTTCTGTATACCACTATTTTCTCCTTATCTACCATTGCATATTGAATTATAACTTTTTCTAGTTAAGTTACTAAACTATTAAGTCAACTTCCAATAAATAATAAATTAATCGTTATTGTGTCCACTATGTGCTTGTCGATAACTTGCCACGACATCGATATAGTGTTCACGCAAGTAGTATCTTATCTGTCCATATAAAAAAGACAGCCTTCTGCTTGTCGAAATACTAAAACAACGAAAGCCAATAAAAAAATCTCGCTTTATTTAGTACTTAAGATATGTTAATGTGTGACGGTCCAGTCACAACAAGAAGCTCATTACAGATATTTCTAAAGGATATTACAATTGCTTGATTTTGACTGGCAGATCTGCACTTGGTATTTCAATATTAGAGTTTCGAAGGAATCTGTCTGTCATGTGTCATTTATAACTACAGAATGAACTCTTCATAACACTATGTATAATACGCCGCTCAAGAGAGAGGGTCGAATCAAGCCGAGCTTCTCAGCTTGACGGTCGAACTCTCTGCCTCTGAGCAAAGAGGAACCCGGACGAGGCTCCGCCGAAGGGCAGAGTCTCGTTCGGGGAGGTTGACCAACCCAATCCCGTTTATACGGATTCTACGGGCATTTTTTGGCCGAGCCTACGGGCTCGGGAAACCCACGTTAAACTCGGTCTTGTGTCACATGCAACCCTCGTGGTGGGGTGACTAGATACCGAATCGAGTCGAGCCGATAGTAGTTCACTCCAAGCCAGACTGACAGTCATGCTAACACCTTCCACATTTTGTATTATTATTTCGTGTAATATACCTTCGCTATTTCTACTTTTGTGTTCGTGTTGTTCTTCCTTGATCCTAACCTCGACCATAACACTGTCCTATCAATAATAATAATAATAATAATCATAATAATAATGTGCGAAAGTAATATTCGGGAAAGGGAGAATTACAGAAATACACTCAATAAATCTAGATTTTGTCACAAAGATTATCGAACAGGAACAAAGAAGAAGCCTAAAAATATCTAGATGTCAGCGAAGGAGAGGAAATACAGCATACTAAAATTAAGAATAATATAAGATTACTATAGGCGTGTAGATTTGGTGATGAATACTAAAATTAATTCAAAATCACAATATCAGCCATAAAAAAATTTACTGTCCCTGTGGTTCAATACTCTTTCAACATCCTTAATTGGACTATAGCTGAAATTTAAGCGAATGGATATCAAAACAAGAAAGCCTCTCATTTCCTACCTTTTGCATCATCCTAAAGCTGGTGTTGATCTATGTGCCCGGATCCGAAGTAGGCAGAGGATTAGTTCAAATGGAATTCTCTTACAAAACCACAACAATTGGTCTTTAAAGATACCCGGAAACTACAGAATACTGAATGATGACTGGTGTAAAAGAACATGAAAGATTTACTCAGTAATTAAGGAAGCCAAAAAATTACAAATGAAATTTCATTTTGTTGAAGAAGAGCAGGTAAACCATAATACACCTCCTGCAGCGGCAAAGAACCTAAACGAGAAATCAAAATTAACCCTGATCTGGCATCTCGTCAGCAGTCGCTCTCTCACAGACGTGTCATCGCCTCCCTCTGTCTTTTTTACAAATACTTTCATGGTTTCTTCTCCGATGAGCCGCTTTCGCTGGTTCCCAGATTTCATGAATTTAAGTGTTCAACTAGGCTGGCATCTCGCACTCACTTTTTACTATCAAAACTGTTAAATGTAGCCGTCCCTTCTACTCAAATAGCTTCATGCCTCGCCCTTCTCGCCTGTGGACCTCCCTCCGCTCTTCCTGTTTCCCTGATAGCTATAATCTCCAACTATTCAAATGTAATGTCAATTGACGTCTCCAGATGCCTTATCCCCTATCCTTCTCTACATCCTTTCCTCTATCACTCCTCTTTGCTCTCGCTCCAACTCTCTGTAACCCCTTGCGTGCTAGTGGCCTAAAAAAAAAAATCAAACAAATGTAATGTACTGAATGCAGAAATGATGGCAATATAAGCGTCTTCAGGTTCAAGGTTCAATACTCTCCCCGCACCAGACAAGCTGGTGTAGACAAGCCCCATACCCCTCAGTGGTTACGTGATCCAAGGCTAAAAACCAAAGGTCTTATTCTTTCTGCAAATGACCAATGCTTGCTACATATAAATTACCTTGAACACATACTGAAAAAATGTGCTGACTCCAAATGCATATTCTGTGATAAATATTCAGAATTAAATGAGCATAATGTATCAGTTTGCACAGTGTTAGAACTCATTGAATATAAAACCCGGCATGATAGAATAGGGCAATAACCGCACTGGAAAATATGAAACTTTTGCTGGAAGAAAACCGCAAAAAACTGGAATGAACATCTCCTAGAATAGGTTACAGAAATTCGTCCTGTATCAATTTTATGGGACTTTACGATAGACACTTGTAGAACAATCAAAATTAATCGCCCATACGTCGTGATGAAAGACCGCAAAAAATGTGTTTGTTTATTGAATTGGCATTCCCTGCAGAGTTTCATGTATCTTTTAAGATC
>OZ010591.1:41719266-41744266 GCA_963932145.1 Acanthosepion lycidas
ACCTCTGATGTCTGAACCAATTATTAGGAACATCTCATTAGTGACGAGGCACCAAACATAGTCGACATTATGCACATGATAATGGAGTGGGTCCTGGTACCCCTGTCCGTGCGACGTGGGCCATGGACAATGGATTCGACACTTGCTGCACCTGACAAGAGATTGATGTCTCTCATTCTATCACTGAGGGCACACGAAGTTCGCTGTAATAAAGAGATAATAATATTTATATATCTATCTATATATCTATCTTAATCTGTTTATGCGTATATACATATATATATATATATATATATATATATATATACAAAATTCTCGAGAAAAAAACTACTAAGGCATATCACTATATTAATTGAACTATATACTTAGTTCATGCCATGTTAACACTTGTAAAAAAAGAATTCATGGATTTACCATATTACAAAATTCCTATAAAAATTATCACTTGAAATTTTGAACTTTAGGTTTGCGACTCGCAAGTTCCGAGATTGTGCAACCGTCAATAAGTAGCACATTCTTAAAAAAAGCATCTTTCTGTTTACAAACAATTATTTCGTCATCAAGTTTTAACTTTAAAAGAAAAAATAATACAGCCTGATGATGGAAATATGGATTTTCGAAAGTACTTGCTTAACTTAAAAAATATACACTAGAAACATCTGAAAACAGTTTTATAAATGAGGATCACATCATTCAATGGATTAACAGTATTTTAATGCATACATTATGTTCTACTAGCGAAGTGATTTCGCCATTAATCGCATTAATATTGCTCATTGATTCTATGTATGATTATTTCTTTAAATATATATATATATATATATATATATGTGTGTGTGTGTGTGTGTGTGTGTGTGTGCGTGCGCGCGCGTGTGTGTGTATGTTTGTGTGCGAGCCTGCACGTGTGCTTGTAAAAATTGAGATATAAATATAATATATATGTAAAAAGACAATATGAATAAAAACAATAGGAAACTATTTCTTTACCAAAGAGTTCCGTCCTTCAAAAGGCCATCAGAGGACGAAGCGCGTTGGTAAAGAAAGATTTTCCTGTGTATCACAGTGAACGCATTCCGTTCGTCCGTTTTTCGATATCGGCGAATCATAAACAACCTGAAGGGAAAGGTAATAATTACTGTAGTTACACGCGATTAAAAATTACAGAAATAACTTATTTAATGTTAAATTTAAATATCGAATAACCATTCTTTATTAAAGGTTTAACTTTAATTTCGCTATTCGTCCTATAGCTGCAATTGATATCGTTTAATTAAACTGTAAATAAAATTAAAGAGGGGCGCGGTACATTGCTCATGTGTTTCTTTTTCTAGCACGCATACTGCGACCTATTCAAAATATTACATAGTTCGGATCCTAATGACTTTTAAGAGTAACATTATGCGAAGGGATCATAAAGAATGTTTATATTAAAAGAAAATAAAAATGGCGAGCAAAATAAATTTAAACAAAGAATTAAGGTGTAGAATAAAAATAATATAATTTCATTATTTGTAAATTCTTATGACTTTTACCTATCTTCATTTTTTGGCATTCAGAATTATGTTCTTTTCTTCTTCTGTTGGGTCTGAATATACTGTTGCAAACTCTAGTGCAGTCGTGAATAAATTTCTTGATATTAACTGGTAGTAATCCTCAATATCAAACTGTATTAGGGTGCAATTTTCTCAGTGCAAAAAAATCTGTCCTTATTCATAACGGAGACCAATGGATTAAAAACTCTGAAGACCAGTTTGACATCACAATTAGACTCTGCAGAGTCTTATGACCTTGTCGATCTATTTATATTATACTACCTAACTGCACACCGTGAATTAGGCATTAAAGACATAGGACTATACCGAGATGATGACCTCATGGCAGTGAGGAGACCCACTTATTTTAAAGTAGATAAATCAGAAAGATAATATATTGTGTCTTCAGAAAAGTAAATTTAAAAACTTCGGTCAACACAAAATTGAAATGGGTAAACTTTCTCATTATAACTTTAAACTTAATGAACAAGAAAACCTAATACTAATACTTGCATGTATACCCCAGGTCAAACCATCCTCCATCCATAATTAAGCGCATACACTCATCAATAGAGAAAAGAATCAGCATGAATTCCGCAAATGAAGAAATATTCTATAAACACAGTAATTTTACAACCAAGCTCTAAAACATACTTGTTACAAACAGCCTAACATCCGTTATATAAAAAATAATAGTACAAACCAGAGGAAAAACAGAAAAATCAAAATTATTTGGTATACCCCCTCCCATTCAACCAAATTATTAGCAATAAGCTAGGACAAAAATTTCTAGAATTAATCGAAAATATTTTCCTAATAACCACAAACTTTGCGAGATCTTTAATAGAAAAAACCCTAAAATTATGTTATAGCTGTACTGAAAATATAGAAGTATTATAAAAAATCACAGTAATAAAATCCTGAAAAAACACGCAAGCCAAAATCAAACAAATAAAGATCCTAAATTAAATTTAGACAAGAATAATGAAAAAGTATGTGATTGTAGAATCCCTGAAAATTGCCCTCTGAATAATAAATGCCACATAAAATCTGTGGTATACCAATGCACAATCTCATTCATTGATAATCCAAATATTGAAAGTATATATATAGGATCCACAAAAATGAATTTAAAATAGAGCGTAGACTACACAAAAGCTCCTTCAATAATATTAGGCATAGAAACCAGATGTCCCTCTCGAAATATTTTGGCATTTAAAAGAAAAATATAAAACATAAAAAGTAAAATAGAAAATAATAAATAGAACAAGAACTTGTAAAACCTGGGATGACCCATGCCTTTTATGCCTAAATGAAAAACTACACATTATTTTTTTTGCAGACACCACCAGATATTCACCTTAAATAATTAGCATTTTATAAATGAAGAAATAATAATAATAATAATAATAATAATAATAATAATAATTTCCAAAATACTATATAAAAATTACAAAATACCATATAAAATCTATTAATAAATTTAATAAAAAAATGGATTTAAAAATACACTGCAATCATAATCTTAACACCCCTTTAAGAAATCATCAACAAAAAATAAATAAACACCAAAAAGGACCGAAACTACAACACCAATCTGTTAGAGTTTTAGCGGAAAGTAATAAAAAAAACAACAGTATTACAACATAAATCAGTTAGATTTTTAGCAATGAGTATGATAACATTAGCCTTTGCAGCCATACAAAAAAAAGCAATCCAACCTTACACGACTCCAAAAATTTGATATATAACAAACACCTCTACTTCCATCAAAGCAGAGGCCCCTTGATAATAAAAAACAAACCCTAGATGACACCTCCATTTCAAAACAATAATGAGTAAAACATTCCGTTGCTTAGTTATTCCATACATCGCTTGAGGATGAAACTGCCACTCAATAGTTAAGTTTTAATATGGAAATTAAACTTGAATACGGATGACCAGTTTCGAAACAGTAATTTTTGTGTCGCGATGGAATCATATTTTTTAAACAAAGAATTATAATATATATATATATATATATATATATATATATATATATATATATATATATATATATATATATATATATATATATATGGGGCAGCAGATGATAAAACATAATAGACGTTTGTTGTCTGTTATATTTAACATTGAAAAAGACATGACAGAATTATCAGATATCTGAATTGTATAGCGAAACATTCATTGGTTAGTTTTTTATGTCTTACTTTTTATGGCTGATCAATCTTTCTGAGTTTATTTAAAGCCGAAACATATTTTTGGAGTCTAAGAATTTTGAGGGAGATAATAATGATTTTGTGATTTAAAATACAATGGATATAAGGATAGATTGAGTGACAGATTGAGTGACAGATATATAGATATGGACATATGAATAGACAAAGAGAAAGACAGACAAACAAACATATTGATATAGATATAAGGATACACAGAGACAAACAGACATATATCGATGTAAATATATAGATACGCAGAGGGAGAAGGACAGTAAAAGATACAATGGACAGTGTGTCAGACAAAAAATGTGCATATATATATATATATATGTATATATATATATATATATATATATATATATAGAGAGAGAGAGAGAGAGTAAAACAGACATATATATATATATATATATATATATATATATATATATATAAATCTATTTTGATAGACTAGGGGTGTCAATATGTTCAATAAGTTTATATTTTAATGTATCAGTTATTGTTACGTTTTGGTAGTGGTAGGGATGTATTTTTCAATGAAATCTAACATCCGTTAAAAGCGTGTCGTCTGGATTTTTTTTGATTTTTTATTAACGGCTAAAATTCTAACGGCATTTTTTTCGTTCGTATATTTAAAGATTTTTGGGAGGTGTCTACGTCAGATTAATACTTTTTATTTAACTACGATTTGAAATATTTTTACTTTTAATTTTTAATATACTATATTTCTATCAAGAACAATTAAATGTAATTAGAATCCCTTACAGTTTGTAGAATTATTATCACATCAAGTTTTTTAAAAATTTTATTCTTGAATATTATTCAAGTAAAATTTCCATTTCTCTGATTAAGTAAACTTTAGTTATTTATTTAATTACGAATTAAAAGGAATTTTAGGTTAGAATTCATTTTAATTAACTATAATTTTAATTACAACTTTAAAATATTTTCATCCAGACGACACGCTTTTAACGGATGTTAGATTTCATTGAAAAATACATCCCTACCCACTAGCAAAACGTAACAATAACAGATACATTAAAATATAGACATATTGAACACCCAGAAACCCCTAGTGTAGCAAAATAGATTTATCTGTAACCTTGGAAACATGAATTTTGTTTTAGCTGTGTATTTAAAACCCTGTAATTTTTAAAGTTACTCCAAAATTCGCTTGAGCATGAAATGGAAGTAATGTCTTTAATTTAAGTACAAAATTAAATTAGGGGCTTTTGGCTTCCATTTTTAAAACATGGTTGGAAACATGGTTGGAACTGTGTAGCGAAAAACCATATTTTAAGTCTATTAATTTATAATATTAATGCTCTGTAAATTTACATTGAGCACTATTTTGTAAAAATAAAAATATCTATAAGAACACCGGATTATATATCTTACTGTTCTTTCTTTTTATTAATACACACACACATACACACACACACACACACACACACACACACACACACATATATATATATATATATATATATATATATATATATATATATATATATATATATAAAGAAAGAACAGTAAGATATATATTGAAAAATACATCCCTACCCCTACCAAAACGTAACTAATAACTGATACATCAAAATACAGACATAATGAACACGCAAAGACCCCTTGTCTGGTTGAAGTGGATTTCTTTGTATCCTTGGAAACGTGAATTATGATTTTTCCAGTGTCTTTAAAACCCAGTCATTTAAAAAGTTACTCCAAAATTCGCTTGAGGATGAAATGGAACTAATGTTTTTAATTTAATTACAAAATTAAATTCTGAGCTTCCACTTCCATTTTTGAAACATGGTGAGAACTGTGTAGCGAAAAACATATTTTAAATCAAATTAATTTATAATATATATATATATATATATATATGTATATATATATATATATATATACCTGTTGTAATAGTAAAATTGTCCAAATTGCGTTTTACAGCATAATTGTCCATCCCACAAAATAATTAATATCTAAAAATAACTAAATTAACTGAGTTTCTTTGTTCCAGATAAGACGCATCGTCATCTTGATACAATCTGCCGTAGAAATCACTGAAAAACACTTTGGCTTCTACTTTCAACATTGAAGTTTATTTCAGTCGTTTATGAGCTTCGGTTCCTTAGCTATGATTATAGTCATTTTCGGTTCCTTACCTATGATTATAGTCATTTTCAATGTTGATCGATTTCATCACGATGCTTCTGTTATACATTCTTATCGCTTAGAGTAGAGTAAAAAAGTGTTATAAAAGTCTGTGAGAATTCCAGAAAGATATCTTTAATCCTTCCTAAGATACAATGGTTCAAAGCTTAACCTAACCATTGGACACAATATATATATATATATATATATATATATATATATATATATATATATATATATATATATATATATATATATATAAAATAAAAGCAATTCAATTTTCCTATAAGCATTACTTAATTTACAAATATTGGTATGCATGTCAGCATACAAATATCTACGTGGGTCATTCAGTGTGTTTATACACATAAATTACTGAATGACAGAAATAATCCCTAATTTAATATATATATATATATATATATATATATATATATATATATGCGTTTTATTATAAATTATATGTGCGTATATTGCATATATTCACGTACACACGCAATAGTTGCATGCATACATACACACACACATACACACACATATCTATCTATCTATCTATATATATATATATATATATATATATATATATATATATATATATTCATGGATGTTTGCGTGTATGTAAATTGTCTTATAATTCGTTTCATCTCGTCCTGCTGGCCGTTTCTCCTACCTCGGAGTTTTCTCAATGATTTTAATTGGATCCACCCAATTAAATTTTCCCGCCGACCAAAGCAGACGAGACCAGAACGAAACAGCAGTCCGTTTCCAAAGAGAACCTTTCCAATTAGATTTAACCCTGATCTGTGCCTGAGATGTGATCGGGAACCTTTACGATATTTTTTTTTTGTTTGTTCTGCGTGTGAGAACAACGGTGAGAGCCTGATAGACATAGGATCGATGTTACAACGCCCATCGGCTGAAAAGGAAATCATTAAAATAATGCGATGACCATGTAGGGCGAATTGGCAAACTAGATACTCTTTGTCGAATTTAGAACACCAAAAGTCGTTTAAAGATAATTACTCTCCTACTTTTGTTTCCTTCTACCTCCGCTGACATTCTATGACGTTTGCCATTCTTTGACTCTTGATCTCATTCTTTTCCTTATACTTTCTTTCTTCACTTCTTAATCATGCTATTCTCCATTTTCAAAATGTTTAATGTCATTTCATTCTTACTCTCTTCCAGTGGTTAATTTTTTTCTTTCTTCTCTCTTCCTTCATTTCTCCCTCTCTCCGTTCCTTCGTTTCTTTCTTTCTTTCTTCTTTCTGTCTTTCTTCCTTTTTATTGGTTTCCTCGATATTTCGCCACATTTACGTTTCTTCGTTCATTTTTCGTTCCTTTTAGTTGGTTTTTCTTTCTTTATTTATTTCACTCTTTTTTGACGTCTGCTAGTTTCATTTTTTTTCACACATTCATTCATTCCTTCTTTCTTTTTCTTTCATTCGCTCTTTCTTTTTTCTTTCTTTCTACTTTTGCAATTTTCTGTTTATATTTTCGAACACATTCTTTCATTCGTTCTCCATTTATTTCTTTTTCACATTTTCATTCATTCTTTCTTTCTTTTTCTTTCATTCGCTCTTTCTTTTTTCTTTCTTTCTACTTTTGCAATTATCTATTTATATTTTCGAACACATTTTTTCATTCTTTCATTCGTTCTTCATTTATTTCTTTTTCATATGTTCATTCATTCATTCTTTCTTTCTTTTTCTTTCATTCGCTCTTTCTTTTTTTTTTCTTTCTACTTTTGCAATTTTCTATTTATATTTTCGAACACATTTTTTTCATTCTTTCATTCGTTCTTCATTCATTTCTTTTTCACATTTTCATTCATTCTTTCTTTCTTTCGTTTTCTTTCATTCGCTCTTTCTTTTTTCGTTCTTTTTACTCTTGCAATTTTCCATTTATATTTTCGAACACATTTTTTCATTCTTTCATTCGTTCTTCATTTATTTCTTTTTCATATTTTCATTCATTCATTCTTTCTTTCTTTTTCTTTCATTCGCTCTTTCTTTTTTCATTCTTTCTACTTTTGCAATTTTCCATTTATATTTTCGAACACATTTTTTTCATTCTTTCATTCGTTCTTCATTCATTTCTTTTTCACATTCTATCATCAACTCTTTACAGTTTGGTTAATTTTACGTAAAGTTTTAATCTGATCAGCTAAGTAAGAAGTCATGATGTACATTCATCATGACTTCTTACTTAGCTGATCTGATTAAAAATCAAACTATAAAGAGTTGATAGAAAATATTTTGAAATTAGGTTTTCGTTCTCTTAAAAGGAGTTCTCCTAGACAGGTTGCCACGAAGGTCAACAGAAAACAGCACAACTTAATATTTAACACATACTTAAAAAAAACCGATTGGATCTTAAACACGATTCCACATTTTGCACATATACAAGGTGCGATAGATAAATTGTCTTCCAAACTAGGCCCAAATGAAAATAACACTGACATCTCATTTTAACAGATGTATTTACCAAAATTACACAGAAATATATAAATAATTACTAATGAATAAATTTATTCCATAAAATGGCCATTGGCTTCAACCACTACCTCCAGACGACTTCGGAATCTCCTGCAATTTGTCTGGACGGTCTCGCTCTTTAAGTTAGTGAATGCTACCATAACCTTGCCATCAGATTCTCTTTGGTGTTACAAAGAGTTTTGATGGTCTTTCGTTCAACTGCGCCCGACACATAATATTCAAGGGAGTTGTAGTCTAGGGAATTAGATGTAAGCGGTGATGTTGTAACAAAAATTGTCTGACAGCCATGACTGGTTTTTCTGCTTGTGTGGCATGGTGTCTTCTTGCCAGACATAGTGCTTTTCAGCTGCCACCCACTTGACCCAGGGAAGCATTGTCTTCTAAAACCACTTGATGTAGATCTCCGTGTTGATTCTGAGGTCCTGTAGGAACAAAAATGGAGGTATAAGTTTGCCATCACTTGTGATCACTCCAAACACCTTCGTAATCAAAATTAGACTCATTAAAATCTTTCCAAATTTTCGGCACTGTCCTTAGATTGATACAGCAAAACTCTGAAGTATTTGGATTGGAGCTTCTGGTGCAAATACCAAGCAGTACATCATGCTGTTTCCAAATACTGCCCAGACGATAAAAATCAAACAACGCGCATGTGCTAAATTAAAAATATGAAATAGCCACAATTTACTCTTCCGACTCTCTCGATATATATATATATATATATATATATATATATATATATATATATATATATATATATATATATATGTGTGTGTGTGTGTGTGTGTGTTTGTCCGCGTGTGGTTGTGTGTGCCATGAGAAATTACTCAAGGTATGCACCTAGTTAACTTTATAAAAAATCTTCAAAAAAAAATTTCAGAGTCACCTTCATAATTTTGTTGGATTAGGAGCATATTGTGCCACAGAAGAAAAATGTAGCTTCTGATCTATTTTATTCATGGTAGTCACTGCCTATTTTAACTACACCGAAGACCTTTATGTTATTATTAAAAAGGAAAGACCGAAGGATTTTCTGATTATGAAATTATATCTTTTATTCTTTTTTAAAATTCGATATTTTCGAGAAACACTTTCTTTATCTGGGTGACTATAAATCAATATGGAAAATCCGAGAGATCTTCTACGTTGGAAAACGTATTTATAGAAATAAACGTGTTCTTTATTCACAAATTAATTATTTTTTATTCACAAATTAAAATCTTTTTTTTATTCACAAATTAATATATTTTTTCATTCACAAATTAATTAAATTGTTTTACAAATGTTCATTTATTTGAGAAAATCTTGGCAAAAATTTATTTTTACATTTTACCCGCCCACTTCATGACTTCAGAAACTCATTTTTTGTGGTGCTTAAATTTTATATTAATTAGAATTTAAACCATCAATTTTTCTTTTTTTTTCTTTTTTTTTTCTTTTTTTTTTTGTCATACAACACCCCCAGTTACAGAAAATCTGTTATAAATCGTAAATTAAAAAAATGAAATAAGACTAAGACACCATTTAATTAGAAAAAACACTTTTAATTAATTTTATGAATAACATATGTTATGGAAACTATTGTCGTAAGGAAAATAATCAATGCATGAGTTTTTATTTTACAAAAATTATGGCTTTCATTTTTTTAAATTTTAAAAGTCTGCGCGCCTCAGTATTTTAAAATTAATTTATAATTTTTCATCCGTGTGTGTTTAGGTATAAACATGCTGATTTATGTAAATACAATATTATCAGAAAACAAGAGTGCTAACGATATTAAATTCAAGATCTCTTAATAATTTTCTAACATTTCCTCAATAAGCATCTTCGTAAGGATGACTAAAATGACAACGTACCTAAAATTACTTTGTCAACATGGCTGATTTTAGCGATTAAAAATAATAGATCCAATTAATTTAAACCCGGTTTGAAATGCACCAAAATAGTTTGCTTATTGGAAATGAAAAATCTAATCTCTTACCTTAGAAGTAAAACTAAAATGAAAGCTTCAAAAAATATTTTCATTTTTAAATTGCATTTTAAATCTTAGCTATAATTATTTTTTTGAGATATATATATATATATATATATATATATATATATATATATATATATATATATATATATATATATATATATAAATAATCGACTCTGCCGTCGAGATTCGACGTATGAGGGTCAAGCAGATCAGTTTCCAGGAAACCGACAGCCCGACACCGGCACATGAGATTTGATTATAGTGGTGAAGGCCTCGTGCAGGACCATCCACACTTTTTGGAAGGACGAATACAGAGACCTGGTGCACCGAATGCCACAAGCTACCCAAACGACCCTCCGGAGGTTTTGAATTCAGAGTTGTCCTTCTCCTAGACCAGTTGCCATCCAAGGCTATTGAACCCAGTCTGTCCTGCTATTTTACCCATGGCTGGAGGGAGAAGAAGAGGATTCATACCTTTCCCAAGGGTATTAGCACGTAAGTGAATGTAATGGATTCGACTGGAATTCGAACTCGGCTCTCCTATATTTATATATATATATTCTCTCTCTCTACCACCCCACACACACAGAATTAGAAATCCGTTGGCATAATCCAGGCGAGTCTTATTAACAAAACATAGAACTTGAAATACTGATTTTCTAAGTCCGAATTAGATGTGGCACAAGGCCGAAAGTATGGGACACCCAGTAAGAATCCAACTCACTACTCAGTCCTAATAGATCTAGCAAGACAAGCCATTACATTACACGTCGAGGTGCCCCATAGAAATTGAAATATGTTAAATCAATGGTTATTTTCATTAAACAGAGCAAAATTTTCTTTACAAGTGGAATTAAGATGCCTTTAGTTAATCATCCTTTTCACCTACAAAATTTAATTCGCTGGATTTTTCAAACTATTTATGGTATCAATTTGTAGTGGGATACTTTGAAAAATCTTCCGAATTTCAAATTTAACATTCGTAGGTGAAAATGCTCATGAGAATTTCATCAAAAGAGATTAAATGCCGAATTAATGTCTTATATTTTACATTAATTTACTTTTATAGCACACGTCCCAATACTTTTTCAATCAGACCTCTTACATATATATATATATATATATATATATATATATATATATATATATATATATAAAATAATGTCGTTTTCTCACATATGTTACTATGCGAGAAAACGACATTATTTTTGCACCAACCTAATATATATATATATATATATATATATATATATATATATATATATATATATATATATATATATATTAGGTTGGTGCAAAAATAATTTCGTTTTCTCACATAGTAACATGTTAAAAAACGAAATTATTTTTGCACCAACCTAATATATATATATATATATATATATATATATATATATATATATATATATATTACGGTATATTATGTCAGATCATATATATTTTGTCAGATTTTATATATTATCAGTATCTATCTATCTATCTATATATATATATAAATATAATATATTATATATATATATACTTATTAAATTCTCAATTTTATTTTTTAGTAAATTCTAAAATATATATAGTCTTCATCACATAATGAACTTTTTTTCGGTTACATTGCACGTAAAAATACTCAAATTTTCATTCTTAAATCCGGATAAATATTGCCGTTTTTCATATTTAGAGACAGTGACATCTAGTTGCTGGCAGCGATGCTCTATTACCAAGTAAATATAAGACATGATCTGAAATCACTCTCTGTACTTTTCTTTAATCGAATTCACCCCAAGCAAGGCAGTAAAGCCACCAAAACCTAAGCGCTTACTCGATGTGAATTAGAAAATAAAAGAACATTATTAAGGAGCGAGAACAATAGAAAGACTAACCAGGAAGACAGCGGCCAATAGTTGACATTGATTTTAAAGATCAAATATGGCTGGAAAGCATGAAGCCGGAAGATGGTGCCAAAAGCAAGAAATGCGAGAAAAGAAACATCATATAACTTACTGTTACATCTCGCCAAATCTAATGTACATTGATGAAGCCTTGTTGACAATCTGTACAATAGGTACCAAAGAGGAAAGTTTATCCGAACAATTACCATAATATTATTTAAAAAATAATACGTCAAAAAACGACATTATTAAGTCATTATTTTTGCACCAACCTAATATAAATAATATTATGGTAATTTTTCGGATAAACTTTCCTCTTTGGTACCTAGACTTGATGAATTCAAGCAGTAAACTAGAATGACAACAAGACTTCATCAATGTGCATTAAAAATACGTCAAAAAACGACATTATTAAGTCATTATTTTTGCACCAACCTTATAGAACAGTCACGAGAAAGTTACGTTACGGCGGTGGGAAAGCGCCTGAAGCTGAGATGCCAGGTCAGGATCATTGATATTGCTGAAGCACTAATTAACGTAATATAGTTAGCAATAGAAAAAATTAGATTTTAACAATAGTAACAAATAAAAATAGTTAGTTCAGTCCGGGGGTGTAAGGACTGTGATAGAAGCACTGAATTTGGTTCTATTTAAAATCTAACCGATACTAGTCTGCCTGGTGGGCTAGTCTTGTTAAACTTTGCTATTTTATAAGCTATCCTTCACCCAATACAATGTCTATGGTACACTAAGTGTCAATGTAATGCTTAAGATGCTTGAGAGTCACTGAGGTTAAAGGTCTTTTTAATGTTATTGTTTTGTGACGGGTTGATAGCTGTTGCCGCTGGACCTAATTTTGCAACCAGGGAAACATCATTTCGGGAATTTCTTCCACAAAGCAGCAACACTTTGGAAGAAATTCTTTCTTCCCAATGCTATATGAAAAGAATGGCGAAGATTTCTCCTATGTACATGTCATGATCGGTCTTAACTCTAATGGCATGAGAAGTTACACCCGAGCAGCTTCTTCTCGTGAACCTCTACCCTATATAAGCAGCTCCTAACAGGATGTTTCCCCGATCACGATAATCTTAACATAGTCAAGGCTAGGGATAAACGTTAACTTCCACTCCTATACACACAAATGGCCTCCAAACGTAACCCTTGACCTCGAGTGCCTCCGCCTTGTAGACGGTCAACCTAGTTTAAAAAAAAATGTACTAATGAAACTATGGGATATAGCTAGTCTAGTAAATTTTTTTTATTTTGTTTTTTAAGGAAATAAAGTAGATTCAATTTGACTGTGGGAAAAGTGTAGTGGGGTGGAAAATATTTCATTATAGAGAACGTCGTGGAGCCGCTTTTAAACGCCGGAAATATGGGTTGGGCAGATCTAACCCAGATATGACATCAATACTTTATTTTTTTGATCTGACATGCCTCTTGTAAAGATAAAACATGGAAGGTTGGGGTCAGGTACTTTTAACAGGGGTAGAAGGAGGCAAACATTTTACCAGTACCTTTAGCAATTCATCCAGTTATTTCCCCTTACCGGACTGGGGTAAACCTGAATCCCAGTAGATGTTCAAATCGGGGAGCTTCTTTGAGACTGCCTACTTTCATCATGACTCTCAGAATTCAAAATTATCTTGGTGATAATGAAATATTCCTAGCTTGGATTTGAGATACAAGCCACTTTTAACCCCACTGAACTCTTAGAGAAAGGTAAGATCAAAGAAAAAATAGCTGGCAAGCTATAGTCATTTAGATTCTTGTAGGTGCACCCATAAACTGTGGTATCATCAGCATTGGTGTTTATGAACGATTTGAGGATTCTCATTGGTAAATAGTTAATATGAAACAAAAAGTTGATAGGATAGGAGGAATGAGCCTGACGTCTTGGGTGGCTACTGACGAAGAAATTTAACGACCGACCTAATAGGGAGGGCTTGGTAATTTCAAGGTTTCTTCCAGATATTAAATAACTAGAAAGTGGCTCACTGATGATGTGTGCAATGACAGGACATCAGCAGTGGACCTAGTAGAATGAAATGCATACTGCTTGTTGTTCGGGTGGCCCTTTCTGTTGAGGTAATCAACAACTTTCTTGTTGATGGTAAACACAAATAGATTACTGATGACAAGAAGACATATGGGTTGATAATACGACGGTGATGAACGCTCTCTGCAACAGGCAAGAGAGGACAGAGAGAAGGCAATTTACATAGATATTTTACTTTCGGAAACAGTTAAAAACTGTAGCAAGCTTGTTGATAACACTTGATGAAGATTTTTAAAAGATTTCAGAGACATGAAAACTATTTCAAGCGTGGTATGAGTATAAATATGTTGAGAAACTGTGCTAGGCAGTTTCTTGAGATAGAGACAGTATTAGGGGTTACGTTGTGCTGGGGCTGTAGGGCATTCTGTTGTGAAGCAAATCTGGCTATTTACCTTCTGTTGGTTTCTTTTGTGTTGAGGAAAAATTGCCATGGAATTCATTTTGAGATTATGAAACTGCCGCAAAAGTATTATCTGAAGATATCCCTGTTAACTTTGGCGGACCGAAAGATCGTCCTATGAAATGGTTTAGTTTGGCATCAATTTTGACATTGATCAGTGAATGATCTGAAGTGTCCAATTCGTCATCAGCATCGTCGTCGTCATTAGCAGCGACTTTCCGTCGTATTTGTTATAGACACGAGTAGATTCACCCAGGTGCGACAGTTTGAATTGTATCAGGTTGCTGTCTCCTGGTGGATGAAGCGTTCGGTGCGATGGGGGGCAGTCTTCAGTCAGCTATTCCCGGTTGTTTATGCCGACCTGATCGCTTTCAGGTCCCTGAATGCAGTATTTATAGCGGAATCTTTGACCCCTCCTTCCCGCTATTTAGTTCACCATACAGAACGATTTTTCGGGACGGAAGGTGAGAGAGAGTGAGTTTGAGAGAAAGTATGTGTGTATGTGGGTGTGTGAGTGTGTGTGTTATTATGTGGTTTTAATGGTGTGCTGCTATATTAAGAACACTAGTAGGGTTATCCATTGTCCGGTTCATTTCTTAAGCAATTCCAAAGTCATGACAATATCTTCTTCAATGGGTTTCTTTTAGTGTGTAAATCATTCCTCATGTGAAATATTCAAGTCACCACGTTGATCAGAGAAGATCATCAATCGTTTCAGCTACTTTGTCAAATATTACAATTAACTTATTCTGATAACGACAGACATTGAAAAAGTAAGACATATTATGAAAGGTGTCTGCGTGTTTTAGAATGTCAACGAACACTTGGTTGACACTTTTGCAATGTCAACAAATACTCGTTGTCATTTTCGTAATTCCTGTTGTAGTAGAGTCTTTGTAATCGCAGATACATCTATAGCAACGCCGTTGAACAATACTGGTGTCAGACTCCTTCGGATATCACTCGAACTAATAGTAGTTTTCTCGTTAATACTCGCTCGAATAGCAAACCGTATAGTGATCCGAATATAGAAATAGTACAGTGAATAGAGTAGAGAATAGCGGTCCTTATAGTAATATAGGATAGAGTAGAAATGATGATGTGTATAGTAATAGAGGATAAAATATAAATGGTGATCCGTATAGTAATAGAGAATAGAGTAGAAATGCCAAACCGATTATTAATAGAGGATAGACTAGAAATGGCGATGCGTATAGTAATAGGGGATAGACTGGAAATGGCGAACAATCAAACGCCAAGATACTGTCTACATATGCGTTTAACCTGTGGCCACGTGATCCAGTTAATTCAATAATGGGATCGCCTGTGTTTGTTCATTGGTGATGTATGTTCCAACTCAAGTGTTGCCAGCGACACTTTATTTCTATATAACAGCATGAAATCATATAAATTCGAGATCAGCATTATTATCCCAGGAGTCTCTGCCACCTGGAAACCCGTCTGTATTATATGTGAACCTTTAGGCACCGAGCCATGGCGATTTAGAAGGTCTTGTGTTATGGTAAAGGATGGTGTAGCTGCGAGTTGTGATTTCCTGAATTGGGTAGATAGACTGAAATCACTTTCAGACATGGATATGAAGTCAAGTTTATCCTATTGATGAAGTTCACCTACTGGAAAGGTTGAATGAAGACAACTCACGTTGGTGTAGGAGATGGAAAATTCGGGGTCTATTTTTTCTTTTCTGCGCTTTGATTTTTCTGTGGGTATTTTTGGATAATTTTAGTTATTGGAATAGGTGATTAATTCGTTTTCGACGGTTTATCAACCCTCCGCAGGTTATTTAAAGTCATAAAAGCATTTTTCATCACTAATAATGATTTAGTGATACAAGTTTTACTAATTAATCCATAACTGGGGAGAAGATGAGGTGGATTCCTACCTAATGAGACTTCGATAAAGAAACAAATAAATTATAATATGGATATAAAGTGGTGGATCAATTCTATATTGCAATCAATATTTAAACTATTCCCTCACTTTGTAGTTAATATTCTTTCTATACATTTATATTCCAGAAATTGTAAACTAATCTCAAATACATGCTTGTGTAGATAATCAGCATTTCATTGATTGGTTGCTTTGTTTTCTACGGTTATCGACTCTTTGTAGGTTATTCATGTGGGGCCAAAGTCGGGACCACAGAAGTAAAACACGGAACACGGATTAGATGTAAGAAAGATATATTAACAACAGGTTACAGAGATAGTGTAAGCGGAGCTTACTATATGTTTGTGTCAAATACTGGTAGTCGTACGCGGCTCTCACTGTCTCTCTGTCTCTCGGTATTTATCAATCCACCGACGAGGATCGAATGTGGCACAAGGCCGTTTTAATGTGGGCATCCCCGAGCCCGTAGGCTCGGCCAAAAATATGGCCTTTCTGAACCCGCCTAGACGAGTTCAGGCCCTGTCAACCTCCCCGGACGAAACCTTGCTCTTCGGCAAAGCCACGTCCGGGTTCCCCTCTGCTAATGCAGAGTGTTCGACAGTCGCCGAGAGTCTGTCTCTCGGTCTCTCTGTATTTATCTATCCATCCACGAGGATAAAATGTGGCACAAAGCCGGTTTAATGTGGGTATCTCCGAGCCCGTAGGCTCGGCCAAAAATATAGCCTTTTTGAACCCGCCTAGACGGGTTCAAGGCCTGTCTACCTCCCCGGACGAAACATTGCCCTTCGGCAAAGCCTCGTCCGGGTTCCTCTCTGCTAATGCATAGAGTTCGACAGTCGCTGAGAGTCTGTCTCTCGGTCTCTCTGTGTAGAGTGTTGTGTCGCATACTTAATATAGACCTGGAAGAGTCTATTGTGTAGGTAGTTCCGGTCTCACAATAGTTATTTAAAGCCAGAAAATATTTTAGGTTGTAAGATTATATGATTATAAGATTAAAAGATTGTAAGATTATACATCTTATTCTCAGATTACGTCTGATGTCTTCTAAGTTGCACTGGCTGATATTTTGAGCTTAGACATCAGATATTCATTTGTAAATTAAAACTGTCGAGAAATTTACTTTTCTAGAACTTTTTACTTATTTTTTTTTTTCTTTGAGGATGCTAAGGATATCATGGACATAGCGTGTGAGCAATGATGAGGTCTTAGAGAGAATTCAAACAAAGAGGAGGCTTATACTTAATATCAGAAAGAGGCAGCTGAAGTTTCTGGGAAACATAATGAGAAAGGAAGGCCTGGAGAATCTGATACTCACGGGTTGAATAGAGGGAAAGAGAGACAAAGGAAGACAAAGCTTGACATATCTGGAGTATTTAAGCAAGTGGATAACAGAACGTGGTCTGGGGCGGGGGAAGCAGAGGGAAAGAAGTTGTTAAGGTGCAAGGAATAGAGAAAAGGTGGAGAGCCATGATCGTCTACGTCATGAAATGACATGGCACATAAAAAGAAAGATGCTAAAGTTCGACCAAAACAAGATTGATGAGTCACTAAAGTTAAAGGTTTAATGTTAACTAAATAATAAGTTGTGATATGAGCGGAAGATGAGATGTTAGAAAGTTAACATCACTGTAATGTGTAGAGAACTATCCTTGTTCGAACGTGTCGAACAAAATTGCAATGCTTATGGAAAAGCCCTTTGAAAGGAAATTCCCATTGGATGTTAAATACAGATCAACTTAAAGTGTACAGTTGTTTTCAATATTCTCAATATTCTGCATTATTTCTCAAACAACAAAATTTAAAGAATAAAAATATTACAGGAGAAGTATAAAGTAACTAGATTTTTTTTTTGCAAACCGGGGACATGTCGAAATCCTGACAACATTTAGTCTTGTTGAAGCTATCGCTAACATTTTTTGTCGAGATTTTTCCCCTCTAAGATTCATTCAATTGCGCAAATCTTATGAAAATTGAATAAGCTGATTTGTTTGGAAATAAAAAAAAACTTTCACAAAAGCCCTACTCTGCGGTTTAATAAATTCTTTAATTTAATTTGATTTTATAACACTTCATCTTATAGTTTCTTTCTATTTTTCCTTATCTACAGCGAATAATAAATGTTATAGTTCTCGGAAATAGTGATATTTAGCTACCCGCCACGAGGGTTACATGTGGCACAAGGCGGGGTTTAACCTGGGATCTCCGAGCCCGTAGGCTCGGCCAAAATTATTCCCTCTTTGAACCCGCTGTGGCACCATTTAACGAGGCAGAAAGGGAAAAGAAAGAAAAGAGTAAAAGGAGAGGCTAAGGACCGAATCGTGGGTGATAAGCAAGAACACACACACGGCTAAGAGACAATGGATAAAAGGATATTTTGATAAGTAACAAATGGCGAAAGAGTGTCATTACAATGACAGGGAAATTCTGAGTAAAAAGAAAGGGAACGAAAGAAAGAATCAGATATGTTTTGGCATCGGCTGTGTTATCTAAGGATATGAAAACAAACTATTGGTACGGGAAGACATCTTATTATCAACTACAGACCGGCTGGCCAAAGAAAAAAGAATTCAAATGAAAATGTTATTTCGATAAGTGACGAAAAACAGGCAACTAAAGGGACTTTGGGCAGATATGAAAAATTAAGGACCACCTACGAGTGTCCGTTGACCGATTTTCCTTCGACGGAACATCCTTGGCCTGCGATAATAAAATTATGTTATCAGAAATATGTACCGAAGGAGAATGAATGGGAACCTAGAAGTGTTTTTTTTTTCTTTCTTCGAGGCGACAGACTGACTGAAACTTTGGAGATGTTTCTTTTTGAGACCGTGTTAAGAAGACCACCCATTCTGATAATTAGCGATAAAATACCTGACGTAAACCACGTGTAGAACAAGAGTTATGACCGCCATTGTCATATTGTCCCGTTCGCGGCCAGAGAAATGATAACGGCGATTAAGAGGAAGAAAAGGGAAAGAGAAGAGATAATTTTTTTTTTAGTTAAGCAAGATATTTTTTTTTCTTCCTGAAATAAAGCCGCGGATTCGTCCACGCCCGACTGAGACATCATTGGTCGAGTGGTGATCACGTGACGCACGAAGGAGGCTGTTGCAGCCCATCTGGAAGATGAGTAAGAGAGGTTGCTACGAAGATGTGCGGAGGGCAGTTCACGCCCCTCTGAAGTATGATGAGAAGGTGGGAGTGAGGAAAGGTTCCCAAAAATGGAAAATGTGGGAATTCCTAACCAGAGAGGTGGATATGTATTTAGAATTATCGAGGAACCCCCGGCGCCGACAAACTCACCCCGGTTTTGGTCGGCGCCCATATAAACGAAGCCACAACGAGCAGAGTTGAGTTGAGTCCCAGCAGTTCCCAGAGTCAGTCTCCAGTTGAAGCTAGCCTCGCAGATAGCTGACCAAGATTCACGCATATTCTGGACCTCTTCAACCCAAGAACAATTATTCTGAAGAGCGACTTAGATCCAGATCACCGAAATAAGTTTTTTTTCTTTTGACTTTCGTCCAAAGACCCACCGAAACACCAATTTCTTAGAGAGCAGACAACTTGAAGTGTTAAAACTTGCCTAGCGGAAAACGACGTGTCACAATCCATAGAACGGGTCGGGAGATAGATGCAGTCCTATGTATCGAACAACTAGACATAAAGTTTGTTACCTCTTTTTTTGATACTTTGAACTTTTGAGTTTTCATTTTATTGTCTTTTATGCATATTTGTGTGGTATCACCCCCGTTGAACTCGGTTTGCAGTACGGCCCCAACCACTGTTTGATCTCGTCTGCCTAAGATCAATTCACAACGTGGGTAGGCGGACTGGGGGATCAGTGCAGTTACCTTGGTAACCAGGCGTTGGAGGCGAGTTGGGAACGACGAGGCTGATATCAAATCTAACCAAATTCCCACCCGAATCACCAAAAGGTTAGAACGTCACATTTGGAGCGGCGACACCCGAAAGGAGCAGCGAGGAGCGAACGGCTAGCGCCGCCGCGAGGACATCACAATTGTGCTGTTTAGAGACGTCACAGTTGGTGCCGTGGTAGACTAGGATAGAACGTCACGGTTGGCGCTGCGACCAGGGGACGACGTCACACGCATAAACGGGTTCAGAAGCAGTCAACCACCTCGAACGAGACGCTGCCCTTCGGCGGAGCCTCATCCGGGTTCCTCTCCGCCCGAAGGCAGAGAGTGGGCACAGATGTCCATTACAAAATCTTTAGTTACTGTTTAGCAATGGCAGAAAGACAACAATATAGGAAGCCAGGAAGTAATCTCCAAGCCGCAGATCAATGGTCTTCTAGGTTAATTTGGCTGATTTATGTCCATACCCTCGAGTCCTGAATGTTTTGGAGTAGACCACTAATACGACTTCTTTAAATATTTTGATGTGGCTAGGCTGAAATACTGTATAATATTAATCCTCCTATATGGCATTGAATTTTTAACAATTTCCTCAAAGATGAAGGGAATATACTTAAAGAAACGGAAAGGATGCTGAGGTTATCAGGGCAGAGTAATGGAGAAGTTTTAAACAAAATAGAAACAAATAGGATGCTTGTTAGACATTTTGACGGTCGTCTTCGAGTATAGAATCCAGAGGTTAGCAGTGAATATTTCGGAGACAGTAGGAAAGCATAGTTCAGGTTAGCAGTGGATATCGCAGCAAAGTAGCAGAGCGTAGTACTTCCTTCTGTCATCTTCTGACAAGTTGGCAATGGTCCTTCGGGTAGGGTAAACAAAAATGGCTGCCTTTATACACGACGGATAGAATGTTTTGCGGCTTCTGATTGGTTAACCTTCTATTGGTAGACTGTAAAGGGAGTTAAGTCATTTTGACTGGCCCACTAGTTACATAGTATACACAAAAAACTCCAACAATGCTTATATTTACAATCAGACAGAGACAATTGAAATTAATTGGACGTATAATGAGGAAAGAAAGCTTTGAAAATTTAATAAACTAGAATTACTTTGTAACACGCGTGTTGAAATGCTCACATTGTCGAAATTATCGCGAACATTTTTTTGCCGAGAATTACAAACTTTAAATTTCGTTCAATTAAACAAACCAATCGATGAAATTTTAATTGATTTTTGAGAAAAGATACTTTGACAAAAACCATACTTCGTCCTTTAATAATTTCTTTAATTTAGCTAAATTTTAAGGGACTTCATGGCAAACAATATTTCTAAGAAAATTTCTATTTTCTTTTACCCTTTTTAAATTCTTAGGATTTCTTACTCTCAAGCATGCAACATAGAATTGGCCATGCGTAAATATTTTTCTGAAGCGTTTAGACTGGTGATTTTTATATAGTTTTCGCAAACGCAGTGCGAACTGGAAACTGGATTCTTGTATATATATATAAAGTTAAAGAAAATGTATACAAAAAACAATATTGCATTTTTGAAGTAATTGTTATTTTAATCATTAAATTGTTTTTTTTTAATAGTGGGCGTATTTTTTATGTTAACTGTAAAACCTTTAATTTTTCCCCAAAAATTAATGAAAATTCCTTGTATTAAGCTACGCACCCGTGTAAAACCAATTATAATTGATCCCCTTTTACATGCTTGCACTTCTCTCCAAAATTTGTTTTCGATCAGTCAATGTATGACTATTTAGAGGGTGTGACGGACAGACATGATTCGTAAATACGCTTTTAAGTAGGCGCACAAGGGGGTCGTCAGTGATGTTTTGACTTGGCTCATCAGGGAGTTTCGGGTCTTTCAACATCATACTCCCCATCACCAAGTCGACCCAATCAGGGGAGATCAACCCCTGATTCCCCCTTTTAATTGAACACTAACAGCTACTCTGGCCTTTTTTAAAGAATAAGAGGAAGAATGACTACGTGTTCCGCACATCTGATTGGATGTTAGTAACAACCAATCTGCTGCGCGGACTAAGTTTTAAATGGCCCGCGGTTGGGACTGGTTTCTTTTCTTATTTCGGTGGATTGCAGTTTCGATGGTTAACTGAGGAGGTAATCTTAATATTCCTAAATCTTACCCTATTTCCTTGAGTATTTAAGGTTTAATTATTTGCCGTTTTCATTTTGTACTTTTCCTTTTGACGGGGATACTTGAACTCAACGCTATTATCACATTTTATCACAGAGGACTAGCGGAAGTCAGATAATTTTATATATGGATTCTGCATCTTTTTTTCAAATAGCCAAGTGTATGAAATATATTCTTAGAGGAGAATGTAATTGTGTTGAGGAGTGATTTTTTTTTTCTAAATACATTTTTATTTTACTTTGTAGGGGATAATCTCGTAGCCAGGTTATATATTGTTCTCATCATGTCGATATTTTGAATAACCTTTCTTGTTGTTCGGTTAGGTTCTTCATCTTTCTCTAATTTCATAAGTTTTTTTACCAACGCTCAATAACATTACAAAATGTCGTTTTTCTTTTCAGATTATATCATACTTACAACCCATCGGATGTCAATCTAAACACGTGTACCCAATAAAAGTAATGTTTAGAGGAAATGAAAAGCATATCGGATTAAAGAATGTCTATTTACAGATCACTGTGTTTACATTACTGTTAAAAAAAAATACAAAGCTGGAAGTTGTATGTTCGAAAAAGTGCCAAATGTGCATTGTTTTAGAAGTCTTGCTTTAAAATGATCGCCCACAATAGAAAGAGCACGATCGAGGGTAAGACTGTTTTTGCATGATGAGAAAAAGGGAATACCGGCCGGAATCATATCTGAAGGCATCAGTGGGAGTTCTCGGTTTAGCTCTTTTGGAATTAAGTTGACTTTTTAAGAAAATGCAAATCAGCCATCTCAACTCAAAAACATGCACCCACCACAAAAACGTTTATATGGTCATTATAATCTATCAGATTAAACCAAAATATATTTGAAAATTACTGATTTAATTTTCGGAGACAAAAGTAAAGCTAGAAAATACACATTCAAGAGTGATATGCATTCTTTAAGTAGGTAATTGACATTTGCTTATCATGACGGTTTCCCGTAACGTAATAGCTAAGGGCAAACTTGGGCTATATATATATATATATATATATATATATATATATATATATATATATATATATATATATATATATATATATATATATATATATCTTATATATATATATATATTTAGATATAGATATAGATAGATAGAGAGTGAGAGAGAGATAGATAGATATGTATATTATCCCTTAACGGTAGCATGACTCGGAGTTTCATGTACAGCGCAATCTTCAGTTGCTGAGTATAGAACAGCTACTACGTAAGTTAAATTATTATATATCTTATCACAATGTTGGCGTAGTTATATATTATGCTGGGATTACAGTTTGTTTGTTTTTTAATTAAAATAAAACAACATAAATTTAGATATTAATTTACATTTAAAATAAACTGCAACTCACATTAGAAATAATCTGGTTCTACGTGTTTAAGCAGCTATTTATTTTTATGCCTACATGTAACCATCATTTTATCTCTCTTGTTTTATAAGATAGGGATATTTAAGTGTTTTAAGATTAATATATTAAATAAAAATATCCATTCTGAAAATATATGCGTTTGTGAAAAAATACAGAGTGACTATATCTGTAAAAGGACAATATGAATAAAGACAAGAGTAATGCTTATCTTAGCCGACACGTTCCGTCCGCTGAGGGACTTTATCAAAGCAAATGCTTGATAAAGTCCCCCAGAGGACGAAACATGTCAGGTAAGATAAGATTTCTTTTTGTCTTTATTCACACAAACATACACACATGCGCGCATGCGCGCCGCGCCACTGATAAATTATCTTCTAAAATACACAAAAATAAAAAATAACACTGACATATATTTACGAAAATTACACAAAAAACTTAAAATATTAAGAGTAAATTTATTCAGTAAAATCACCATTGGATTCAACCGTGTCTTCCGGAAATTCTGTCATCTCCTTGGATAAGTTAGTGAATGCTGCCATAATCCTTGCCTTCAGTTCATCTTTGATGTTACAAGGAGTTTTGTTGGTCTCTCACTAAACTTTGCCTCACACATAATAATCAAGGGGGTTGCTGTATGGGGAGTTAGGCGGCTAGATGCAAGGTTGTGAACACAAAAATTGTCTGACAGTCACGACTGTGTTCTCCAGCTTGTGTGGTATAATGCAGAATCCTGTTTCCACACTCTTAACCCAGCGCAACACTGCCTCCTCAAAACACTTGATGTAGGCCTTCCGTGCGGAGTCTAAGGCCCTCACCAAAAAAAACGTGTGTTCTCTTCTTATCAGAGGAAACAGATGAGTATTTTGAGTTGCCATACCTTCGTAATCACCATTAGACACATCCATTTCTTTTCGAATACTCTACGCTGTCTTTCAGA
>OZ010591.1:41749266-41779266 GCA_963932145.1 Acanthosepion lycidas
GTTAAATTCCCAGATCATATATATATATATATATTGTCTGTTTAACTACCACTCTCAACCCCCTCTATTAAATTACAAAAATTACACTACCCACCAATTTCTAATCTCATTTTTCCTCTCAATTCGTTGTTGGAAGTTTTACCTGATGATCCTGAATCCTTAAAAAAGGATTTAGGTGAAATAAATTATCGTAATGGTACCTTAAAGTGGTTTGTTTTTCATTACATTATATATATATATATATATATATATATATATATATATATATATATATATATATATATATAGTTCTATGCTAACAGTTTCTCATCTCGACCTTCTTTATTGTGGAACGATCTTCCGTCTCCTGACTTCTCCGTCAACAGTGATCTTCAATATTTATAACTCAGTGTCAGTTGTTTGCTTCTTTCTTCTTAATTCCTCTTCTTTTATTGTTCTTCCCCATTAATAATAATCTTTCTTTTTCTTCTATTTTTTTACACTCAGTAACCCCTTTCGTCTTAGTGGCTTCATTTCTTGCTTAGTGGGTTGTTTTAAAAATAGTCGTTGTATTAATTAGGTGCAAAAATAATGTCGATTTCTGATGTATTTTTTAACGTCAAAAACCGGCATTATTTTTTGCACCAACGTTATATTAGTTTAGTGCAAAAATAGTGATGTAATAATGTCGTTTTTTGACGTATTTTTTAACGTCACAAAACGACATTATTACGTCAATATTTTTGCACCAACCTAATATTATATCTACTTTATTTTATTCATTTTCTCTAGTCCTACTTAAAGATTTACTTTTAGTAGGTTGGTGCAAAAATAATGATGTAATAATGTCGTTTTTTGACGTATTTTTTAACGTCACAAAACGACATTATTACGTCAATATTTTTGCACCAACCTAATATTATATCTACTTTATTTTATTCATTTTCTCTAGTCCTACTTAAAGATTTACTTTTAGTAGGTTGGTGCAAAAATAATGACGTAATAATGTCGTTTTTTGACATATTTTTTAACGTCAATAAACGACATTACTACGTCATTATTTTTGCACCAACCTTATACTAAACATTAATCCAAAGCAAAGTATACGTTCCACTCAATGTTGTGGTCTACTAAATGACGTTGTTTTATGGACCTAGGACGTGTCAAAATTGCAGATAACGAGGCTATATAGGAGATTGAATGACAGTAGTCTTGAAGAGGTTAAAATTGTAATGGACGTGGAAGTATCCTCTCTGGAAACTTGTTCTATAAAGCAGCGGCATTTGCGAAGAAGGTAGCTGAACATCATCTCCTTCTTACCAATGAAAGGTGAGGGCAATTGAGATGGTTCACTATTGTGTATATATGGTTTGGCGGGTCTTAGCGGCAAATGTGTGAAAGTGTGGAACTTTGAGACTTAAGAAAGAGGTTTTATCCGATATGCGACCGATGGGGGGGAATCTGTGTTGACCGCCAGTATCTTGGAGAAGTCGTCGTTAATAACTAGTTACCTGTTAGGACGGGTTTTATAATAGTGGAAACCATTTCAGTGATTCCATAGCTACACTGTTTTCTTTGTTTTTGTTTTTTTTTTGTTTTTTGTTTTTTGTTTTTTTGTTTTTTGTTTTTTTGTTTTTTGTTTGTTTGTTTTTTTGTAATTTTTTTACAGTAAGGCCGTTGACGACACACACATCGCAATTTGTAGCAGAAAGTTTTGCTATAGAAGTTCTCTTTTTAATAGGTATTTTTTAAGACTTAAATGCTTTTTGGCCGATCTGTGAAGATTTTAACTCACTATAATTCACAACGGGTTGAGATATCCCATGTATATTATAAATACTATCTTTATAAGTTTCATATCCAACGCAAAATCGAGTATGACTGCCATATCTGTGCCATTTCTGCACAGTCTCTTCTTTTCTTTCTATGTGTCATTGTGTCTGTGAGAATGACTTGTAGATAAGAAAATAATTTAAATTCGTTTCAATCTTTCAAGGGTGAAAAGAGTGGACAATGTCGCGCCAGTATGTATATGCCAGTGACATATTGAGATTCTACAAAGCCAGGTTACTATGGTCCTCGCTTTGATCGACAAGATTTATTAGGTTGTAACCATTTTAATCATTGATCTGAAAGAGCGATTGTATACAGCCAACAGTTTGTATATTTCTGAACGAGTTTGATGTCATGCATCTCATTCATATGAAAGTTTGGTTCTGACAAAATAATGATAATTTCTCAGCTCACTAATTCAGAGTAAACCCTGTGTACAAATATCTAACTCTTTTATTTCAAATTCGCTTAAAACCTCTATGATTTTTCCTCCGACCCAATATGTGTGTGTGAAGCATCGACTCTTTAAAATATGACGACATCATGTCGTAATTTGTAACAGTGAAGTGTACTTTTAATAATATAGTTTGTAATTCCCGTATACTTTCCCCAAATATCAGTCAGTTATAAAGAATGTCAAAGGCAACGAAGTTTATGTTTTGTTAATATAACGTCATGCCACACACAAACACATTGTCTAATTCGAAAAACAGATATTAGTGTATTAGTTTCACATTTTTTTTTTATCTTTCTTTGTGTAGGTTATTATTATTGCTTTCCTTCCATTTATCCTTCCTTTTCTTTTTTTTCATGCTTCTTTCCTTCCATATTTTTCTTTCTTTCATTTTCTAATTACAACTGTTTTTTTTTTTTTGTTTTTTTTATAGCATATCATTTTCCTTATCTATTTTTTAATATACCATTTTTATGCTTTTTGTCATGGGTTTAGAAATTTTCATAAAATTTTCGTTCCTCACTTTATTTATTTGATTTCTTTCTTTCTAATCTGTAATATATTTTTCTTTTTCTTTCTTTCCATTTTCTTAATATCGGATCATGAACATTTTCTTGTTTTCTTTCTTTCTTTCTGATGTTTAATATCTCTTATCTTGATCTTTCTTATATCTGATCATTAAAATTTGGTTGCCTTCCTTTTTCTTTCTTTTCCTTTTTTCTTTGTTTCTTTGTTGTTTTGTTTTTTTATTGTTTCTTTCTTTTTATCTTTCTTTCTAATATTTAGTATCTCTACTTATCTTGCTTTCAACGGTTTTTTCTATCTGATCATGAAAATTTTCTTTCTTTCTTTCTTTCTTTCTTTCTTTCTTTCTTTCTTTCTTTCTTTCTTTCTAATCTTTGATACTTCTTCTTATCATGTTTCCCTGTCTTTCTTATATTTGCTCATTAAAATTTCCTCATTTTTCCTATGACTTTATTTAATTATTTATATTTCTTTCTATATTTCATTCATTTTTCCTTTTAATTAGAATAACAATGAATACTGAGATCTTTCTTTCTTTCTTGCTTTTTTTATTCTATTCACTTCCTTCTTATTCTCCGTCATTTTCTCTCTCTCTATCTCTCCATATTTCTCATTCTCTCTCTCATTCTCTCTTTCTTTCTTTTTTATTCTATTCACTTCCTTCTTATTCTCCGTCATTTTTACTCTCTCTCTTTCTCTTTCTTTTTCTCTTTCTCTCTCTCTCTCTCATTCTTTCTTTCTTTCTTTCTTTTTTATTCTATTCACTTCCTTCTTATTCTCCGTCATTTTCTCTCTCTCTCACTCTCTCTCTCTCTCTTTCTCATTCTCTCTTTCTTTCTTTTTTATTCTATTCATTTTCTTTCTTATTCTCTGTCATTTTCTCTCTCTCTTTCTCATTCTCTCTTTCTTTTTTATTCTATTCACTTCTTTCTTGTTCTCCGTCATTTTATCTCCCTCTCTTTTTCTAATTCTCCCTTTCTTTCTTTCTTTCTTTCTTTCTTTCTTTCTTTCTTTCTTTCTTTTTTATTCTATTCACTTCCGTCTTATTCTCCGTCATTTTCTCTCTCTCTTTCTCGTTCTCATTCTCTCTTTCTCTCTTTATTTTATTCCATACTTATAATTTCTCACAGCTAAAACATAATTATAATGAACACCTTAAAAACATTTAGCTTCTGACAGAAATAATATTCATACAAAACTATTTATGTACACATGATCACATGATCACAGCACTTTAAGTTGATTGGTCGGACAAGCCGGTGAACATTTTCCGTTCGTCTGTGGCTACAGAACCATGACAGCTGCAAAGGCAACCATTGATGTCCTTGCAAATGTCTAATCCATCCAGACGACAAACGATAATGGCAAATGTAGACATCATTTGGGTCAGGACAAGGTAAATAATCACCTGTTTGATGTTTGTCACAGAGTGTTTTACCGTATGTTAGTTACAGACAAAATCAACAACTTTTAAAGAAATTAGAAATAAAAAAAATAATTCCTTCTTTCGTACTGAATAACTTCTCTTTTTTGTTTTGAAAATGAGATTTAAATATGTTTTTCTTTCGCTAAACTATTTTTTCTGCTCAAAATAATTGGTATTTATATTGAAAGTTGTGTAAAAGAAAGATTGTTTTGGTTTTGACAAAAGCATTTCATCTCTGTAGTGTGTGATATAGATTTGCTTGTTTAATTGTAATGAGCTATCATTTAAAATCAAAAATATAGTACGACCGACATCACTGGTGTGACGTTGCCCAATCCTCCCTTTCCAGGTTTCTTCAAAGTTGTTTGCGCAGCCTCGTGGAGGATGATATATTTTCTACCCTGCTCCCACTTATCTATGGAAAAATCTGTCGGTTGTCTATCGCTATTTGCATGGAAAAATTTTCGGACGATCTCTATTCCTTACTTGTACCATTTCAGATAATTACAACTAAGACACTCCATGTTGTGTCCACAGAATCATACCCGGTAGTCCGGGTTGATGCATCTTTTTCCCAAAGAAACACTGCTTTGTGGAATAAATTACCGCATAAATAACTGCTCACCTTTATCTCTTCCAGCCAACAATCTTTATCTATCCTCCATATATATACACTGTGTGCCAAATTATTATGGAGATAACTTTTTTCTAATATTTCAAAAACACTCCAATCAATTCACACAAAATTTTCACACAATGTTGGCAACACTACTCTGCACAATCCTTTAAATCTGCGCAATGCAAACAAACTGGCGCTATATTTGTTATCAGCACGGTGATTTGACCATGCCAAATTATTAGAAAGGTTTGGTTAAATTCTCAGAATTGAGCAAGCAAAACGTTTATTAATGTTGCACGTGAATGTTTATGATCAAAAGAACCTAATAAATAAGATAATCAAACAAATAATGACAGATAAAAACAAAGGCACGGTTTTAAACAAATTAATAGGGAATGTGCTTTCCCTGTTTTGAAATTACTTGAAGAAGTCGACGATCCATAGAATTTGTTAATTGTAGGATGTCATCTGCTGTAATGCCGCGAGATATGTCAAGAATTGCTTCCCACAACTCAGCGTTGCTCCTCAATTGTCATCCGTTGGCGTACGGTCTTCGCTTCATGATGTTCCAAAGGTTTTCGATTGGGTTCAAATCCGGAGAATTTGCTGGCCACTTCATTTTTCGAGGTCCATCGAAGCCTAACTGTTTCAAATATTCAGTAGTCTTGTGAGCAGCATGTTTCATAAAAACAATGGCCCTTCTGAAGGCAAGTCTTTGCCTTTTCATCCACGGTTCAAGATGCTCCTTCATAAACGCTTATGTATGCATCAGCAGTCATTTTGACGCCATCTGGTACTCTCCATGGGCCCACTAATATTTTTCCAATAATACCACCCCAGATCATTATGCCTATACTGCCTTATTGGCGTCTCAAACGCTGATGGCGATTCTGTCCGTTCATTACCCAGCCTTTGCACAATCTATCTGGCCCATCAAGTGTTGCTCGAATTTCGTCTGTGAACAAAACTTTAGATAAGTCAATCTTCATATTGTCCTCGTCTAATTTCAATTGATTTTGAATGTGATTTCTCGTCAACGGAGGCTTCGATACAGGTTTCACTATTGTTGATATTTCCCTCAGATACCGAAACCGAGTACTTTTAGACACAGTAGGATCCCCAATGCGACTGAAAAGCTCTTGACTGGTAAGTCCAGGGTTCTTCGTGGCCTCTCGTTTAAGTCGTGACATGAGACGACGTGAAATAACCCTCGGCTTGCCTTTATCTGCCCTTTTGCGTACTTGTGTAGGGTCGGCGGTGAAATTTTTCACTGTTTGATGACACCTCCCTATCATTTTAGAAATTTCTAGTGTAGATTTACCTTTTGAGAGTTCTGAGGTGATAGCTTTCTTTTCAGTATCACTTAAACTGCTTTTACGGCCCATCTTTTCACTAAATTCTTACACTTTTATAATAATTTGGCACGCTCAAATCACCGTGCTGATAACAAATACGGCGCCAGTTTGCTTACATTGCGCAGATCAGTACAAAATTTTGAGGGATTGCGCAGGTGAGTGTTGCCAACCTTGTGCGAAAATGTTATGTTTATTTGACGGTTTTTGAAATATTAGAAAAAAGTTATCTCGATAATAATTTGGCACAGAGTTGTATATTCATGACTTGGTGGACTCTTCCATCGTATTCGACGTATGAGTGTCAAGTACTTTAGTTCCTAGGAACCGACAGCAGAACATATGATTTGATTATAGCAGTGAAGGCTTTGTGCAGAACAAACCAAACTTTTTGAAGAGTCGAATACAGAGACCTAGTGCACAACGTGTTACAAGGTCCCTAAACAACCTTCTGCAGGTTTTGAATTCAGAGTTGCCTTCTCCTAGACCAGTTTCAATCTAAGGCTATAAAACTCAGTCTGTCCTGCTATTTACCGATAGCTGGAGGTGGAAGAGGATTAATACCTTTCCCAATGGTATTAGCACGTAAATGAATGTAATAGATTCGACTGGAATTCGAACTAGGTCCTCCGAATGCTCAATTCGCTATCCACTACACCACCGTGCCAACGTGACTCGTGACTTTCTATCCATATATTCATATAACAGACTTCATTCAGTAACTCTTTTGTATAAGTGACTCTTGAGCATAGTTTTCGATGAGTACTATTTTTTTAGAATGATTGATTGCTTTCATTCTACGACTTATCAAATAGTTACAGATTATTTAAAATCAGAAATATTTTGCAGTTGCAAGAATTTTTTTTAGGTAAGAGAAGGGAATAGATGAATTCATGTCTTCCCCAAGGGATTTTTGTGCGTAACTGAATATAACAAACCCGACTGGAATTGGAAATCAGCTCTCCTATTTCCAATTGCCAATTGCCAGCTGTTAAACTTTACACCACACGGACATCCAAGCTTACAGCTACTGGTATTCATATCTAGGTACTAAGCAGGCTCGACTTTGCTTAACTTTGATGATCGTACTTTTGGTTTAGAATATACCTTTAAATAATGGAAGCAAAAATGATAGAAACTTGGATTTGAGTGTGTTGATTTTATATGTCACAGTGGCGTAGCTAGTGTAAACGTCACCCGGGGCGGTCCGCTCAAATGTCACCCCAATGACCCCGATTCACCCTATCCTGAATGGTTAGCTGTAGCTAAATTTTCATACATGCTCTACCTCTACTTTACTCTACTGACCGGTACGTTACTGTTTACATGTATGATCCAAGACAAAATCCAATACCACAAAATAATCAGTTCAAATCAAAAGATTTTTAAAATGCAACTGTTCACTTTCAGAACAGCTAAATACAAAACACGGCAATACACAAAAGAATGACATTCGATACTATGGTCTTACAATGAATGTTTTCTTGTTTTCATTGTGGAAAACTGATCAATGTCATCGTCAAAATCTGTTTGTCTTGTAAGCTCATTTTCAATGGACAGCACAGCCAGATTCGACAGTCTCGACTGGCTCATGGTTGACGTAATTTTCTTTTGCTAATTTTCCGGTGTCCAATTTTCCGTTGCATAATTTTCTGGGTACCATTTAATTATCAATGATGTTTCAAAGTATTTTTCTTGACAAAAATGTTCTATTTAATTTTTAAGCATTTTTCGGAACATTGTAAATCAACTGCATTCTTTTAAAGGTTACCTAGAGAATTTATGCAAAGTTTATTTTTTTGTTTTTCTTTATACAAGTAAAATAAATTTAGATCGTATTTTGATGTTATTATGATTTTAGTTTTAGTGATAATTTAAAAACAATAAATTTTTATCATTAGTACCAATAATGGAAAATTTAGTTAAAAATTTAAAAGAATCGTTTTTGGAATCGGAAAATCGGCACAATTTTTTCCGATTCCGATACCGTTTCCGATACCCCCAAAAGTTCCGATTTTTTCGATTCTCGATTCCGATTAATCGTCCCAACACTAGTAAATATATTCAAAAGTATATCACTCACTCAATGGAAAATTGTATCTCAGCGAATTGATACACAGGCAAGACTGAAATTGTTGCACTTTTGGCTTCGTATTTCGCTTTGTTGTTATTAATGATGCAGAGTTAAAACACCATATCATCCGATAAAATGTTACAACAATGTCTCTTGTTAGCAACCAAGATTGTAGCAACTGAAACACATGAAAGCTGAAAACATTGCTATTTTTCTTACTCACAAATTTCCAGACAATTCATTAGAAAATCTCTGACTTGCAAAACTGGGGGTCATAAATTATTTCTGGGGGAGGGGGTCCCGCCTGCGAAACCCTGTGTCTCCACCATTGATTTCTGACTATTTTTGGCACCTTAGCCTGGTTGAAAAATTTTGTTAGGCGTGACATTGTGTCACCGCTCCTGTGCTGGCACCCGGGGCGGTCCGCCCCCCTCGCCCCCCCCCCCACTTAGCTACGCCACTGATATGTCAATCCTTGTTGGGATGCTTCCTACATTTACAAGAATTTACTTTGTCCAGGAAAATGTAAAATATTTTTCATCTAACGGTGAATGAAAAGTAACTCCCCATTTTAATATATATATATATATATATATATATATATATATATATATATATATATATGTGTGTGTGTGTGTGTGTGTGTGTGTGTGTGTGTGTGTATGTGTGTGTATGTGTGTGTGTGTGTGTGTATAAATTTATGAACTATAAATTTTTAACGAAATGGATATGAGAGAAAAACTTTTAGCATGAGTGTTTATTTAAAATTCGATATCAGCACGACGGTTCGCTACCAGCTTCTTGAGCCCCACTCACAGGAATCGCATCAACTGATTTGACCAGGAACTTTTGTGATATGTAAGATATGATATCTTTTATTTACCCTTCAAGTTCTTCCAAAGACTTGATTGAGAAGAGTAGACTTGCTCTTTTAAACAACCCCAAAGAAAAAACTCGCAGGACTCCTGGTTAGCCACAGATACATAAAATAGGGAGTTACTTAAAATTTCGTAAATTTCGATCGTTTTTCTTCGAGTTTGCAAGCATTGTACGTTGGGTTGTTATGGACATTGGTTCGGAATGTGACATCGGAGAACCGAGTTCGATTTCCAGTCGAGGTCGTTAGTTTCATGTAGGCACACATACCTTTGGGAAAGATATGAATCCAACTTTTATCTTCTCAGGCTTTATGAATTTTAGCGCAACACTAGATTGACGGCAAAGTCTCAATGTTTTACAGTTAGAATGGCTAGATATAACAATAAGCTTCTTCTGAAGAACTTCATGCTTGGGGAACTCTCTTTCTAGTCAACTTAGATGTTCAAAAATTTAAATGCAATATCAATCGTTATCAACTGTCTTCTTCCTTAATAGTAGTTTTTTTTCATATTCTCTTATTCGTAGTAAGCCCTTGTGTTCTAGTGACTTTATTGCCTTGCTTGGGGTGAAATAAGGAATATATATATATATATATATATATATATATATATATATATATATATATATATATATATATAGGTATGTATGTATATTGAAATATTTATTAAAATGGAAGAAAAGTCCGAGCTCGTTTAAAATTAAATTTATTGAAAATATAATTAAAACGTAAGGGGCGGGGTGTAAATCTCAGCTCGGAAAGAGTTAATAAAAGGCAAAAAAAAATAACTCACAATCCTTCCAAGAGTTTTAATGATCTTGTAAAATGGTCTTTCTGCCTGCATAAATTTGGATGATGTAATTTTAAATATGCAGCTTCCAAAACACGTAAATGAAATTTGGTTTGGACGCTTTGCAGGACAGAGAGCCAAGTGTCCTGATAAGCAGAGGCACAATCCTGGTCAATAACCGACTCCTGGACCCACTGAGAAACTCAATTCCTGTGTTCGTATATATATATATATATATATATATATATATAGTCGACTCTCCCGTCAAGTTCGACGTATGAGGATCAAGGAGATCAGTTCCTAGAAACCGACAGCCCGACAACATGAGATTTGATTATAGTGGTGAAGGTTTCGCGCAGGACCATCCACACTTTTTGAAGGGCCGAATTCAGAGACCTGGTGAACTAAGTGCCAAAAGGTCCCCAAACGATCTTCCGCAGGTTTTGAATTCAGAATTGTCCTTCTTCTAGACCACTTGCCATCCAAGGCTATAGAACCTAGTCTGTCCTGCTATTTACCCATAGCTGGAAGGAGAAGAAGAAGATTCATACCTTTCCCAATGGTATTAGCATGTAAGTGAATGTAATGGATTTGACTGGAATTCGAACTCGGCTCACCGATTGCTCAATCCGAGCCGCTATCCACTACTCCACTGGATTCATTACACGGATATTAAATCTGAATTCATGTTGATATATGAATGGGTTTTATAAAAGATATAATATATAACCTTTTTTTTCATATATTGAAGTTTCTCTTCCAAAAGCAAAGGAAAGTATTAAAAAGCAAGAAGTTAGAAGGAAAGAAAACAGTACTAAACAGTTATGTAATATCAGTTCTCCATTTTTAGGAGGGCCACTCAATTTCACTGTTTAAGAAAATAAAAATATGTCTACCCATTAAAAACATGTATTAGGTTGGTGCAAAAATAATGTCGTTTTCTCACATAGTAAAATATGTGAGAAAACGACATTATTTTTGCACCAACTTAATAATAATAACACACATACATACACACACACATATATATATTTATATATATATATATAAATATAAAAGTGAACATAGAAGTCAACACTTAGAGGCGACAGTCTGTTTCATGCTATATGCAATCGTCAAGCCACCTTGACGATGGCTTGACGATTGCATATAGCATGAAACAGACTGTCGCCTCTAAGTGTTGACTTCTATGTTCACTTTTATATTTACACACGCTCTATCTCTGATATTGAGCACTTTATTCCATAAATATAGCACACCTTAAGACTATATTTCTTTATATATATATATATATATATATATATATATATATATATATATATATATATATATATTATAACACAATATATATTGTATAACACAATAAAACAATTTATTGGGTCTGTAAAAATAAATAAATTAAGCTCTTTTTGTGGGTTAGAGTTGATGATAAAATATAGTTTTATGCTATATTTATGGGTTAAAGTTCACAATATCAGGGATAGAGCGTATGCAAATATAAAAGTCGACATCGATCTCAACATTTAGAAATGTTAAGTCAATAAAAACAAAATTCGAGAGATAAAATACCATAAAAATAATGAAATTGATTAGATGAATAATGTTTATCGTAATCTCAGTCTGTTCATTATCTGTATGTGTGTTTATCTATCGATCCACCTATGTATCTATTTATCGATCTATCTGTCTATTAATATCAATCTCTTCATTATCTATGTTCATTCTCTCTCTCTCTCTATATATATATATATATACATATATAAATATATATATATATATATATATGAGGGATAATATATATATATATATATATATATATATATATATATATATATATATTTCTCTTTTTCTCTGTTTCTTTCTGACGGTGAGGGATAATATATATATATATATATATATATATATATATATATATATATATATATATATATATATATATATATATATATATATAACTCTGTTCGTTACCTATTTCTATCTGTGTGAATATAATGTGGATGAGAATCCGACAGAATGACAGATCTATAGGTCATGCCGGAAAAAAGTCTCTCGACACATTTCACCACTAGTACTGCGCCCACCGATCAAAATTTCAACAAAATGTAAATTACAGCCACAAGATCTCATTTATGTAAAGCATATGGCAGCTTGGTTTTTACTTTAACGATATCGTTTTAGATATTTGATCTCAAGTAATTTCACATTAATTTTTCTTTTTCTTTTTTTTTCTTTTTCTTTTTTTTTCTTTTCTTAAGGTTTTAGTATCCCAAATTTAATTTCTATAACGATAAGTGTCTATACATTTAATCTGCTCGATGTTTGGAGTTTTTATTCTAATTTATGTTTTCCTCAAAATCAATTTCTCCGATGACGATAAGTCATCGATGAAAATTTAAATTAGAGTCTTCCTATATGGCATTTTCTATCTTTGTTACCCTGTTTAATTGCGTTCACTTAATAGAAGGCCCAAAGTAGAGCGTTATTGAGTGAGGTTGTTTTAAAGAAGAAGGAATTAGGACCCAGGTTGTGCATATTATGTGGATATGTAGGATAAATAACGGTAAGTAATTAAGATTGTTGTTGTTGGGGAAGTACCCTCTCGGGAGTCATATCAACATGATAATAGTTCTGGGGAAAAGCTGTCTGGATGGAACTTTCAACTTATCAATGAAACACAAAAGGAATGTGGATTGTCTTCTACTGTAATCATAGCATGACAAGTCCTAGTTGTGATGGTCAGCGATGGTGGGTCTAAAGGGTGTAACTAGTTTGAACATTTGCTATAGCAATAACGATAGATTGATGAGAGACAAGCAACTTGGAGGTTGGAAAATCTCTATCACTCAAGAGGCTGTTTAATCGTTTGTGAACTCTATCAAGGCTGGACAGCGTGGACTAAGCAACACCTACCCTGACGTGTCAAAAATACTTCATTCTCCATCTGACCCAACTCTCGAAATGTTAAAACAGGACAACAGGAGTTAGTTATTCTTTTGGACGATACAAGAAACCGATCATTCTTACAGCAATATTAGTGAATGCAGCAACATCTATAATTTCGGTCTAAGGTCTGGAGTGAGTTTTAAACACATCAGCCGTTCTAGGAAGGAGTCTCACTGAAGGTATCACCGCTCCCCATGACTGGAGCACATTTGGTGTCTGCTCGTTTGTAATGAAACATCTATCTATATATCGGAGGTAAAAGCAAAACTGTCCAAATTCTGTAACTGCGTAATTGTCCATCGCATAAAATGTTTAATATCTAAAAATAAAAAACAACAACAAAAAACACTAAACTAATTGAGTTTCTTATTCTCACGTTTTCAGATAAGACATTTAACCATCTTGACACCATTTAACGTAAAACTCACTGAAAAACCATTTGAGTTATTCAGCTAAAAAGAGAACAGGTTAAAATCGTTTTGTGTCAGCCCAAATATGACTTCCCAAATGAGCAATGGTGGGAGGAAAATAATCATTCAGGCCTTCAGTAATGGTACCATCATTCATACTCTGGCTTCCATCTTCAAAGTCTATTTCCAGCAGGAAGAGGGATCATCATTTCAACTTATCAATGAAGCACGAAAAGAGTTAAATACATTCTTATTGTTCAAAGTAAAGTAGTGTTATAACATCTCGGAGAATTCCAGTAAGATATCTTTAATCATTTCTAAGTGTTATAGAGTACGAAAAGGTTTTTCTTCTTCCGTATGAATCCGAATCTCTCGTCGCCATATTGTTATAGAGTAGCTTCACAGTGGAGGCTTGTATTTCACTAAGTCGGAAAAGGTTCGACGTAGAAAACGTTAGGAACTTGAAATAATAGTTAATGACCCAGCAATCTAGTTGGGGAGGTTGATACTTTAATGTCCGACATCGACTGACTGACCAACTAACTGAGCTCCTTCACGACTGCTACTACTACTACTTATTATCTGTGGAAGAGTCTATTAACAAAAGAATAGCTATGTTCCAGTATAACATTAAGATACAACGGCTCAAAGCTTAATCTAGCAATTGGATAATTTTGCTGTTACACTCGTAATATATCAGGTGGTATGTCTTACTAATTATGTTTCTGTTCATACGAGATCTGATAAAAAAATAACGGGGCTGATACTATGCTAACGGAGCTAAGACACACTGAGTGAAGCCACTTTGCTCATATTGACTTTTAACTCTCTCGTGCATGCAAACTAATTAATAACGTTCTCGCTCGCTTCCGTTGTGCTTGAAAATGCCGTCTCACCACATCACAGAGGTCTCATCAGTGACCATCGCTTGTGTGAAGCATTTTTTGGTCAAGCACAACATTCTCTAGGTCAGACAACCACATATCTTGAGACATTTTCCTCTTCAAAAATCAAATCCCACTTTCAAAACGTCCAGGAAATCTAAGAAAATGCTACGCGGCAACTGCTCGCTGTTCCCCAGAAAGGAATTCCAGGAATACTTCGATTAATGAAAATTAAACTGGATAAACTGTATAGCTTCAGAAGAAGGACGAGTTAGAAGATTAAATGGCGAATTTTTGATGTGTTGTATTTTTCATTATATAGCACCAGTCCCGGTACATTTTTTTTTGTTATCAGCCCTCATATATACGGACTTTTTCCTCGTTTTAAAAATTAGAGTTAAGAGCAAATCTGCCATGTGGAAAGTATTCCCTTCTCATTATTTTCAACTTACATATTACGCACACCCAATTCTCTTTTCATCTGACGCCTGTCCCTAACACCAACACTCAGTGTTTTTATAAGCTATGCGTGCCAACGCCACTTACATCGTTTGTAACGCTATAAATTATACTGATAATAAAAGCAAATGTTCTTCCCAGATGCGAAAGCGAAGCGAAAAAGTGGCGTTAAGTATAAATGAATTTGAAGCTGAGGGGGACACAAACATGGCTGCTCATAAATTTGAGAAGAAAGTGAATCACTATTACTTGATCTACAATAAAATCCTATAAGAAACAACAAAATTCAGCTGAGGATTACGACAATAGCACGTTGAACTATGTTTCCTTAACGATCACTGAAGTTAAGCAAGGTCGATCCTGGTCATTACCTAGATGGGTGACCGCTTAGGAATACCAGATGTTGCAAGCTTTGACGTGCCAGAGGTATGGCTCATGGTTATATCACGTTGAAACAACGGTTGCCGTATGATCATCGAAGTTAAGCAACGTCGATCCTGATCCTTAGTGGCCGCTTGGGAATACCAGATGTTGCAAGCTAAGTTATGGCAGTGATATGGCTTCATGCCATATCCTATTGAAACACCGGTTCGCCTACGATCACCAAAGCTAAGCAACGTCGAGCCTGGTCAGTACTATATTGGTGGCTGCTTAGGAATACCAGATATTGTAAGTTTAGACGTGCCAGTGGTATGGTTTACGGCCATATCACGCTGAAACACCGGTTTCCGTACGGTCACCGAAGTTGAGCAAGGTCAGTATCTAGATAGATGACCACTTGCGAATACCAGATTTTGTAAGCTTAGAACTGCTAGTATTATGGCTTACCGCCATATTATGTTGAAACACAGGTACCTGTACGATCGATCAGTTAAGCAAATTGTGGCTGGTCAGTAACTAGATTGAGTGACCGCTTGCGTGCTGTAAGATTGGTTACGGCTGGTGTAATCGATAATGGCTGGAAACTGTTAATCGGAGAGCTGTGTTTCTGTTGGCTTTCCTTATAGTCACTTACGCGCAAATGCATTAGCAAACCACCTCTTCTTCCCCAGTTATGGGTTAATTAGTAAGAATTCTATCACTAAATCATTATTATCTCAAAAAAATCTTACAATGTTAAAATATTTCCTGGCCTTCAATAACCTGCAAAAAATCGATAACGCGTAGAAAATGAATCAGTGAAACAATCAATCCGATTGATTTGAACTGGAAACATCGAAAGCGGAAACGTCGAATATAAAGAGATAAGACCGACAATCATACTACAGACAAATGGGTAAGGACCGCCCCCTCTTAATTCTATTACAAAGTGGTGACCTCATGCAATACAAATTCGAAGAGACACTGATAGGTTACTAAATGAGGTTGTTATTAGGTTGTTAAAATAATGACGTAATAATGTCGTTTTTTGACGTTACAAAATACGTCAAAAAACGACATTATTACGTCATTATTTTTGCACCAACCTTATATAATGGAAATCGTAAGAACTGCATATTATGAGGATATGTATGATAAAATGGAAGATTAAATGGTCAAAAAGTATCCTCTCGGGAGACTGTCCCACTAAATAACAGTTTTGAAGAAGAAACTGTCTGCGTGAAACTTAGTAGATTGGTTCACCTATCTTCCATTTCAAACCTCCTCCCCAGTCTTTTTGAATAGGATAAATTTTTATAATTTGATTCCCGTTCAGGATTTGGTTTCCAGTTCCTTCTAGTGTTTAATAATTCTCTTTTACTTCCCGTCGACCATTGCATCTTTGTTTGAATTCTTGGGGTGAATTGATTAAAAAAGAAACCTTGCGAATACGACAGGAATGCGGATTAGTTGACTCAGTGAATGTGTCATGATGGTACTATCTGTGAAATTATGGAATTGATGAACTAAAGGATGTAGCTCGTCTGTACATTCGCCATGGAAATGGCCATAGTGTCGCGATAGTTTAGCGAAGTTTCGAACGTGACTACAGGGAGGAAAATAACCCATCTCACACACGACGGCGTAATCACTATTGAACGGTGTCAAGTGTAGACAATTATTACTGAGCATCTCCAGTATAGACAAGGCATCAATAGCCCATTTTTTGTCTTAATTTGATTCTTGTAACCATAAAATATAACAGGAAAAAGACGGTGCAAAGTGCAAATCTCACACCTAACGACGAAATATAAAAATATTATCTTTCTAGGATCTGTAAAAATGTAATTTAAATACGGGTTACCAAGTCATGGCTTACATCTCAGAGATAACCATCAAAAAACAGGAAAATATGTTTTTCATGGAGTGAGTTTCAACCTGTGCAAGGCCCGGGAGACACTCGAGGTAGAAGGTTGCAGAGTAAGAAGCACAGTTTATGCGGATAGGTGGGAAATATAACGGTTAAACCTATATTTGAACAGATTAAAAATTATAGGAATCGGGAAATCATCCTCGTGGGAGTCGTTTCCACAGAGCAGTGGTTCGCGGGAAGAAGCTGCTCGAATAGAACTTACTTCTCAACAATGGAGCACGGAGAGACTGTGGGTGGTTCGTAAAATGCGAGTCGGATGGGCGCTCTTAGCCGTGAAGGTCAGAAATGATGGGACAAGATTGTAGTTCGTCTGTGCACTTTTCATGGAGAAATCAACAGAGCAGTGAGAGGCTTGTGGCATTTCGTCTGTGAGAGAGGGGTTGTAGGGTCGGAAATAATTTGTCACCCACAAGGATGCAGAGACGCTTTTGAACTCTATCGAGACAGAAGAGTGTGGGCTGGGCTGCTCCTGGCCAAATATAACAGCTGTATTTCTTTTTATGTTTCATTTGGATCTTCTGAATATAGTGAACAGCCGGAGGATTGATGTACTTTTTGGAGTTGTATATGGAACCAAATATTTCCCCTGCATCTTTAGCGATGAATCGTTGCAATAAAGAGAGCATATATATATATATATTTAAATAAAATCTCTAATTATGTGAAAAATAAAAATAATCGTAGAATATGAAAAACAGTTATGCATAGGTTTTCCTTGGATATAATTCTCCCTTCTCTTGGTAAATATCCCTGAACTTTTGAAATTCCCAAAATCATTTTGAACAGCTATTTTGTTATTACGTATTTTTACACTAATTTGAACATTCATAATAGCATTTCTAGAGTAGAATCACAATTTGAGCCCTTCGTGTAGGACAGGGGTTCAAAAAATGTTTTTTTCGCTGGGTACATTTTCAGAATGAAAATTTTCTCGCGCCTCACAAATTGTATAAATATTAGGTTGGTGCAAAAATAATGACGTAATAATTTCGTTTTTTGACGTATTTTTTAACGTCGAAAACCGACATTATTACGGCATTATTTTTGCACCAACCTAATAATACGTAATAAACAGCATATTTAAAAATAGAAACAAAACAAAGTGAGGGTCAAAGGGAGATAACCGCGGATTCAAATTCGGAACATTATTATTATTGATAACTCTCTCTTACAATTTGTGGCGCCTAGTTAATATATTCTTACTTGATATAATGGATAAATATCACAATGATAAAATCGATCAATAATTATTTATAACTATTTATACAGGGGCACATGTATGCAATTACAAGTAATCCATAATAATATTTTAAATTTTGAAATCATATTAATTTTTGGCATATGATTTTTTTTTTCAAACTGTTTCTAAATTTTTGATTTTCTTTCAATCCTTCCTTCCTCACCTGATATCCGTTTCCGCAAAATGTATAATGCGAGCTGCACCCTGGTGTACGAGAAAATGAAGATTTTTTGCTAATATTCTCAGCCTGATTGGTATTGTTATGGGACCTACCTTTATGGACTAAATGGACTCTTCCTATTACTATATATACGGGGAGATTATGCCTCTCGAGAGAACTGTCTACAGTTGACCTGTTCCAGCTAAACAGTCGAACTCTCTGCCTTCGGGCGGAGAGGAACCCGGACGAGGCTCCGCCGAAGGGCAGAGACTCGTACGGGCAGGTTGACTGCCCCTGAACCCGTTTATGCGGGTTCAAAGAGGGATATTTTTGGCCGAGCCTACGGGCTCGGAGATCCTGCGTTAAACCGGCCATATGCCACATGTAACCCTCGTGGTGGGTAACTAAATATCGCTGTCTACATTGGCGCTGTAGTTTGCTATCAGTAGGAAGTGCAACAATTTTGTATTCATTCTTTTTGTTAATAATATGTTTTCACTAAATTGCTGAGTTCGAGTTTTCTTTTGGACCTATTCTGGGTCCACAACAGCTATACACAATGGCTGATATAATTGGCTGGGACACAAATCTCTTGACTATAAATCATCTGTAAATAATGACTCACACAATAACAAAAAGATATTGCATCATGTAATCTCACACAATACAAGTTAATGCAAAAAACAAAAATAACCTTGTTACAGCTAAGTAGTCTTAAAATTTGTTAATGACTATAGTCTCGCTCGTATTACGACGTTGCCTCTGTGTAAAAGAGGCTGCAGTTAGAGTTGTCCCACTCAAAAATGTACATAAACGATGTGGAACTGTATCTCATGCTGGAAACTGAGTATTGTGCAACTGCAGGCTATAGCAGAAAATTTCCATTTTTTAACCTATCTGTCTCTTGTAGAGATAAAGCATGACAGGAGTAAGTATTTTTAGTATCCGTTCCATTATATCTGTGTTTATGGGAACAAGAAAAACAATTGAATATTAACTTAAATTTAAAAAAAGATCTTTATTTAATTCAAAGTAATTTAGGAAGTTATGTATGTGAATTGCCTCATTCCTGATCTTGTCTCGCAGGTCCTGCTCACTACTTTCCTCGGCATTTCATCTCACAAGTGATCAGTTTCCTCTCAAGAGTTTTTGTTAGTGGCCATTTATGGCACTGGTATATCAAGGTTGGTAGGAAAAATTGATGAGATTTGCGTTGTTGCTCATGAAAATGCAAGGATGTTTTAGAGGAGGAGCAAGTTGGTAACTGACTACATTGGCTTTCTGACATCTGGTCTCGATTTCTCTGTCTAGTTTTCCGTCTTCAGTAAATATGCTGCCCAGATATTTGAATTCACTGGTTTGCTTTAGTTGGGTCCCATTGATGTTAATATCCAGTTTTCTGGTCTCTTGCTGACGGTCATGACTTCGGTCTCACCGACACTGATCTTCATGTCATATTTCTCGTAGCTTGAGTTGAGTTCGAATGAGACAATAGGAGGCATGTTAGGAAGAATGTCAATCATACAACACATCAGAGCATCAAGTGGTTCGGACACCACATTCGTATGCCTATCAACCAACCAGCGTTATGAGCATATATCCTCAGGTACTCTGGTTGGAGAGCGAGAGGCAGACGAAGAAGACGATGGAGCGAATCAGTAGCAGACACTGTCAGAGACCGCTAGATATCTCTCCCCCAGGCCACTCGCTGACAGAAGACTCTCCGCGACTCCTAACAGCACAAGCGGAAAGAAGAACTAAATATATTTGAAGAAATGCCGAAAGCGATGACAATATTTTTATATAATGGCGATATATCTAATCAAGATCAACGAATAAATCTATGACGACCTTATATATAATTTTATCGGATAAATATTAGTCTTCGCGGTAATGTAGTAATTGTGTAACCAATGTATTTATTACTAGAATTAACATTAATAAAGTGGCAATACATACTTTCGTTACACAACCAGTACATTATTGCGTCAATTATCAAAGCGAAGTTATAAGTATTCCCATCTGACCAGGTAAAATACATTTTTTTTTTAATCTGTCAAGTCTGGAATGCAAGCATTGAGCAATGTTAGCCCAGATAAAGCAGCAATACAGGATTGTAGGCTTTATCTGATTCTTGTAAAAGTAAAATATGGCTTGCAGTTCCAGTGGAGATAGAATGAACCAACCATTATTTGAGCATCTTTAGAATTTTTATTGTATGTATTTGTTTTATTTGAAATGTAATGAGAACTAGACAAACATTAGACTTTCAAGGCATGGCGCATCCTTACGAGTGCAACCGTTTAAAGCGATTGGATAAATATCATAGTTTGAACGTTTATGATAAAACGATAGTAGCTTGGTAAATATTCTGCCATTCCCCTGCCGAAGAGAGAAAATGGAGATTGACGTTGCATGAAAACTTTAAAGATCGTGGCTGGAAGAGGGGCAAGAAATGAAAAGAGTGTTCCGCAGATGAGGATTACACGTAAAGAGACTACTAGAATAGAACTTACGGTTGTATCTTGCTATTTTTACAGTAAAACGTAGAAATCTGGCGGCTAATGTAATAAGAGTAATAATAATGCTATTTTTAGCCGTTTCCTTATAAGGAAATATTTAGTACTCATTGACTGATCAGCGAAAACTGCTTTCGGTTGAAATTCATAAGATATTTATCTTAAAACATTTTTTTTAGGAAAACGGGTTTCTCAAATACAATAGTTATTCCTGTGTTGATGGGCGTTCCTTCCTAACCTTTTATTTTAAGTAGTGTGGAATGTCAATATCTTGATTATATCACTATTTCCTCTTCAAGTTTCATGTGCTATCCATTTTAATTGTCGCTGGTGCTGTTGGCAATGATGTGGTTTCTCTTATTTGATGCAATTGTTTGCGATTCTTTAGAGCCAATCCACAATCTCCAAATGACGATGGCCTTAACTCGCCCGAAGGCATTTTTCAATATTGATCTTAGAAAGCGGTTGTACACAACTGAGAGTTTAGATATTTCCGAACGGGTTTGACGCTATGTATGACATCTATGAGAAAATATCGATCTGACGAGTCTTTTAAGAACAAAACTCGATTTTTCAGACTGATGATTTGGCTTTGACGGTTGAGTAATGTATACCGGCTCGGATTGAGGAATCGGAGAGCTAATTTCATATTCCATTCGAGTCCATTACAATCACTTACATGCTAATAAGCTTGGGAAAGGTGTGAATCCTCTTATTCTCCCCCTAGCTATGTGTAAATAGCAGAACAGATCGGATTCTATAGCCTTGAACGTCAACTAGTCTACCGCGGAAAGAAATGTCAACCTACTGTGGGAAAAAAAAAATCTGCCTTCTCAGTCATATATTGAAAGATACATGATTGTCTAAGCGTGTATCACGCATAACACACAAATGAACTGAGCAATATGTGGTGGTGAGAAAAACTACTTTTGGCGCCTCTTATTCTATGGTCAATTTCCTTTTTTTTTCCATACTAAATTTGTTACCATAAATCCATATATCAATCCTGATATACCAAAGATAAAATTAGATAATTAGGTTGGTGCAAAAATAATGTCGGTTTTTGACGTTAAAAACACGTCATAAACCGACATTATTTTTGCACCAACCTAATGGAACAACTGCCATGGAAATATTTAGAGAAAACACAAATGGCAGATGGAAAGTGACTGAAGTTATTTCCTTTCATCTTTGCGTGTGTGTGAGGTGAGGATGACCGAGGGCCAGATTCTAACTAGAGACATACAACCATGTCACAATAAGATACTTAAGTGCTTACCGTGTATCAGATTACCCAGACATGCTTAATTCTGGTACCGGGATAGTTTTCGTCAACATCTAGTTGTTTGTTTATCTTTCGGACATGGTTTTCGCCCCTTCGTTAATCTTCTTAATTCAAGGGCTATCATATATATATATATATATATATATATATATATATATATATATATATATATATATATGTAGTATTTCAGAAATATGATGTTTAGAAGATGTTCTACGTCTTTCCAATTCATCTTTCATCAGCATGGTTGACGCTAACCTCCAGCACATTGATACATTGCGCCTCCGTGGACATGAAATCGAAACAATATATAGGGAATCCCTTGATTAGTGCGCCTAATGTGTACATTGCTAACTCTAAAATAATCAATTTTCACTTGCTATAGTTAAACTGAAGACTGTTTTACCGCACTAATCGAGTATTATTTATGCACTTATCGAACTTTGGTAGATAAACATTTTAATGCACTAATCGAAAACTCATTAAGAGAATGATCACTAATCGAAGTATACCTGTTTTAAATCTGTTGCTAGGTCTCCTGCTCGAAAAGATAGATCACCGGGCTGTTTGGGAAAAAAATTTATCGCCAGAATCTATTTTGCGCATTTATAATTCTACCTTTAAATACTTTTATAGATCTGTAATCGTACTCTTGTTATATATTCTGAAATTCTTGATAAAATCCAAAGAAAAATCTGCAAATTATTGATCCTGACCTGGCATCTCAGCTTCAGCTACTTTCCCACTACCATAAGATATCTTTCCTGTGCGTTTTCTATAAATATTTTCAAAGTAATTGTTTTGAGGAACTTTCCTCGAATAGTACCAAGACTCAATGAATTTAAGCGCAGTACTAGATTGGCGGCAAAATCTCATTTTACACTCGAAATGGCTAGATAGTAATTTCTTTTCTAACAGTTTCTTTTCTTGCACTTCTTGCCTGTGGAACCCTCTTCCAGCTTCATGCTTTTCAGCCAACTTTGATCTTCAAAAATATAAATGCCACATCAATCGTTATCTACTGTCTTCTTGATTCCTCCTCTTTGATTGTTCTCGCTTCCTTATAATGTTTCGCTTTTTCATTCTCAGTAACACCTTGTGTCTTTGTGGCTTTATGCCCTTGTCTGGGATGGAATGATTAAAAATTTTATTCCAGAATATCTTCATAAGTTTATTTTCCATTGTTCCATAGACAAAATGTTACAATATCATGGAAGTTTATTTCGGGATCTAAAACAGATATCTTTCGGTTCCGTATAAAATAACTCTTAATAGATTATTCGTTTTAAGCCATGTTTGAGTTACGAATATTTCATAGCAGAAGTCGACTTTCAAAAAACCATGAAAATCCATATTACTAAGGCCGAAACTCTTTGATTAGAACAAACTAAATAGAAAGATAATGCTAGTGATTTTCTTATCACTGCAGCTAAGGCGAGCAACTCGACTGTGTATAAATAAGGAATTTCAGTTTGGATGTGCAGGTGGTTTAATAGATAATTACTCGGAATTGTTAATCGTAGAGCCGGGTTCTAATTTCCGTTGGTTTCGTTATATTCACTTACGCGCAAATACTCTTGGGAGAGAACTAAATCCACCTCTTCTCCCACCAGCTATGGGTTAATTAGTAAGACTTATATCATTAAGTCATTATTATCACATAAAGTTTCTTGCAACCTGAACATCTTTTATTGCTTTAAATAACCTGCAATGGGTTGATGAATCGTAGAAAACTAATCAATCAATCAATGTATATAAGTAAAATAAAAGTATGCGAAAAGACATTTAACAAAGGTCTGAATTAGAAATACGCCTGGCAGACCGGAGAAATAATCGTCGACATTGATGAGTTTGAACGATAGGGTACCCCTGAGGGACACGAAAGGGAAATAATTAGCAGAGAAATGACTGCAAAATAACAAAACAAAACGTCGAGAATTACAAATATAGTGACAGAGAGGATATCGATAATGAGATATAGTCTCCTCTATTATTTTAAAACATTTAAAAATACATCGGTACTAATATTACTTATATAGTTGCGCAGGCGGTTATCTACAATGAGAAACGGGTTCTTTTATAACGGTATGTAAGTACAAAGACATATAACTATCATATATATGTTTACGCAGAACGTATCTAAATTGAGAAGAGGCTTCTTTTATGACTGTATATCAGCGCAAATGCATATACCTAATGTTGCATATATAGCTACGCAGATGTTATCTAATTTTTAAATACATTTTAAAAAAGAAGTTCTTGAATATTCGGTTAAATATCGAGAAAGTTCGCTAGTATTCAGGGATTTCTCCATTCCCGTGGAAAATATGAAGATTAGATAAACAGTTCTTAGAGTATTATTTATCAAATAGAACGTTTTAACAAAGAATCATGTGTAATGATAACGTATAGCTTTCTTTTTTAAAAACAATACTATGAATAAGCACCAAAAATAATGCGAAGTAAGTCTGCGATTCTCATCAGTTTCATCTGGTGAGCCTTGTAATAAACGCAAAGAAGAAGAAGAAGATGAAGATGAAGAAGAAGAGGAAAAAAAGATGAACGTGACGAAGAAGACAAAGAAGAAGAAGATGATGATGAAGAAGACGAAGAAGAAAGTGATGATGATGATGATGATGATGATGATGATGAAGAAGAAGACGAAGAAGAAAGTGATGATGATGATGATTATGATGATGATGACGATGAAGAAGAAGACAACGACGAAGAAAGTGATGATGATGATGATGATGATGATGATGATGATGATGAAGACGAAGAAGAAAGTGATGATGAAGAAGAAGAAGGAGACGAAGAAGAAAGTGCTGCTGCTGATGATGATGATCATAAAGAAGACGAAGAAGAAGAAAGGGATGATGATGCTGATGAAAAAGAAGAAGACGAAGAAAAAGTGGTGATGATGATGATGATGACGATGATGATGATGAAGAAGAAGAAGAAGACCAAGAAGGAAGTGATGATGATTATGATGAAGAAGAAGACGAAGAAGAAAGTGCTGCTGCTGCTGATGATGATGATCATGAAGAAGACGAAGAAAAAAGTGATGATGATGAAGAAAAAGAAGACGAAGAAGAAATTGATGATGATGATGAAGATGAAGAAGAAGAAGACCAAGAAGAAAGTGATGATGATGATGAAGAAAGAAGAGGAGGATAGCAAAAAGTTGTAGAAGACGAAAAAGAAAAACATGAAAAAAGAGATGGGGAAGAAGAAGGTGAAGAAGAAGAAGTTGAATGACAAGGATTGTAAAAAGAAGAAAGTGGAGAGGAAGAAGGTGAATAATAATAAGAAACTGAAAAAGAATGAGACGAAAAAGAAGAAGAAAACTAAAGAAGAGGAAGAGGATAAAGAGGAGGAGGAGGAGGAGGAGGCTGTTTGTCGTGAAAAGCATCGTAATAGAGGAGATACTTGCCTGGTATTAAATCGATAGCAAAAAAGTAACCTCAAACTGTAATCATCATTATCGTTTCTGTTGTTAATTGTGTCCCGATCTAAATCTTCTTAGTCTGACGAAAGAAAACATCATTTTACAAACATCAAACATATCAGCAATGTTTGCGGAGGCCGATCTCCAGCCGAGAAAAGTGATGTCTTTTCAACGTTTTCCAAACATCATTTATTTCAGCAAAATACAATTAAATAATATGTCCTTTCTATCTGCTATCATTCTCACACAATGTATATCTTCTCTTTCTTTTTTCTCTCTCTCCCCATATATATATATATATATATATATATATATATATATATATATATATATGTATATATGTATGTGTGTGTGTGTGTGTGTGTGTAGGGAGAGAGAGAAGGAAAATAATATATATAAATATATATATATATATATAGAGAGAGAGAGATAGATAGATAGATAGATAGATAGAGAGAGAGAGAAACAGGTGGTGATAAGTTATCGGCCTAACCGACTTCCACAAGCAAGAAATCAACAGAATTTACACACACACATGTACGCACTATATATATATATATATATATATATATATATAGTACTTTTATTTTACATCGAACATTGTTTTATTATTAACAACACTCACTGTGCGCATATATATATATATATATTGAACAATAAAAATTAAAAAATTAAAATCTTCAGACACACTGGGTTGTAGATTAATATTCTTTCGTTTTTTTATTATTATTCCATTTAGATTCCTCGACTAGTTTCGGCCGAAATGGCCATCATCGGAAGGAGAAATATTTCTGCTTTCTGCTAGCACTAAACTACAGAAATTAATGTCTTGATGGAGAAAATGAACTTTTGTTGATATATATATATATATATATATATATATATATATATATATATATATATATATATATATATATATATACAAATAAGATGAGAATGAACATTTTATTTAAAAGTGAGCTCAATATAAAGAAAAAACAATAATATTTATTTTATGATATTTCGGCGTAATATCCTAAAATAAATAATTAGTTAGTATAGATTATCTTCTTCTCTTTTTATTCTTATACATATATATATATATATATATAATCGTGGCAAAACAACTAGCCTTAACCTAACAGATTTCATCAGTAATATAATACATAGGAAAATAAAATTCAACAAAATATACAGCTTTGTCCGAAAATTTTGATGATTAGCATCTTTTCTTGTTAGCATTCTGTTTCGTCAACAAACAATAATGTACAATAAATATTAATGTTATCAATATTCTCGAACCTCTTTCATCGGTCTACTATATCTACATATATAGAGGGTGTGTGGTTCAGATAAATCATTCAATTTTACGCAGATATGCAGATGACAGTATTGAAAGCAGACACTGAAAAGAACCTACAAGAGTACTATGAGACGGCAGTAAAGAATCGTAAAAAGAAAAGTTTTATTATCGATTGGAAGACAAAAATGGCAATATGCCAAGAGGCGAACTACGAGATGCAAAAATCTATCAAGTACGAAACTTTAAATATCTGAGAAGTGGTCGGAATATATGGCACGGAGATCTGATGTTGTATTGAAATAACGATATCTAAGCAAAGAATTAACATGACAAACAGCAAAGAAAAGTCTTTTGAAGTTTTATGTATTAGGTTGGTGCAAAAATAATGACGTAATAATATTGTTTTTTGACGTATTAACGTCAAAAAACGTCATTATTACGTCATTATTTTTGCACCAACCTAATAATAACCTTTTTGCTGTATGGCTTCTAATCGTAGATGAACAAAAGAGGCAACAGAATGTCTGTGCTCCAGAAATATACTGAGAATGCAATGGACTGGGCATATAAACAATGTGGAAGTTTTAAGGAAAATAAAAACAATACTTTTAATGAGAAAGAGTATGTTTAAATTTATTAGACGCATAATGAGGCTTGGAGAATTTGACACACATGTGGCATATTGAAGGGAAAATGAATCAGTAAGTAACCTACATAATCTGATGCAATAATCCGGACTGGGATGAATGAAGAAAAGTCAAAATTTACTTGGAGCTAAAAGTGTAAGAAGTTGTGGAGTACCACGAACGCACACTTCCTGAAGAAACACGACTCCAAATAAAGTAGAATTATTGCTGGATATGAAACCGGAAAACAGAATATGGATCAAATTCACTTATTTTCTTTCTACGGACCGTGTCCTTTCAGGACGTAGACGATCAGGACTCTCCCCCTTCCTTTATCCCTTGCAGCTATCAACAAGTTCCTTCCTTCTGCCACTTCCTCCGACCACGTTCTCTCAGCCACTTGCTTAAGGCCGCTAGGTATGACATGCGTTGTTTTCCCTTGTCTCTCTTTCCCTCTATTCGACCCGTGAGTATCAAATTCCCTGGGCCCTCCTTCCTCATGATGTGTCCCAGAAACTTCAGCTGCTTCTTCCTGGCGTTAAGTATAAGCCTCCTCCTTCTTTGAATCATCTCTAAGAACTCATCGTTTCTCACACGCTCGGTCCATGATATCCTTAGCATCCTTCTGTAGAACCACATCTTCGTCACCTCGAGTCTCTTCTTCATCTTTGAGGAAATCATCCAACATTCGCTGCCGTAAAGAAGGACAGATGTCACGTAACAGCTCAGTATTCTTTTCTTTGTTACCAAATAAATCGTCCTGTCTCACAATACTCTGCCAAACTTTTGGTTTGCGACCTTGGCCATGGGACCTCTTGGAATGTAAATACAGAATTCAAATTTCGTCCTAGGCAGCTGCCATCGATTCACATTGATGCATTTGAAAAGAAAAATTCATCTCTCTCTCCTTGTTCCGTCTCTGTTTAACGAATAGGATAGACTTGACTCTAGAATTTTGATTAGCATTCAATATGGTAATATTAAGAATAATGGTAACATTTGCCGTTTCCACTGAGTAAACATTCATGGAACGAACACGTCTTTTTATTAAAAAAGTTCTGCAGGAAATTAGTATTTCATCGCTCTTTCTCATAATCATGGGAGTTTCCGTTCTAACGTTTTGTTTCAGGTAGTATGGAAAGCCAACTCATTGTTTATAACACTGCTCTCCTTTCTTGTAATATTTGTTGCTTTTGGAAGTGTCCACCTACGTGGATTTTGTTAATTTGTTCAGCACTTTCTTTGTGATTTGTAGCGCCAGGCTAGTGGGTACGATGATGAACTGTCTTCCTTAATTGGATTTTTCAGCGCACCTACGTCACTACCGAATGTGACACAAAGTCAAATGATTCTCTCAGCACAGCTTAGATGACCTAAAGTATGAGGCACCTAGTGCGGTTCGAACTCACTAACCAGCCATAATTGATCTAGTGAGACATGCTTGCTAACCATTACACCATGTCAAAGTGCCCAAATGGAGATTTTCTAAGCGTAGCTTAGATGTGGCACAAAGCCGGAAGTATGGGCATGCAATGACGATCAAATTCATTATTACTGTTCATTCAATGATTGCCGAATGTTACCTGTATGGAAACGGTTGTTCTGACCATCAGCATTATCAGGTTCCTTTAGAAAATATGTCAAGATTCTCTAAAGCATTTTATTTTATTTTAATATCTATAAACTATTATTAGTTTCTTTGAGCATTTTAGACGAGTGTTTCGTCTTGATCTAGACTAATATGCATGGCATAGCATGGCGCCCAACTCGGTCAGTAACGTTTAAAGTATCATCGGAATACAACAGTTGTCCCAGATGCCGCTCCTTTCTATATAAGCAACATTAGTCTACTTTCAGCCTGATTGGTTCTTGTAAACTTAGAGAATAGCAGGAGTCCGTTACTAGAGTAATACAAGCAACCGACCATTTTCCCCGCCTCTTAAACGATGGATCGTACGTGCGAGTTTCACTTAAAGTCTTGGTTGAATTTAAGCTTCAAGAGCCTCCCAAGACACGGAGTCTCCTAAAAGAACATCAGTTCATCGTGATTGCTGATACTTCTGGGTCTTTAAATGTAATAAATGCTTTAAATCATGTTACAGATTAAGATACATTATTTATGCGGATATGCAGAGAAAATAACGGTTAATACCAGGCTTGAACAGATTAAGATATCAGTGACCAGGGGAAGCATCCTCTTGCGAGTCTGTTCCACACAGCAACATCCGAAGATGCTGCTTGAGTAGAACTTAAATCTTAGCAAAGTAGTGCGAATGGACTGATGGTGATTAATTACGTTCATTACGTGCTATGACAGGTCTTACCTGTGAAGTAGTTGTTGAACTCAGGAACGTAGTTCGTCTGAAAATTTGACATAGAAATAGCGATAGAGCAGTGATAGGCCCGCACGGTTTCGTCTTTGAGGAAGGGATTGTAGGGTGGAAAATAATTTGTCACCTACAAGAACGCGGAAACGCCTTTGGACACTGTCGAGACTAGAAAATGAAGACGCGGCAGCTCCT
>OZ010591.1:41784266-41789266 GCA_963932145.1 Acanthosepion lycidas
GATGGGCAGGAGCTAGAGAAGGGCTTATCCGCTCATAAAAATGCCTTTCTAGCTCCTCTATTCAAACTGACCTCCGTCGGCGTAAAGTCACTGGGGGCCTCAGTATTTTTATCATTTTTCATTAGGGACACGGTGGGGGTTTACCTGAAGGTGTTTTACCACCTGTTTTAAACTAAACCCTATGGACGTCGGTGGTGTTGTCCTAGATAGACAGATTACGTCAGAGTTGGGCTTGGAGAACCTAGGAAAATACGTTGGGGTCCTTAGGCCCGTAGATTTCCGCCCGGTATGTGAAAAGGTTGACGATTTTTCTTTTCTTCTCGTTTCAGACCTAAAGAATGTCTATGAATTTAGCCAGTCTGAATGCAAATGACCTGAGGGATCGGAGTAAGACTGCCCGCTTGCTTTGTGATCTCTTGTCGTTCTGTGTGGATGTCGCCGCGATCCGGGAACTCATTTTGTTTGCAACGTGGGTGCATGTGAGCTGTTTAACGATTTTGTCGTCTATTCAGCATATGGGAACCGACTGGCCAGAGAGGTTTCTTTGCTGGTTAAGCGTACCCTGATGCGAGGGTAGATCTTGTCCAGGTCAATGCCGGGGGCCGGGTGAACGTGACCGATCATGCTGTGAAAAGTATTTCGTTTAGGATCGTTGCGGTTAATACGCCCAGTGGCCGGGAGGAGCGTGTCCTTTTTTTCAGCGGTTGGAGCCGTTTCTGTTGGATTCAACGCGCATAGTCTTAATGAACCTCAAGATAGAAAGCGGGTGGGGAGCTAGCGGAAGACTAGGAGATCGTAACTTAGTTGATCTGATCGACGAGTTTGTTCTCGTCGATAATTAACGGGTTGATCATTCTCGTGGGAAGATGTGGACGTGGGCACTTAAGTGGCCGTCTACCCGGGTGAATAAATACCGGGATAGAATGTTAGTCAAAAGGGCCGACAGAGAACTACTAGATTGTCCCAGTGGTTAGGCTATTATGAACACAAACTCGTCTGTACCCGTGCGACATTAGATTGTAGCCCTAGAATGGCTGGCTACTTCAATCTGTCTTTACTGGACAGGCGGGTCTTCCATAACAGCTAATTACCGATGTGAAACGGGAACTAGTGGGGGGCGGTCGTTGTGAATAAGGGGTGGTAGAGTCTTAACGATAGGATTAGTTCCTTCACCACAGAGTTTAGCAAACAGATCGCACAAGACAAGGCTAAAAAGTGAATGCCCTTAATGATAGTCTTTTCCGAGCGTAGGCTGGGGGAATCCCCTAGAAATAGAACTATCTAGGGGCGGGGTCCAAGGAGTGTTTGGCTAGTAAGTGCTACATGGGTCAGGTAATTAGATATAAGTAAAGCATGATATCTTCCGAAGCTGTTATCATGGACGCAGAATTGCGCAAGGAAAAGATCTGAAGAGGTCCCGGTCGCTACATTCGAGAGGTCAAAATCCCGGAGGGTCGTACTCTGGGGTCGACTGACGACATGTGTGAGGCGTTTCGGAGGTATTTCGAGAGCCGGTTTACCAAGTAGCCTGGTCTCTGTGACGTAGAGTTTCGCAGCTATTTGGTTGATTTTCCTCGGATTTTGCCGACTGAAGCGGTTAGATGCGTGAAAGGGGGACATCACAGAGGGTGAGGTCTACGCCGCACTGAAGAAGGTCGGCAGAGACAAATCACCGGGTCTGGATGGCTTGACCTATGAATTGTACTTGAGGCAGTTACACATCTTTGTCCCGATTTTAACTGTCGTGTTCAACAACTGATTCCGAAAGGGCTCCGTCCCGACCCTTTCTCCAGGGGGTGTGGTCACGCTGTTGAAAAAGGCAAAGGTGTTGGGAAGGATTTAGATGACAATAGGCACATAACTCTGCTAAACACAGAGTTAAAGATTTTGGTCAAGATCCTGACGGGGCCTTTGCAGTCAGTTGCCAAAATTCTGTTGAGACCTGAGCAGCCTTGCGCTGTGAAAGTCCGAATAATTCAGAGCAACTTGCATCTGATCCGCACGATCCTAGAGGTTGCAAGAGACGATCAGCAAGCCTCGCTGATCAATTTGGATCAATTCAATGCATTTCATAGGGCTGACCATCGATACCTGACTGCTGTTTTGCACGCCGGCGGATTCGAAGCCCATTTCTAACGGTAGATTAGCCTCTTATATCGGTCCGACACTGCTGTGCTACAGGTGAACGGGAAGCTGTCGCGCGCTTTTGCGCTGTGTCGGTCGGTTCGCCTTGGTTGACAACTGTCATCCGTACTTTACGCTTTGTGGTTGGAGCCTCACCTTCACCCAATGTAGAATCGCTGTCCCTGGTGGGGCTCCAGCCAGGGTTTCCGCATACGCCGAGGGCTTATCCACTTTCGTGTCGTCCCACAGCGACATTGAGGTGGTACTAAAGGCGATTGAATGGTACGAAAATGTCACAGTCCCCAAGATTAACAGCGACAAGACTTCCGGATCGCGGTTAAGTTCCTGGAAGTGGGTCGATCTTCCGGGGCCCTTTTGTTGGGAGGACCGTCCTGTCCCCATTCTCAGAGTGTTGATTCGAACCGACCTCCAGGTGGAGAAATGTTGGTCAGAAGTACAGGCTAAAGTCGGCACGGCGGTCCAGAATTGGCGCCGAAGGATGTGTATCTGTGAAGGGCAGGTCTGTGGCGTGTGCCATTTACGTTCTTCCACTTGTCCTTTACAGCATTTTGGTTCTTTCTCTCTGTAATGAACATATGAAAGCGATCGAGCGCTTGTTCTTTTCCCTCTTGTGAGTGCAGGAGAGACGTGCAAGCATCACGTCGACAGAGAAGTCAGTGCCCAACGTTAGTTTCATGGGGTGATGGGGATGCAACACTTGGAGATTAACAAACTCCCCTTGAGGCTGGCTTTCCTACACCGTACATTGACAGGGGGATGATTTTGGCGGGAAGGACGCGTTCCTTTTCCTTATTTTCATCTCGCGGGCTGAGAGCTTTTTTAAGCCCCGAGTGTCGATCAGCTTTGAGGGACATTCGTAGGTTCGGTGACCATTCTCAGCCTAGGAGAGTCTTCTATCCTGAACTAGTTGCGGGAGACGCGAAGGACCTACTACGTGATCTGAGCGGATTGTCAGCGGATGAATTTCGCTTTTTTTGACCTGGGCATTAGCGGCGGATTATCTCAACAACTCAGAATTTTCGCTTACCTAGCAATTGGTTCAGAATGACAATGCCCCCATATGGGGCTTGGCGGACTTTCCAGACTGTCAAAGATATGACCTTGGCTTCGAGGGAACGGCTTCCCACGCCTTCTACCATTGTCCTCGGTTCCTCTCCGAAAAGCTAATGCTCATTGTTCACGCATACGCGTGTGATAATGTGTCACCCTTGTATTCTGCGGTTAAGCGGATGGTGTTTCTATGGCTGTTGGCCATGGCCCGAATGGTGATTTGGACGACGCGATTAGAGGAAGTTTTGCGATCTAACCGTTATTCACATCCGGATCTAATCCGATTATTTGAGTATCAACTCAAGATGAAGCTTACAACTGATAGAAAGCGATTGGTTTCGACAGATTACAGCGAAAGGTGATTGACTAAGGCGAGCCTAGTCCGTGTGAACGGGGCTAGCCATGATTTTTTTTTAGGTCTGCTTAGTCGTATCGGGGTGGTTTCCTGTAAAGCCCTTTCTATTCCGCCTTTAATATTGCATATTATTTGTGTTTTATATTTTGTATTGGGATTTCAGCTCTTTTGAGTGATGGCGAAACCAGACTGTAATTATTAACTTGTTGTGTTAAAGACACACAATTAAAAAAGGCGCGTTTTTATAATGTAGCCAAAGAGCTTATGCAGATAAAAGGGGAGGAAAAGCGCTTAAGATATTAAATAAATAAATAATAATAAATAAATAAAAAAATGATAAACAAATAATAAATAAAAATATATTATTTGTTTATTAAAATATTATTAAATAAAAAAATAATAAATATAAATAATATTAAATGAAATATTATAAAATAAAATAATATTAAATAAAATATTATTAAATAAAATAATAATAAATAAAATAATATTAAATAAAATATTATTAAATAAGATATTAAATAAAATATTATTAAATAAAATAATATTAAATAAAATAATATTAAATAAAATAATATTAAATAAAATATTATTGAATAAAATATTATTAAATAAAATAATATTAAATAAAATATTATTAAATAAAATAATATTAAATAAAATATTATTAAATAAAATAATATTAAATAAAATATTATTAAATAAAATAATATTAAATAAAATATTATTAAATAAAATAATATTAAATAAAATAATATTAAATAAAATATTATTAAATAAAATAATATTAAATAAAATAATATTAAATAAAATAATATTAAATAAAATAATATTAAATAAAATATTATTAAATAAAATATTATTAAATAAAATAATATTAAATAAAATATTATTAAATAAAATAATATTAAATAAAATAATATTAAATAAAATATTAAATAAAATAATATTAAATAAAATAATATTAAATAAAATATTATTAAATAAAATATTATTAAATAAAATAATATTAAATAAAATATTATTAAATAAAATAATATTAAATAAAATAATATTAAATAAAATATTATTAAATAAAATAATATTAAATAAAATAATATTAAATAAAATAATATTAAATAAAATATTATTAAATAAAATAATATTAAATAAAATAATATTAAATAAAATAATATTAAATAATTAAATAACAAATAATACATAAATAAAATTAAATAATAAAATAAAATAATAAATGTATTATTTATTAAAATATTAAAATATTATGAAATATAAATAATAAATAAATATCAGGTCATCCCATAATTTCTGTCCGAATTTTAACTTTTTGCTAAAATGTACGAAATTTAAAGAGCATTTTATAATGTCTAATGGAGCCGAACATTATTTGTTATGTTTTGATGCATTGAAACTGATCAAATTTTATTTCAGAGAACAATAAAATTAAATT
>OZ010591.1:41796766-41806766 GCA_963932145.1 Acanthosepion lycidas
TGGAGGAGAAGAGACGGCTACATTTAACAGTTTCAACAGTGAAAAGGTGAGAGCGGGATGCCAGCCTCGTAGGACGCTTGAATTCATGAAGTTTGGGAACCAGAGAAAGCAGCTCATCGGAGCAATTACCATGAAAGTATTTGTAAAAAAGACAGTGAGAAGCGACGGCACGTCTGTGAGAGAGCGACGGCACGTCTGTGAGAGAGCGACGGCACGTCTGTGAGAGAGCGACAGCAGACTAGATGCCAGATCAGGGCCAATTACATTGCATATCCGTCTCTGGATCTTATCAAGAACCCCGAGGCAAACAGAAGGGGCTCCAGACCATATATGGCAGCAATACTCCATGCAAGGGTGAATGGTTGATTTGTAGATTTGAAGGATCGATTCCGGGGAGAAAAATTTCCTGGCGCGGCACAGGGAGCCAACTTTCCCTGCGGTGGACGAAGCAATTGACTCGATGTATTTGTTACATCTTATGTCATCAGACACTGTGAGACTGAACAGCCGCAGAGAGGTGCTCTCAAGAAGTTGAGCGTCAGAATAATAATAATAATAATAATAATAATAATAATAATAATAATAATAATAATAATAATTTGGAGCCCTAGGACTGGTTGGAAAAGATTCCAGTAGACTAATTAAAAGGATTCCTGGAAGTTCATATCTCAAAGAGATACAAAAAATTGTTCTGACAAGTACAGCCCACACTTTACGAAGGGCTTTATCTATGTAATTTTTTTTTTTTTTATCAGTGGAAAGTTTCATGATGTCATTTCTAAACTTAGGTCCCTGGGCGGGACCAGGAAAAAATTGTGTAAACGCCAGAAATCAAAGAAAATAATAATAATAATAATAATAATAATAATAATAATATTAATAATAATATATGGAAGCAGTCGAAGGTCGGATTCGGTCGAGATTATAGCGCCATTGAGAAATCTATGAATATATTGATGGCGCCATAAAACCGGAGCTTTGAATTCAGAATTTTTCTTTCTATTACACTTTGCCAACCATAACTAGAGAGTCATGTCTGCCTTGATATTTTACATGAGTTCGTTAAAAACGATCTCTATTGGATACCGAAATTCAAATTAGTTGCCCGGGTGGTGTAAGCGGTAAGGTTGATAGATCTAAAACCCTAGGGGAAAAAATTAACGATAAGTTACAAGCGATAACAAAGATCTTTGCCAGACAAATAAATAAGATGAAACATGATGAGAAATTCGAAGTACATTTCATCCGTGTATTTGTGTGAATAGACCAGGTCGAATTCTAAGAAATGTCATGAGGAATTAATTGGGTATTAAATGGCACACCGGTGTCAGGGTGGGAAATATGATTAGAGAGAAATTTATAACAGCAAGCGGATATTTAGAGCGGAAAATAGAGTAAGCAAGAAATACGTGTCAGTCTCGAAAATTCTGACATATCATTCATTTTAATTAAGATATATTATAAACGCTAGTACGAAGATCTCACACATTCATCTACGAAACATACATATATAAACAAAGTGTAGCAAACAGCTCAGACCAGGTAGCAGGTTCGTTCTCAGGGTACAGCTTCTTCCAGTCGAATGCTTGTGGCTTAATACATGGAGAATTAGTTTTTCTCCAGATCATTAACAACAAAATGAAATCATAATACGAGATTGTAGCAGTCGGTAAATATTATTGTGTTGTGACCTTCTGTTGTGGACAATCAAGGCAATGTAGGAAGAGGTTAATATGCAATGAGTCTAACCATGTGTCTTCTTTTTAACGTGGTGATCAAGTTGTCTCTCTGTCGCTTAGAAGATTATGGAACACAGTTTTATAGAGAAACAGCATTCTGTCATTTTTCGTCTAAAAAGGTGATCAATAAAGTCAGGGGAACACAGCTTATCTTCTTTGTCAAGATCGTTAAATATGTTCCTTGTGAGGTTCCCTTCACAAAGCTGACAATCAAAAATCAAAACTATTTCTGTAAGATCCTCAAGATATCTCTTTAAAAATTATCAGCTGACAGCTGCTAGTTAGGTAGATATAAACGGACAATGAAAGATAAATAGAAGTGAAAAGACCGTAAATAGATAGATAGATAGATAGATAGATAGATAGATAGATAGATAGGGAGGGAGGGAGATAATACGAGGCGGCAGCACAGACATAGATAGATAGATAGATAGATAGATAGATAGATAGATAGATAGATAGATAGATATGAATATACCGAGATAGAAATATATGAATATAGTGTGATAGATAGATAGATAGATAGATAGATAGATAGATAGATAGATACGAACGCTCTAAGATAGATAGATAGATAGATAGATAGATAGATAGATAGATAGATAGATAGATAGATAGATAAAAATAAAGAGACGGAAGTTAGAAAGGGAAACTGTTTGAGAAGGAAAGTTTGAAACAAAGAAATATATTAATGTATATCAACCCGGATAAAGTAACATTTCGATAGACAGACTGTCAGATCACCATATAGATACCTAGCAATAGATAGATAGATAGATAGATAGATAGATAGATAGATAGATAGATAGATAGATAGATATGAATATACCGAGATAGAAATATATGAACAGAGTGTGATAGATAGATAGATAGATAGATAGATAGATAGATAGATAGATAAAAATAAAGAGACGGAAGTTAGAAAGGGAAACTGTTTGAGAAGGAAAGTTTGAAACAAAGAAATATATTAATGTATATCAAACCGGATAAAGTAACATTTCGATAGACAGACTGTCAGATCACCATATAGATACCTAGCAATAGATAGATAGATAGATAGATAGATAGATAGATATAAACAGGCTGAGATAAATATGAACAGGCGGAGATAGATATTAAGATAGATAGATAGATAGATAGATAGATAGATAGATAGATAGATATAAACAGGCTGAGAAAAATATGAACAGGCGGAGATAGATAGATAGATAGATAGATAGATAGATAGATAGATAGATAGATAGATATGATGAGAATGAGGTACATAGAGAGAGGCGGGAAAGAAACTGAGGAATAAACTCGTTACCATTGCAAACTTATTTCTTACAAATGCTAAAGATTGTTTATAAAATTGGAAAATAAATATCATGATCAAATCAATGAGATTTCGGCATAGGAAAATCCTAAAATAAATGACAAATATCACGAAGCAAGAAGAATAAAAAAGAATCTCCCTGTAATAAAATGCGTCACATATATTTAGAGAAAATCATGAAATACACATAATTCAAATTATAATTTATGATAAAATGATTTCCATGTTAGGGAAACTAAATGTTAATTCAACTAAAATAAAATTATAATAAATGCAATACACACACACAAACACACACACACACATACACACACACACACACACACACACTCACACACATATATATATATATATATATATATATATATATATATATATACACTCATACATACAATGTCAAGGGATAAGAAAATGGAAATCAAAGTGTCTACTATAAAAATTTAAAACATCATTATCAACGACAACTGACTTGCAAGATGCAAATTAGAGAATCAATATTATATCTAAAGTCACATGTCTTTCGGGAACTAGGTTCCTGATCAAACCAAATTTATGAATAATTATATTGCATATATGTCTTACATCATGAAGACTCACGTTCCATCCCTATGGCCATAGCTCAATTAGATGTCGTTTAAACACAAAGAAACTTAGTAAATTTCATCCGTAAAATACAACTATAATAACCATATCCACACTTGAAAAAACGCTAAAAATAATAGAATTAATAATAAAAACAAAAAAAAAATATATGAACACGGCCACAATGTGCTGACTTTGTTTGAAAAAAGATTCTATCACTCTAAAGACGTATCTAAAACTTCTATAAATTCTGTTAAAAATTTTGAAAGAAAATCCTTCATAATGGCAATAACTTGAACCGATTTTAAATGTGAATTAAGTTTAAGCATCTAATGATATTTTCCTTTTTTCTTTCATATTTAACAACTTATGTTTTGGCAATTTCAACCATGGAACAATCAAACAACGTGTTAAAGCTACCGAAGCCTATTGCGAAAATGGACGTTCAAACATTTTTTGTCAACTGTAAGTGCAACTGGAAAAATTGCACAAATTCAAACTAACTGGGTCGTTGGCAGATGTGAAAACACTCTGGCGTGCTCGTTTACGCCGTTCAACTGAAAACATTGCTGCAGTGCGCAAGAATGTAGTCAAAAATCCAGACCGCTCTATCCGTTATCGCGCGCAGAAATTGAACCTCTCCACAACAATGTTATATCGAGTTTTGGATATTACATTACGTCGAAAATTTGGGCAATATTATTTTTCACACATAATGGCCATGACTTAAATAATATGATCCAATAGTGAAATAAATAAATATTCACCATTAAAACTGATGTATTTACCGCTGACTTTGATCCGTCTAAAAGAAACACCCTTAGAAGAGTCGAATGCTTTTGGATATATAGAACATTCGGGCGGTTTTTACACAGATAATGTCTAGAAAATAAAATAATTTATACGAAGACAAGAAAATTGATAAAGAAAAAAACTTAATCGCAGTACCTCGTCAATTTTCTTTAAGGAAACTTGTATAAAAAACGGATAGCTGCCCAAGTTTTCGGCTCTTGTTTTGAAACATGAGAACTCTTATGTAGCGTGTTGGAATCATATTTTTAAATAAATAATTATATTTATGCTCTACTTTTGTATCGAGCACTATTTTTTTTTAAATAATAACAAAAATACTAAAGAACTTTGGATTATTAACCTAACCAGTTCTTTCCTATTTTTTATATATTTTCACACACACACACACTCATATATATATATATAAAAAAAGGTAGCATATGCCCTAATGAGTAACTTACATTATTCATTCTGTTCTCATCAACTGTTTAATTAGCAGATTTTCCTGATTAACAAGGAAGTAATATCACTAATGACATCGCTCGTTTCATTTTCACTGTTATATCTTCACACCTGGGTTAACTGTCTCAAACGTCTACGAAAGAAAGATAATGTTGGAGGACAAAATTTGATGAAGCGGTCACAACTGCCGCCTTGGTGGAACTAATAGGCTTTTTATTATTTGTCTCTATTTATTAGTTATTTGTTTTTTGTGTATTCAAGACTGTTTTGGAGACAATTACATATTAATTATTGAGAATGCGTAGATGTGGATAATGACATAAAGTACGTGCTCAATATTGTATGTCTTTCTAAAGATCTATCTATCTATCTATCTATCTATCTATCTATCTATCTATCTCTCACTCTGTCTCACTCACTCACTTACTCTCTCTCTCTCTCTCTCTCTCTATATATATATATATATATATATATATATATATATATTTAGTTGGATTGATGTGAGTTTGTGACCCTGGGTTTCACGCCCTCTTCAATAAACCCAAGGTGACAAATTCATATCACTACAACTAAGTATGTTAGCTCTATCACTAATATTGAGCGCTTTCGAAAAATACCGCGTATATATATCATTAATATATAAATACTAATATAATACATATATATATATTACACATACATACACGAACATATATATATATATATATATATATATATATATATATATATATATATATATACATTTATATGTGTGTGTGTGTGTATATATATATATATATATATATATATATATATATATATATATATATATATGGGATAAACAGATAAATAGACAGATAGATAAAGAAGAGACAGAGATAGATAGATAGATAGATAGATAGATAGATAGATAGATAGATGTGACTGAGATAGATATGAGTAGAATGATGGAAATATGAAGAGAATAGGGCAGATAGAAAATGATTGTTGTAAAGATTTTACGAAAGTAAAAAGAAAAGAAAGAAAAACAAAAACAAAATAGACGGAGAGATGTGAACTTGTTCATCTATGTTTGTGTTTCTACGAAAGTGCGCTTTAGTGTTTTTTTTCCTTTTTTAATCATTTCATTTCACCCCACGTAAGGCAGTAAAGCAACTAATACAAAATAAATTACTGAGTGTGAAAGAATACTAAAAAAGTGAGAAAATATTCCTAAGAGACAAGAAACAGACTTCCTAAACCGTAAATCATTTCAAATGTTAAATAATAATTTAGCAGACATGTATTTCTTTTTGACTTCCACAGTTTGAGTTTAAGAGTCAGATGAAGACAAAATAAAGAAAGTCGATTTTGATTGGCTGAGCCAGCGTGAGAATGATAGAGAAAGGTTATTTTGTGAAATTGGTTCTTACTCGCCGAACAATGTAGATATGTTCCTTTCGTCACTGGAAGCTTTTCTTCAGTGGAAGGGGAGATCAACCTCACCGGGTAGTTAGAAATGTATACGTCGGCGTTTTTAATAAAATAGATAAGTTAAAATTATCTTTGTTGATGTCTTTTCGTCTCCGTTCCCAAAAAAATTTCACCGGAAGAAGACGAGAGAAGAAAGTGTAGATCAACTATATGAGTGAATTGACTGCCCCCACCAAGAGGCTATACAACACAACCATCTTTATTAAATTTACCTTATCTAGTTCAATTTATTTCAATACAGCTCTTAAGGGAGAACCAATGGATTTATAATTCCTGTAATCTTCACTTGAAGTACATGAGCAGATAGTTATCTTTGAAAATCTTTCCCTTTTCTCCTATGTACCGTATTAGTTTAGGACGTTGGCGATCAATGACTTTCCATATTTTTCTGTCCTTCTTAGCACTTAACAGATTTTGTCTTTGTTCTAATTCTTCCAGACCCTATTTCCTCTTGTATTTAATCAATCTCACTAAATATGTTATGCGCTGTTTTCCTCTATCCCTTTCTCCTTCAATCTGTCCTGAGTGTATCAAAATTTCCAAGCCATCTTTCCTCATTATGTACCCGATAAATTTCATCTGTTCCTTCTTGATATTAAGAATAAGTTTCCTTTTTGTTTCCATTTTCTTTTAAACTTTTTCTCACATCTTCAGTACATGGTATCCTCAGCATCCCTCCCTAAGAACCACATTTCTGTTGCTTCAAGTCTCTTCTTCATCTTTGAGGAGGACTGATAGCCCGTAACAGTTATGTATTATTTTCTTTGTTTCTAAAGAAGTTTTTTTTCTGTTTATTAATACTTTGCTTAGCTTTTTGAATGCATCTTTAGCCATCCCAAGGCCTCTTCGGATTTCAGTGTCAAACTTCACGTCCTCTTTTAAAACACTTCCGAGATATTTCAAATGTTGTAATTGTTTGATTTTGGTACCCCAAATTTTGAATTTGCATGTCGGGCGTATCCCTCACAGACACCCTTAAAATGTTTAGATATAATGGATTGAATATCTCGTTGGAAAAATCTTGTATTTTATTTTTGTTTCATGCCCACCTAATTTCTTTAAAAATTTAAATACAACTTCAATCGCCATCTGTCATCTTGAATTTACTTAAGGGAGAACCGCTGAACTTATACTTACGACACTTGAAATTTATGTGCAGACATTCATATTAAAAAAAAACCCTTTTTTTTTATATTTATGGTCTACTTTTGTATCGAGCACTATATTTTAAAAATAATAACAAAAATACTAAAGAACTTTGGATTATTTACCTAACCAGTTCTTTCCTATTTTCTATATATTTTCACACACACACACTCATATATACATATATATATATATATATATATATATATATATATATATATATATATATATATAAAGGTAAAAGCTAATGAGTAACTTACATTATTCATTCTGTTCTCATCAACTGTTTAATTAGCAGATTTTCCTGATTAACAAGGAAGTAATATCACTTGCAGTCTTCTTTTTCATCGGAAGCGGCCAGATTGAACGCTCTAAGTCTTTGACTGCAAAACGACTCTCTCCGCGATTCAAATTTCCGCGTGTTCGCAGGCTGTCGTCTACGAGCGTGTGGTGGTCGTGGCCGCGGCCGCTGGACGCGAAGAGGTGCTAAGCTATCATGGTTCTTCACAATTTCCTGTCTTTTGTATTTTTGTCCTGACATGCAAAATGGAATCTGAAGTAAATGCATTAAATAATAAAATGATATACTAACAAACAAAAAATACAATAAATTTAGGCCAAATTAAATCAGTCTACAGAGTAGTCAGGAGCAGCTTGAACTGATTTGGTGAAAATGGAAGCAAACTGTAATATGTTTAACATGATCATTAATAATAATTGATGTTAATATTTATTATTTGTATATTGAATCCATAAATTGATAAAAAAAAATCACAGCTTAACAACTTCTGGCCGGTTAATTAAAGCCAGAAAATATTTTAGATTGTAAGAATTTTAATAATGAATTACTGATACAACTTCTACTAATTAACCCATAGGTGGAGGAGAAGGGTTGGCTTCATACTTTAGCATTTATGCAAATGTATTTATATATTTTTAATAAATGATCGAGCTTCATTTACATGTTACATATTTACGGATATATCGACTTTGTGGGGATTATTCACACTTTGTCTGCCAAAACGTCCCTTAAGATAGCGCCGTCCAGGTCTATCAGTAACAATTAAAAAAATGTCTTGCTGTTGCTTTGGGTTGCAGAAAGTATCTTTTCCTCGGGCGGGGAGCTATTTGAGTTTGACGCACACACCCCACATATACCCATACACAAAATTCACTAATTGCAAAGCTTAAATGTTTTACCTTTAATTCGTTTTAATAATTTGAATTATAATCGTAGCCGCCTACCAAATAACCGTTAGCATGTTACAATAAATCGGAAATATCTGACATTGTTCTCAGATAATTCCGCATATATCGCGCCAAGAAGCACTAGATATGGCTTGAAGATTGCGTTCAAGCATTAAACAGACTCTCACAACTTGGTGTTGACCTCAGCGCCCTCTTATATATATATATATATATATATATATATATATATATATATATATATATATATATATATATATAAATATAGATAACTATACTCGTTTCAAAAAACCCTCGAATTTTTGATTTGCCAATAATCAAATCAATCTCGAGGGAAAAAAAGGTTTTTAAAAAAAGAAAGAGCTACAAACATGAACTACTGCCGAAAAAAATCGCACAGATGCAGGTCTGAAGCCCAAAGAAAAAACCCCGATACAAGTAAACAACTAACTAACAAAAGAGCTCAATACAACCGTAGAGCAGACCTAGATACACCTAGTGAGCCAGACAAACCTACCTAGGTTTCACCTAAACGGATCGTCAGGGAAAGCTTGGCTAACGAGGCAAAGAGAAACGCATATTTATAGGCGATAGCTAAAATTATACCACGTGACCAAAGAACCACAAACACAAACACCTAAGTTTAAATATTTATTCAACAAAAATGGGGAGGGAGGGAAAAATAAAACACAAAAATCCCCACAAACATTAAGGTGGAATATATATATATATATATATATATATATATATATATATATATATATATGTACACACACACAATTTACCAGAAACATCTCACCGAGAGAGAGGTCCTGTATATAAAACATCTCAGTCCCACTATCAATCTCACCTTATTCAACGGTGGTACAGAGGTGTTGATTAAAAAAAAAAAGAAAAAAAAAGAATAGAAAGACGGCCTCTTGAATTTCAGCTGCGCTCAATACGCGAAGACTTGGGATAGACGTTCCTGCTGGTATTGAAAACAACAACAACAACAACAAAAAAAACACATGTTATACACAGTCAAACATGAAGAGAAATTAATAACACGCCAAAAGAGACCCCCCCCTTTGTAAATGCCTAAATAAGTGGCCAAAAGCTCTTAGAACAATTGACAATAAGGGCAATTTTTGCACTTCCTTACTCAGTGAAGCAATATTGTTAAAACTAAATAAAAATTTAGTTAAATTTTGCTTGTCTTTCATATTTAACGAAACATGTTTAAAAGAATGGTTGTTTCCCAAATATACATTAATATATATTCGTAACATTCTTGTTGACAACACAAATACAATAGCATCATCTG
>OZ010591.1:41814266-41846766 GCA_963932145.1 Acanthosepion lycidas
TATGATAGATTCTGGAGAGTAAAGTTGTCTAGCACAATACAGTGAATCCAATTTCTTAGAAGCTGACCTAGCAATTGATTCAAGGCAGTCTTTCCACTGTATGCCAGTCGAGAGTCCTGGAGGGTAGCATCAGCCATGCTGATGGAAGCTTGAAAGGTATCTCTCACATGATTAACACAGCGCAGTTTTGGTTTAATTTTTTTTTTTCTAGTGCTTATTGACAGGAATGCCAAAAGCCAGAAGGGAATTGCGCGGGCAAGAAATGCTAAGGAAAAAAATTATAAGAATAGAAATTATGGTTACATTTAACTATTTCAACATTGAAATGACGAAACCTAACTGCCAATCTAGTACTATGCTTAAATTCATGAGCTTGAAATACCAAAGAGGAAATCTCATTTGAACAATTGCCATGAAAATATTTGTAATCAAAAAATAGACAAAAGTAACCACGTCACAGCGGTATGAAGGTGACTGAGGTCAAGATGCCCGGCCTGGACCGAGAATATTCCAGACCCTTCGTTGGATATTGTCAAGAATTTCGAGATATATTGCCAGAGCATCAGACCAGATATGGCAGCGATATTCAATGCACGGACGAATGGGAGGATTATAAATGATACGGATTCTGGCGAGAAAGTGAACCAACTTTTAGTAGCAGACCTATTATTATTATTATTTTCTTTGATTTCTGTTGTATGTAGATTTCCTCCAGGGTCCCAACCAGGGACCTAAGGCCAGAAATAACATTTTCCACTGATCATTTTTGTAAAAAATTAAACTAAGATCATACACATTTTACATAGAATAATGTATGGGCTGTACTTATGAGCACAATATATATATATATATATATATATATATATATATATATATATATATATATATATATATATATATATATATATATGTATTTCTTTAAGGCATGGACTACCAGGAATCCTTTCAATGTGTCTATTGCAACCATTTCCAATCAATTAATCCAGTTACATTTGGGATTATTATTATTATTATTATTATTATTATTATTATTATTATTATTATTGCTGTTGTTGTTGGTGGTGATGGTGGTGGTGGTGGTGTTGTTGATGTTGTTGTTGTTGTATTTCGACCTTCTTTTATGTGCTTCACACTGTCAGTGTCTATTCTTTTTACCTCAGATATATATTTTCCCACTTACTCCCCCTTCTCTTCCTGCTGAGCCATCTATATGCATCATCTCGTTACCTAAGTTATGTGTAGTTTTTCTCTGTTCTCTTCGTTTTCAATATGTCCTGTGAGTGTCAAATTCGCCAAGCCCTCTTGCACATTATGTGTCTCAGAAACTTTATTTAATTTCTCTCTTTTTGAATGATTTTTTTTTCCTTAAAACTTCCTCGTTACTCACAGGTTCTGATTCGACAAAATCTTCATTATTGCTAATTGTTGATGAGTGGCTCTTCTTTTATTATATATGTCTTTTCCTGATTGGATTATAAATGCGCCAGATGTGTCTCAGTGTCAGTTAGTTGTGCGCATTAAGAGAACACTTGTATCCTGACTGATAGCGCACAAATCGATATCCGATCAGTATCGAATCTTTCACCGCGGAGAGGGGTTACAATTCAGAATGACCCGAAACTACTAACCTCTTCGGCTAAAAATATTAATGATGATGTGTTATCGAAGCATTAAACCGATATATTTCACAAAATGGAATTATAAATTTTATTATTGATGCTTTTTTTATTTCGACATTTCGAAGTTGAAAGTCTCTTCATTTTTATCATTTCTTTCAACATTCTTATAACTTTTAATCAAAACATCCTGAAACGAAATATTCTTAAATATAAGCGTTATTTTATGACTAGATTTACTCAATAATGGGATCCCAAATGTACAGATTCTATAAAAGCAGGTAATCTTTAGGAATCTATTCCGCTTATTTTTTTTTCAATATGAGAATGAAAAGAAATCACTTTATAGCATCAAAAAGAATTAAAGCATTTCAATAATTTAATAGAAAACCATTATTTTTTAAGATATTTTCATAGCAAATTTCTGTTTTCATCATATTTCTGCTCAAAATTATAATGTTTTTTTTTACTCTGGTGTCGTCAGTTGAGTTATGTTTTTTGGGCCACATTTGAATTGGATCGCTTCAGTCCAAAAGATCTATGAAATTTAGGAAGACCTATCAAGTTTATGTTTAGAAAATTTGCTACATCTCTAACTTCAAGACGATTTCTTTTGTCGGAATAAATGATATTAATCGCAGAAAACTCTCTTTCAGACTCCGCAGAACTTATGACAATCGTATTCATTATGTTTTTTTTTAGTTCTTGGAATAGTTTTGGGTAAAACATATTTATGGTAATTTCTCGTTATATTTTCAACGTAATCACGGAAATCATTTAGATCATATGTCTCGTTTGTTGAGTAGGACGTGTAACCCATTAGAATTTTACTAGGCAAGAGCGTACGGTAGCTAATATTTTATTTAGACCATCAACTATAAATATACGAAGATCATTCAATAAATAAGGTGAATTTTTCGGTATAAGGATTTCTAATACAGATAGAAGCTTACTTTTTTTTTTGTTTTACTTCTTTTTCACATAGATTTAATTTCTTTTTCAGATTAAAAAAAAAAACTTTGAGAGTTTTGGCGATTAACAAAGATGGCCGACCAAGAAGTATGCTTCAGGATTGAACAGCGGTCAGTTATCAAGTTTTTGATTGCTGAAGGATGCAAACCAGTTGAAATTCAGAGGAGAATGTCAATTGTGTATGGTGCCACATGTTTCAGCCAAAAAAATATCTACAAGTGGGCTAAATTGTTTAAAGAAGGACGGAGCAGTGTTGAGGATGAAGACAGGCCTGGGAGGTCTACAGAAGTGAGGTCTCCTGAGGTGATCGAATCAGTCAATGACCTCTTCAGTCTGACAGAAGAACTACTGTGAACTGCTGAGGCAGGCCAAGAAAGACATAAAGAACAAACGCAGGGGTCATCAGTCAGAAGGAGTCATCTTGCATCATGACAATGCAAGGCCTCACACAGCAGCCCAAACGGTGCTGGGCTGGGAACTGCTCCCTCATTCCCCTTACAGCCCAGACCTTGCCCCTTCAGACTTTCACCTGTTTGGTCCCTTGAACGCGTTCACGAGAGGCACGAAGTTTAAAAGTGACGATGAAGTCAAAAGCGTTGTGAGCGACTGGCTGAGACATCAGTCCAAAGATTTTTACGCTGAGGGAATACGGAAGCTTGTGTACAGATGGGAAAAGTGTGTGACAGTGCTGGGAGACTACGTTGGAAAAAAAGTAAGCTTCTATCTGTATTAGAAGTGCTTATACCGAAAAATTCACCTTATTTATTGAATGATCCTCGTATAAGATTATTTTCGGATAATCAAACAACCGGTTCGCTAGGATACCACCGCTGGTTTTACTTCATTTTAATTCTGGAACCTGTCCTCCAAAATTTCTGTCTTGATAGCTTTTTAATTATTACTAATATTATGAAATATTCCATCTAATCATTGTAGCTTTTAATCGAGAGACCTTGCACCGATACAATCTACATATTTAAGACTATTTTTTAATTAGTTAACTCAATTTTATTATTGTAACTTTTTATCACACTATTCTGAGTTGATAGACTCTTCAATATACACTCTCAGTTGTGATCTGTACTAATAAAAATAGAAGAAAAATGTTGTGTCTCTGGAGTTACAATATACATCCTTCTCAATGACACTTTCTTCAACATCTACACTCTTTTGGTTGATATTTATTATGAAAGCTCCAAACAATGTCTACACTCATCAATAAATCTTCTTCTTCTTCTTCATCATCATCCATTCGCTTTACCTCACTAGGGAGTTTATACGCTGCTTTTATCTTTCTCCCTTACCTTCAAGCTGTCCTGTGAGTATCAATTTTTCTAAGCCCTCTTTCATCATAAATTTAGCTCATGGTTTTCTCAACATCCTTCTGTAGAAGCACATTTCTGTTGCTACACGTCTTTTCATTATCTGTGAGAAGACTACACAACATTCACTGTCATCTAAAAGAACTGCTATTAATGTTGATAAATCATTTTTCAGGAACTGCTTCGTCCGTCTTGTATGTTTATCTTCGGGATGTTTACTCAAACTTGGTAATTTGATTACTTTCATATTTTTAACAAACTTCTTTAATATTGCGCGTCTTTTGAGTCTGTTTATATTTTAAAGTCTAGCCATGGCGATGATTGTCTACTGATAAATTCCTTTTTCTGATAATTAGATGCATGTTTACTTTTCATGTTATCTTCAGAATATATACGTTGTTTAATAGCAATACACACACATATACATTATTGCCAATTATAAACATATATACGGAAACTCACATATATATAAACTGTAATTGACATTATATATATATATATATATATATATATATATATATATATATATATATATATATAGATAGATAGATATATAGATATAGATATAGATATATTATAAATTGACTACTTTAAAAATATTGTTCCATCACTACACATGAATTACCATATTTCAAAAACAAAAACTAAAAACTTCAAATTTAATTACACAAATTAAAATTCTAAAATTTGAAGATTTATTTTCTGTTTTCGAAACATGGTAATTCCTGTGTAGCGATGGAACCATATTTTTAAATTAGTAAATTTATAATATTTACGCTGTGCACAATTGTATTGCTCATTGTTTTTTCTTTGAATAAAAATAATTAATAATCACACTGGATTATAAATCGTAGTGTTATTTCACTTTATTTTAATTATATATATATATATATATATATATATATATATATATATATATATATATATATATATATATATATATATATATATATATATATATATATATATATATATATATATATATATATATATATATATATTAGCAATTATAAACACGCGTCTAAAACATTATATTACATCGCCAATCTTTACTGAATACATTCTGGAAAAATGTAAGTTATATATATATATATATATATATATATATATATATATATATAGTACAGACAATACGTACATGAAAAAAAACATTTCCAAATCATCACACAATAACACCAACATATATGTTGTCTGCTGGAAGCGCACGACTGACCAATGAGAATCAGATTTCACAAAAGTGAAAACATTAGAACTACTATAGATAGACGATTACGAATATATATTATCAGCCCATGCAAGAAACAAGCAAATTAGAATTTTTACAAACTTACGTGTGTACCGAATATCTACGGGATACATGACTGACCAATGAAAATCAAACCACACAAAATTGAAAATATTAGAATACCTGTTTTCTTCTCAATCTTTGGTTTAGCTGTAATCAATGTGAAAAATGTTAGATTGAACAACAAATGGAAAATGTTTATCAACAGCTTAGCCAAAGATTGAGAAAAAAACAGGTATTCTGATATTTTCAATTTTGTGTGGTTTGATTTTCATAGGTCAATCATGTATCATTTGCTTGTCTCTGGCTGATATATATATATATATATATATATATATATATATATATATATATATATATATATATATATATATATATATATATATATATGTGTGTGTGTGTGTGCGTGAGGCCGAAGCCAGAAAGATTAAATAATATATCATTTTTAACCTTGGTCCCGTACACGAGAGATTTTGTTTTTTTATTAGATTGATAAACTTCTTACCGGCCTGAATGTCCGAGAAACATTCGTCCTCCGACAGGAATCGAACCTCTATCCTATACGGAACCGTCATTTAATCTGACGTGCCTTAACCGATCTAGCTACAGCATGGTCGATTTTACTGCTTTTAAACTTCAATCGTCCATGAATCTCTCACGTACATTCATATCTGCTCAAAGTGTATCCAAATGTAAACAAATGACGTCACATATTATGAAATGGACAAAGTCCGACAATTATTTTAAGACATTTTTATGTTTATACATTCTTTTTATAGATAGAAATATTTAAGTAAATGCTCTGTTTATAATAAACAGTATTAATAACATTTACCAACCTGAATGTCGGAGAAATTTTCATAGAAAATATTTAATATTCTATTATCAAATGTTCTCGCAATTAATTTACTGTGGATATTCTAGCAATTAATTTACTGTGGAACTTCTAGGAATTAATTTACTGAGGATGTTCTAGCTATTAATTTATAGCGGATGTTCTGGCGGTTAATTTACAGCGGATGTTCTAGCAATTTACTGCGGATTTTCTATCAATTAATTTACTGCGGATGTTCTAGTAATTTGCTGCGAATGTTCTAGCAATTAATTTACTGTGGATATTCTAGCAATTACTTTACAGCTAATGTTCTAGCAATTAATTCATATAGGATGTTCTAGCAATTAATTTAATGTGGATGTTATAGCTTTTAACTTACAGCGTATGTTCTAGCGATTTTTCATTATTGTCCTCTGTGGAAACTTAGGGAGAAGATTTTAGAAGCTGTTTAATCTTATTTACATTAATATACAATAGCTGGCCACTCGTATTCGTTTACTACTACAAGAAATCGGTTAAAATTTTTTTCAAAAATTACTAAGTTCGTATGACACAAGATTGCCATTTTGTGAGTTCTCGGGAAAGCAACACATGATAGTAATTGTTTTTTTTAGATATGCGTGCTAGCAGTCGGACTATGGTCGACTTAACTCATGAGGATAGATCGAGATAACGATACGATTCCTTTTCTCAAAAGATAAATAACGCTGTAAGCAATTTTTTAAAGGAAGGAGACAGGCTAAGTATACTTAATAATGTTTTAGAGAATAAAAAATCACATAAAAAACAATCTTGATACGTTTGTCATGTTCTGTCTAAAAAAAAGTGAAAAGAAAATCTTTGTTATTCTCACTCAGAGTCCGAATGTCGAATTAACTGTCACCGATCAAAATGAGGCTCGTGACCACACACCATCCACTTATTATCTCTGTTTTTTTTTTCTGAATTGTTGTGACTGGTGCCTTGCGTGCGTGCTAGTACGCTGTCAGAATATTTCTTTCTCCGTCTGTCAGTCATCGGAGTCGAATTGTCGTGTGATTTGGGGTAATTTGACAAAAAAAGTTTTGGATCTAACGATGTAGTTTGGGTGCTTACATTGTGACAGTTTCCTTTTTTGAAAAAAAATAAGTTTTGCAAAATTTTCGACATATATTGATAAGGCAAAATGTACGGAGGTGTGTCTGGAGACAAAATAGACAAATTGGTCAAGGAATACATGACACTTATATATATATATATATATATATATATATATATATATATATATATATAACCCTATACATATATATTTATATGTGTGTGTGTTTGTGTGTGTGTGTACAGATAGATAGATCGATTTGAACACGTTGAGACTGATAAGTAGATGAACACACACAAATAGATGCATACGGCCGTAAATACGCATCGTTGTTTGCTTGCACACACATACAGATATATTCACATGTAAACATAGACATATATGAACAGACTGAGTTGGATAGACAAATAGATAGATATGAAGACAATTATATATGTGTGTGTGTGAGTGTGTTTGTGTTTGCGTGCGAGTCTGTTTCCGTGTGTATGTTTGCAGATAGATATATACACAATCTGAATACACTTTGACTAATAAATAGATAGACAGATATGAGCAAAATGAGATTGATCGATGTATAGATATGCACAGATAGATAGAACGTACTGAGAGCAATAAATAGATATGAACAAACTCAGAACAAATATATATATATATATATATATATATATATATATATATATATATATAGAGAGAGAGAGAGAGAGAGAGAGAGAGAGATTTGAACACACCGGGATTTGTTGAATGATTTTGTTTAACAGCATATTAACCTCTATGTGTTATTTAATACCGAAATCTAAATATTTGCAACGTAATATGATGTATTCACATACAGATATTTGATATATAATTTTATATTTTCAGAGCAGACATACGTTTTTTGATACATAGTTTGTAGTTGATAAAATGTATTGTCCAAAATCATTTAAATATATTACGGGTAATTTAATTACAAACAATGTATTTTTATACTTTCCACTTGTTTTTATTTGGTGTTTCAATGTTTTATCCATTGCCGCTACTTGAGAACAACAGCAATTAATAGGTTGTAATACGCTCTAAAAATCCTCCAATATTCCCATCAAGACCCTTGTTGTTGCATATAATTTATCATGAAACCCCGGACTAATAGATAGATAGATAGATAGATAGATAGATAGATAGATAGATAGATAATGTTGGTGTAACAATTACATCTGGCTATAATCATGTACAAATCTTTTATTAGACACAATTTTAAAAATTATTCTCTTGCCAATAATAGAGAATTGTGTAGTGAATATTAAATACTTATAGTGAACATAAAAAAAAGTTCTAAATTTCTTTTTAATATCCAGTTAATAAATTAGGTATGAAGCTACGATTTTATAAAACGTCACTCAACTATCTTACTATATATATATATATATATATATATATATATATATATATATATATATATATATATATATTTGAAAACTGGTTAGAACTGTATAGCGAAAAAACATATTTTAAATCAATTAATTTATAATATATATATATATATATATATATATATATATATATATATATATATATATATATATTATAAATTAATTGACCATATGAAGACCATATTTTAAATCAATTAATTTATAATATATATATATATATATATATATATATATATATATATATATATATATATATATATTAATTATAAATTAATTGATTTAAAATATGTTTTTTCGCTACACAGTTCTAACCTTGTTTCAAAAATGGAAGCTAAAAGCCCCCGAATTTAATTAAATTAAAGACATTAGTTCCATTTCATCCTCAATCTATAAGAACACCGGATTATATATCTTACTGTTCTTTCTTTTTATTTATATACACTGTAACCCGGATATAAGAGACCCGGATGTAAGAGAAACCCGGATATAAGATATATTTTCTCTGCTCCCAAATTAGAGCCTGTGTTAATGTATCTTAATTAGACGAAACCCGGATGTAAGAGAAACCCGGATATAGAGACTTCTTCTCCGGTCCCGACAACTCTCTTATATCTGGGTTACACTATATATATATATATATATATATATATATATTGTAAATATCAACTTTTGCTTAAAATGTGGCACTGGCTCTGTCCACTGCCTTTACCCACTATAAAGGCTTTATGCACATGTATTGCTTAATATCTGGCGATCTTTTCTGTACTTGTCATATTAATGTAGAATTATGGCTGGCCGTGGCGTAAAAAGGCAACTTGCATTAAAATGAAGGTATTTAATACAATCAAAGTCAGTGGGAAATAAGGACTTCGTAACCAGATCTGATAGGCTGTGGCCCGGTAGGTGTCCCAGAGCGCCCAAAGCTTCGGCCCCGTCGTCTTCATGCTCCTGTGTGCAAACCAATCAATTTTGAGTGCTGGAATGTGCATACTTTACGTGATGTTAAATCAAATGTAAAGCGACCTGAGAGAAGATCTGCATTTGTTGCTGATATGATATGGGTGTTGTGGTCTTTTCGGAAACTAGATTTCATGGGGAGGGTAATTTCATCGTGAAATCTGGTGGGTTTACGTTTTTTGGAGCGGAAGGAAGAAGGGAAAAGGGGAATCAGGCTTTGATTTTACAATTAGGACAACAATAACTAATCAGTTGGAAGAGTTTCCGACAGGTATCAATGATAGAATGATCAGTATGAGAGTTGTCTATACTATGTGGAATGTATGTAATACTGATTGGTGTTGATGAACCAACCATGGTTTGCACTAATGAAGCAAAAGAAACATTTTATGACGAACTAAATTCTTTTGTTAGCAGATAAAATTTTCATTCTTGGAGATTTTAATGCGACTGTGATTCTTGGTAAACACGGGGTTGGAAATTTAGACATATTGCACCAATTAATGTATGTATAAGAACTGATCCACTGTGCAAAATTTCTGGGAAAAATTGCTAAGATATCACTCTAAGGACTGGACCATTTTGTTCATGTCACGTTAAGCAAAAAACATTTATAACAACTAAAATATGCGTGGATTTAACACATTACGACTTTAAATAAGTTTTCTCACTTGAAATATGAAAAATATAACTATAGCGTTGCGACACCAGACATTCCAAAATTGTACACTTAATAAATAGAAGACTTTTAAAAAAAAAAAAAACATCTTTCGGATTGCAATACATTTATTTTCGTCTTGAAAATTTACATGGAATTTACCTGAAATGAAAACAATTTTAGCACCTGACGATGGAAGAGGGGATTTCTTCGAAAGTTCTTGTAACAGAAGATTTAATCCATCTCATAATTCTAAACTTCAGGATCGCGTCATTCAGAGTGTTGTTAATAGGTTAATATTTTATTGATCTCTTATAAAAGTGATTTCGCCATTAACAAAATTAATTCTTTGGATGATTACTTCTTTCTAATAATAATAATAATAATATATATATATATATATATATATATATATATATATATATATATATATATATGTGTGTGTGTGTGTGTGTGTGATAAAATAAAGATCAAATAGGAAAGGTATATCAATCAATTAATATAGGCTTTCTATTTGTTGCTTATTGATCATCTTGTCGGATTCCAATCCATATTTGATATGTATCTCATATATATATATATATATATATATATATATATATATATATATATATATATATATATATATATAGTCAGAATATCTTCATTCAAACATTTTTGCTTGAATAATATGGACATATTATGTATATTTATTTTATTTTAATCCTCTCAAATTCTCCGATCAGCTTGTTAATGTTGATATTAAATTCCTTAAAGACGTCGCTGTAGTTTGGGTTATTTCTTTTATTTTCCCAACTACTTTCAATCTCATCCAAGATCATCATTATTCATTTCATATATATATATATATATATATATATATATATATATATATATATATATATATATATATATATAGGCGCAGGTATGCAGAAAATAGAAAAGAACACGTTAGGTGCATAATCCGGAGTTCCTTAGTATTTTTGTTTTTTTTTTTTATTTTAAGACATTGCTCCATACAGAAGTAGAGCTTTATTATAATATTTTTTGTTTAAAAATATGATTCCTTCCCTACATAAGAGTTCTCATGTTTCAAAAACGAGAGCCAAAACCATCCAAATAATTATTAAAACTAAGGTGAATTGAGGTGTTTAGTTCCGATTCATTTTAAAAATGGAAAATAGTAAATAAAACAAGAACTTGTAAAACCTGGGATGACCCATGCTCTTTATGAACTTAACTTAATTTTAATAATTATTTGGATGGTTTCGGATCTCGTTTTGAAACATGAGAACTCTTATGTAGCGAAGTAGTCATATTTTTAAACACAACGATATTATATATATATATATATATATATATATATATATATATATATATATATATGCCATTTTATTTATACAGCTTCGGGTGTAATTATTTGTGTGTTTTAACACACACACACACAGACACACACACACACACACATATATATATATATATATATATATATATATATATATATATATGTATATATATATGTATGTATGTATGTATGCAATTGGTTGAATAATATAGACCGATGTTTATTTTTATTTTAATCCTCTCAAATTCGCAAATCCGTTATTACTGCTACTACAAAACTGTTTAAGAAAGACACCGAAGTTTTGGTTACTGCCTTTATTTTCACAAGTACTTCCAATCTCATCCAAGATCATCTTCAGGGATGAATTGCTAAGACAAAAAATTAATGTAATTGATAGTTGTGATTTATTTGTAAATGCGCATGAAACGCGCTCTATTATAATTATAAACCCGTATGAACGCGCTCCGTTATAATTAATTTACAAATTACATGGGCTTGCAGAAATAGCTAATAAATTTGAAATTCAACACCGCCTGAACATAAAAATCTATACACTATACCAACCATCTATTCATCTCCCAAATAATAAAGATGAATTCATTAGCATATCTAACTACGAAGTAACAGACCAACAGATGCTATTACGCAACCACGCATAAAACTTTCATCTTTATAGACAATGCAATATATTTCCTAAAAAAATGAAGCTGAAATGTTATATTAAAACATACACAAACTTAAAGAACAACAACTAATAAAAACAAAAACATAAATTTGTGATCTACTCAGAGCCGAAGCGATAAAAGACAGACATGACAAAAGAAAAAAAAAGCTCTTCCAATCTCCTAACAAAACAATTAAAATCGCTGCCAAGTAGCTACGTAACTATACTCCTATAGTATTTATAAAAGCAGATAAAACAATATCTTTGTTGCATGAAAAACATGAAATTCAGATTAGTCAAGAAAACGTCGTTGAATATATATATATATATATATATATATATATATATATATATATATATATATATATATATATTAAATGAAAAATTTAAATTACAAAAACTTACACTACCCATCAATTTTCATTTCATTTTTCCTTTCATTTTTGGAAGTGTTATCTGATGATCCGGCGCCCTTTAAAAGGGCTCTACTGAAATAAATTATTATAATGGTACTTTAAAGTCGTCTGTTTTTCTTTAAAATATTAGCTCTGGATTTACATTGATCTCTCAGAATTTCATCCTCCTTGGGATTACCCATACGGATTACAAATCTTTTCATAGTATTATATATATATATATATATATATGGGTATGCAGAAATAACCCTCGAATGTTTATAAAAGAGACTAGGGGAAAAGCTTATTTCCGCAATCGCAGAGAATTTATATCTTCTTTTTTTTTATAATAATACGGTGTACATCCACTCTTCCACGGCAAACAGTTTCTTACGCGCTATGCACGTAGTGTTCACGTTTTTATCGGCATCTTAAATGTTCAAATTTCATTTTAGCAGTCCTGATATATTAAACCTATTGCACGCAGCTGCTGTGTGTGAACATGATATAACCATGGAAACCCATCGGAAATTTTCGTTAACGAAGACAATGTATACAATGCTTGACCTGTCTCTTGTATAAACCTTCGAGGGCTATTTCTGCATTCCCATGTTTGTATATATGTATATATATATATATATATATATATATATATATATATATATATATATATATATATATATGAATGTATGTATGTATGTATTGGTTCAATTTTGTTAAATTTATGACCATCAGACAGAGACTACATAAATATGAACAGTGTATATCGTGGTGACGTAAGAAAACTATACAAGGAAAGTCATTTTCACGGTAAGAGGACATTGGCAAAATTAGAAAATTTCCTTGGTAAAAATTTTGTCAAAATCCTCTTAAGAATTACATAAAACAAAAATTACATATATATAGTAATGAGGAGGATTTGATAATTATATTAAATGATTCATCGAGTCTGATAGAAACCTCAGGAAGCACTGCACGGCCGTTTCGTCCTATATTTGGGACTCATCAGCAGTGCGCATCCACAACTGAGGGAATCGAAACCCCGACAGTTAGATTGGCAAGCGAACACTATACCAACCGCACCACCGGGCCTCGGTGACAAAGAGTTTGCAAATCAGACTCTAAGAAGCGCCGCTCACTCCCACATTCCGTGGTGGAACTCAACTGAAATTCTCTCTGACGATAGGACTGAGCCTCCTGGAGCCACGACTACTCTCACCAAGCCGCTCCAACTGGAGCATTAGAAGCTGGTTCAAGCCAGTGCTTCCTGAGGTTTCTATCAGACTCGATGAATCAATTAATATAATTATCAAATCCTCCTCATAACTATGTGTGTTTATCTTCTTAGAGTCTGATTTGCAATCTCTTCGTCACCGAGGCCCGGCGGAGCAGTTGGTATAGTGTTCGCTTGCCAACCTAACTGTCGGGGTTTCGATTTCCTTCGGTTGTGGATGCGCACTGCTGATGAGTCCCAAATATAGGACGAAATGGTTTCTATCAGACTCGATGAATCAATTAATATAATATATATGTACGTATATTATATGAGAAGGTTACTTAACTTTTAAATAGCAATTTTATTCCGACTTCGAAGCTTCTTAGTAAAATTTCAAGTCTTCAGAGTGTTCTGGTTTTAAAAGATATTGCGAATCTTTTATAACACACACATACACACACACACACACACATACATACATATATATATATATATATATATATATATATATATATATATATAGAAAGATAGAAAGATATAGATATAGATATAGGTATTAAAACACACAAATAATTAACACCCGAAGGTGTATAAATAAAATGAGACAGTGGAAAAAACTCGGCTCTGTGAGTGCTTTTTGCGCCTTGTGACAAGCGACATATCCCAGCTGGAGGCTTCCAACACCGTCCGATATTTGTGCACCATTGATCTGGTTAATTCCTCACCAGAACCGTGCATTCTCAACATCGCTCTGCTTGGCGTGCATTCACAAAAATGGCGGCATGTCATTTCATCTCAGATGATAGTTTGCATTTGATGCTGTGAAAAGATAAAAGAACATTAATTAATGCAATCACATGTTCCTTAGCCACCCAGTATGTATGCATAAGACATTCTGCATTTAGGTACCCGTTGCCTGTTTCATCATCATCATCATCATCATCATCATCATCATCATCATCATCCACATTATCATCATCATCATCCACATTATCATCATCATCATCATCCATATTATCATCATCAACATCAACATCATCATCCTCCACATCATCATCATCATCATCATCATCATCCACATTATCATCATCGTCATCCACATTATCATCATCATCATCATCATCATCATCCACATCATCATCCACATTATCCTCATCATCATCATCCACATCATCATCATCATCATCATCATCATCATCATCATCATCATCATCATCAGAACTTTCGCGATTTGAGGATACAATACAAATCAGTGTAATTTTTCACCTTCAACAACATTATAAATAATCCTTATTAGTTCTCCGTAATCGTCCCCATCTTTTGCTAAATAACGAAATTGCTGCAGGTCTTCGAGGATCTTCAAATTATTTTACGTATAATGATGGAATTTTATTTACAGTTCATTTGCAGTCTTTTTTCGATGCGTATACGATGGTTGTTCGAAATATTCTTCCACTTATTATCTTATTCTATGCATTTTAACATTTTTGCATTCAATCCGAATGTGTTCATAATCATTCGAATTCTTAGGAAATGCAAAGTTATTATTCCAATGTCCGCAGGTCTTATTCTTCCATTTGGTATTGATGACAAAACAATTATAATAATATTTATTGTTACAAAAGGATTTATTAACACTCTATTTTATGTATAATGAACTCTCTCATCTATAATTTTTACAAGACGGGAGAGTCCGTGTCTGACAAAGATAAAATAAGGAGTTCCATTTCAGTCACCTCGTATATATTTATATATTACTTAAATTTGAGAACTCGTTCATGCGTAAGGAAAACTATATATATAGACTCTTCGCAAGCCGAATTGAGTCACTCTCGGTCACTGGGCGTGTTTCCAAAAAATAAATACGCTAAAAATCCACCTTCATCCCGAACGTACGCCGACAGCTTAGTGGTAGAATATCCGCCTGATACCAATTCAGTTGGGTTTCGATCCTAGCTAAAGGCAACCGGATGTCTAGCCGCACTGATGAGCTGTGATTCAGCGAAACAGTCTGTCTGTGGATGACATTTTATATATATATATAAGTATTGTCGTATACTTGTATTTTGATTGGTCATTCCAGCTCATGTAACAGAGTTTCCCCTTACGAGTGGTGGTTTATTAATTTGAACCTTTTAAAACCTTTATTCTACAATCAATATTTAACATCATCACTTCATAAGACACCAGATGTGTTGAAACAAAATAGCTATTTCTGTCGTTATTTTATGACATCTTTATGTTATAATTTTTAAATAAATAATTATGTGTATATATATATATATACACATACACACACACACACACACACACACACACATATATATATATATATATATATATATATATATATATATATATATATATATATATATGTATGATTGTATTCTTTGATATATTATTTTTATGATCTTATTAGAAATTATCATTATAATGTGTATTTTATTCCAAAAGAACGATTCCGATTCGAATTCAACATTTTAACAGAACCTGTATTCAGATTTCAGGCAATGTCGATATAGTTCTAAAACGTTGCTTGATGCTTTCATTAAAAACATAGGTAGCTATGGATGTGTATACATGTGTCAGAGATGAATTATTGTTCTCAGTGAGAAGTGAATTCGACTGATGAGTTATCTGAGTGAAATTTGAAAAATCTTTTTTGATATTCCTTTTTAGCTTTTGACTAAATTGGAAATTTTCATTTGTAAATAAGATATATATATTTCTAATGTCGATAGATAGATATAAAATGATTTCTGTGTGATTTTTTTCCTCTTTCAGCTACACAGCCTATAAAATCTAGATGGTGCGCGTTATATCAACGAATAAATATATAGCTATCTAAGTACATAAGTATATTAATACGTTCACATCTCATTCTACCCAACCGGATATTTTTTATTTATTTTGCAGTTTTCTATTGCTAAAATAATTTTTTTTCTGTTTTTTTTTTGATAAAAATATTGTTATATATATATATATATATATATATATATATATATATATATATTTGTCCTGCAACTTATTTCAATGTCATACCATTGTTTTCCATTATGCATTTTTTAAGTTAACACTGATATTTTCCCAGCTCGGATTTTTTTAAAATATTTTTTCCGATATTTTTTTCTACTTTTTCATTACTTACATTTCACTTAGAGATCTACCTATTTTTTTTTTATTTTTTTTTTTATTTTATATGAATCCTTTCCTATCATTTGCTTTTCTTGTCTCTCCTATATTCTTTCTGTCACAAACCCTGGGTGAAGATTGCTTTTCAAAATCTGTTCCAGTCCTTACAACTGTCAACATATAAAAAATTACAAAAATTACAAGTAAATATGGATGTTGCTGTGTGCGTGTGTGAGTCTTGGCTGGGGATGGGGGCGGTCGATCTGATCTCATGCGGCAAGGAAGAGGCCACATTAGGACTAGCAAAGAATGCAGAAGTGTTGGGCTGCACAAATTCGAGAGAAGAAAATAATTTTCAGGTATACGTCACCATGATTGACATTTTTCTACTGGACTTATGTATTTTACAAGATTTTAAAAATTTTCGGTATTCTGTTTTTCTCCCCCTCTTTTCATTATTAGAATTATTTTATTTTATCCATACCGTGCCTTCATTTAGTCTTTTTTATTTATGTTTCATTCAAATGATTTTTATTTCCTTCAACATTCGATTATTTCTTCTCTGACGGAATTGTCTTCATAAATTCTATACCTATCTTGTTTTCGTAGTTCTAGGATTGTATTGATGTCTATGGAAATTCTACAGTTTCCTGTCTACCTATGTACAATGACAGACTTTTAAGTTCTGTGTATGCTTTTTTTTAACATACACGCACACACGCACGCACACACACACATACACACACATATATTGTCTAAAACACAATTATATTTAAACCTGAAAACAATAAACAAAAACTAAAAATTCTTGAAGCTATATACATAAAACTGTTGAGACCTAACCTAAACAAAATAAACTATGTAATCTCCACAAATATCCTTAAATATCTATAATTGGTAACAGAAGCCATCGGTTTATACCAACAGCTTCCTATACTTAATACTTCTCGAATTCACTCTCGTTTGGTCATGTATGACGTCTGAGCTGCGGTGCGATTTTCACTTCCAGCGTCTTATATGCACGTATTTATCGTTGCTTGGAAATCATCTATGTAAACAGAAACAGACTATCATCACATTGTTGTCTGTGCTTAATATATTGTACAGTAATTGTCATCTTTGATAATGGCTTATGTAAGCCGAAATTTTAGATTAGATTAAAAAATATGTATCAATATTGTGATTTTTTTTCTTCGTTTAATGATAATGTTATTAAGCTTATCAGACGTTATGAAAAGAATTTACATAAAATAAATAGACAACACTTGTTTATATTATTTAATGAAACATGTATGAATATATATATATATATATATATATATATATATATATATATATATATATATATATATATATATATATAGGTAACTATACTCGTCTCGGAAAACCTTCGAATTCTTGATTTGTCAATTATCAAATCAATCACGAAGGAAAAAAAGGGTTTAAAAAAAGAAAGAGCCAGCAACATGAAAGTCTACCGAAAAAAATTGCACAGTTACAGGTTCAAAGCCCAAAGAAAAACCCCGACAGCAGTAAACAACTAACTAAAAAGAGCTCAATACAACCGTAGAGCAGACCTAGTAAAACCTAGTCAGCCAGACAAACCTACCCAGGTTTGTCTGGCTCACTAGGTTTATCTATCTATCTATCTATCTATCTATCTATCTCTCTCTCTCTCTCTCTCTCTCTCTATCTATCTATCTATCTATCTATATATATATATATATATATATATATATATATATATATATCCTATCTACTTATTTCATGTTCTATGCTTGACTTTACTAAGTTATATGGGCCGCTTTTGTTCTATGTTCTATCGTTGTCTTTCTCTGTTCTATATTTGACTTTTTAATATCTTCAAATAACTTGTTTCTCGTTCCTTCTACGTCTTATCAAAGTCCTTTTTATGTTCTATGTTTGTCCTATCTTGTAAGTTCTAACTTTGTTTAAATGCCTTGCTACTCTTATGTTCTAAGCCCTATCTCTTTCTTTCTCTGTTCCTTGTGAGAAATTTTTATTTTCTATCTTTGTATAGATGCCTTGCATCTCTATCTTTTTACGCCTTATCTTTGCCTTTCTTTTTTTTATATTTGTCTTTCCTGTGTTCTCGTCTTGAGAATTTGTTCCACACGTTTTTCAAAAGTACTTTTCTGAGTGGTAATTTATATCTTCACTGCTGATTCCATTCTGTGCATGTGGATTTTCGTGTCTCAGCTTCAAATATGTTTGTTCCAATTTTACAGAATAGATTTTTATAATATGCTCTTAAAAATAGAACTATTAAAAAAAAAACTCTTCTGAGTTGCCACTGAAGATAAGCAGTTTATTTTCTCATCCTCAAGCAAACCTCAAAGACGGAATCTGACTTCATTGCGATCAAACTATTTTGACGAATCTCCCTTCTGATAACGATGTACACTCGACCAGGTCGATTTAGGAACCATAGTATTACTCTCAATTTGAAACTTGTGATTTTATATGATCATGACAGTAAATATTCTTTTCCAAAATCTTACTCTTTCTTGAAGAAACTAGTTTATAGGATTAAGTTTAAGTTCAAAATCCCTGCATTGTGATTTAATTCCGGTGATCAGGGAAAACCACAGTCATATGAAATATATAATTTACTGAACTTTAGAAACTCTATATAGACAGGATGCCTGGTACCATCACATTATTATAAAATCATTGTGTCATCAAATAAGACCTTCATTTAATTCAATGGCAAATTATATTGAACAGTTTATCTATATTATGATATTACATGTTATATAAGGTAATGCAGTAATCCGTATAGGATTCAGGTTCGATTCCTGTCGAAGGACGCATATTTTCTATCTATTTCTCGGATATTCTGGCCGGTAAATGTAGTTAATACTGTTTATTATAAACAGAACATTTACTTAAATATTTGTATCTATAAAAAAGAAAGTATAAACATAAAAAATGTCTTAAAATACAGTTGTATCTATTTTTTATCAATTATAATCTAACAAATGATCACATTCATTGAGTACCCTTTTTTGTAATCCTTTGCAACATTTTTACACATTTTTTTTACTTTTCGGATACAGTAAAACGTTGCAATTTTGCTTGTGGTAATTCATAATTAGAATTCTGGTTTTAATGCATTTTCAATTCAATGCATCTAATACGAAATATATCAAGTTTATTTTAAAATATTGAAATAGTAAAATTTGGAGTCAGTTTTATGAAAAAAAACTGAGGAAATTAGGAATTTCTATACACGTTTTCAGACGATATTTAAAATTAAATGCTCAAAAATTGATGAAACATATAAATCTAATACTTAGTGTTAGTGCTTAACACATCAATCAACAGCTTTCACAATGATTTCAGAACAAAGGGGAAATCAATCTGCCCTAATATACACAGGATGGAAGTGTGCTGTGTGCTATCTTGACGGCATAGCTATTCATAGAATAATATAGAAATAAAAATAAACCCCAAGATATACCTTTACAACAAAGTAACTATGACTTGAACGAAAGCAGTATATACGCTGAGTGCGTCATAACTATTCAGAATGTGGAATTAGTAAATATTAGGTTGGTGCAAAAATAATGTCGTTTTCTCCCATAGTAACATATGTGAAAAAACGACAATATTTTTGCACCAACCTAATATTAAACACTTCAATTGCATTGGTATGTGCAGTTGCCAAGACGAATATGAAATAATGAAATTGAACGTAGAATAGGTTATGCTTGAGGTAGTTTCAGCCAACACTACAAATTGCTTCAAAACCAAAACATTGAGCTAAAACTTCTAGCCATGTACTTAAATAGCCTCGTCAGATCGAGAATTACATATGGATGTTATGTATGGCTCCAGACACATTCAGAGATATCTAAACTGTCACCAATATTCAGTAGCCTTTTAAGAACACTGATTAAGAATGGCTTTGAAAGTATGAAACCTGTAGGTCTTCGCGAGGACCATCCATATTCCAACATTTTTTAACTGGAGCTAAAGAACCATACCAAATAACGGAGACCCCAGCACTTGCTGACTGTAAAAAAGAACAAAGACTGAAATGACAGCACATGTATCTGGAAGAGAAAATAATGACATAGACAAGATATTGACGTCCCACACTATTTCAAACATAAGGTTACAAAGAAAGCCCCTATCCTTGCTGGAAAGTCCGATTAAAGTGTACATAAAAGATATATTGTCTTTTAAATTCTTTTAATAAAAATCTATTATAAACAGAAGAAATGGCTACACAGTCAATGGATTCCAAATGTTTCCTGAATATTATTAACATTATATGGCTTCCATATAAATCAAAGCTAGACATTCTGTTGTTTTTTTTTTCTTCTGGGCATTGAGGGTGTATGTTTCCATTTGCTAAATGCATGCTGCAAAATCAACTCATGTTACAGTACGACGAATTCGGTGATATTACTTGGGGATTGCCGCTGATTTGTCGTTTTAGTCTCGTTATAAATGAAAATTAATATTGACATCCAATAGTCACACCTGATGAGAGTATCCGTCAAAATGTGATAAAGTAAGCTGCTTTCTTGACCAATACAATCTTTGAGATTAATGGATTGTATTTTAAAAGAACATAAAAATAATGTGTTTCTTCAGTAGATTAGATGTTAATCAAGATACCAAAAATGATTCAGTATATCATTTAATATCCAGTGCCGATAATATTTGTAGAACTTCCACAATTTATAATTGTTTACATTCGTCAGGCAAATTCACAATGATTACATTAGGTTCAGTCATAATAATTTCCATTTTTGTTTTGCAAATTTATTCCACCTCAAGACGTGGATAATCGAATCTCACTGGAGCTTTTCATTTCTTTATTCTTTCAATGAATCTTCATGACCCCTAGGGTAAGGGATTGTACGGGTTTCCTCCTTTTGGCACTCACAGATGAATTCTCTAGCACTTGTTATCACACATAGTGTTATGGGGTCCACCCCTTTTTCATACAAGTGGACTCGACCAGTGTGTACTTGTACTGCTGCCAGTGTATGCCCGGTCGTCGGAGGTGATACAGTGAAAGTGTGAGGTAACCGCTTTGTAGGAGCCACAGCTGCGAGCACGTAGACTCAGAAGGAAGTTATACTTCGATACTGAATTTCCCACACTGTATATATATTAATATTGCTACTAACAGGATTTCTGGATCTACTTACCGTATTACCAACTGTATTATTACGTCAATACATTTATTTGCTATATTTCATTCCTGCGTTTGTCATTCATTTGAGACAGGAGTTCATCTCAGAATCCACAGCAGATAGTTCCAAAGAAAATATGGGTTCTTGCTTTTCCCAAGGATATTCCTCTTAGTTTGTATTTTTGTTATTTTTAAGGGATTAAAGTGTTTAGAATACATTATTCTTTGGTACTGTAACAGTTATATAAGTATGCATCCGTTTATCTCGCAAATTAAAGGTAGCGCCCTGTTTGCTCAAAATTTTGTCCTTTGATGGTAAAACTGGGTGACCTCCCTAGAGCGTAGGCCTGGTCAGTGGTATAGGGAGACCGTGTGCTGCCCAGACGACATGCCACCCTTCCTGGTCGTACGGACATGATCCAAACGATTACATCGCATTACAATTTGAGTCAGCTTGACTGCAGGACATGATGGAAAGTTTTCACTGTTGAGAGCTACCTGCCGTCGGGGCTACATGCTGGGTTTTCTGTCTGGGTTTACTGTCAGATCATATTCCGACAGCTCTATATAACCGAAGAAGCTGTTTATGAGCCACCAGTTGTCCGCCTTCGCAACTTCTCTCACTTGTAGCTGGATATAGTGACCAGAGGCTATTTGAGATGCATTCCAAACAAGTATTTTATAGATAGTGAGAACTTGTCACCACTGTGATTCCCGGCTATGACAACGTTTGGAATATGTAAAATGTGTGATATAAGGATTATACACCTTACCAGCTCCTAAAAAAACCCAAAATGTTAGATTAGATATTATATTAGTCATAAATAATTTCTGTTTTTGTTTGTCAAGTTTCCTTTTCAAACATAGTGACAGAAGTAATTTCAACCCGGAACTAATTTCAACATGGAACTAATTTCAACATGGAACTAATTGTAACTCGTAAATACTTTCAATTCGGAATTAATTTCAACTCGGAATTAATTACAACGCGAAACTGATTTCAACTCGTAACTAATTTCGCCTCGGAATTAATTTCAACTTGGATCTAATTTCAACTCGGAATTAATTTCAATTCGGAACTAATTGCGGCTCGGAATTAATTTCAACTCGGAATTAATTTCAACGCGAAACTGATTTCAATTCGGAACTAATTTCAACTCGGAACTAATTGCACCTCGGAATTAATTTCAACTCGGAATTAATTTCAATTCGGAACTAATTTCAATTCGGAACTAATTGCGCCTCGGAATTAATTTAAACGCGAAACTAATTTCAAATCAGAACTAACTTCAGCTCGATTTAAAATCAAAGATATCAACTTCCGTGAATTCCTAAACAAAATCCAATGAGTTGGTGTTAATTTTTTTAATTTAGCATTAAAAATCCTTAGTAGACAAGATAATGAAGAATTCATCTTTTCTGCAACTTTCATTAATTAGTTCCAAACTAAAATTAGTTCCCAGTTGAAATTAGTTCTGGTTTAAATTATATTTCCAGTGTTATTCTTGCTTTATGCGTTCTTGTGTTTTCATAGAGGACAAGATCTTTCCACTAATTAACTGTCTTAGCTACTACTACAGTACAAAAATTAACGTATGTTCGTGAACTGCGAATTTATTCTTAACTTCCAAGTAGTTCCTAATTACAATTAATTCATAAAATCAGAAATTATCAGAAAACCCAGAATCCATTATTTATGAATAAATATATTCTGATAATATCTTGAACAGAAATGAAGGGATGAAAATCTTGTTGTGACGATTAATTTTATTGATCGTCTTTTCTAAATTACCATTGATCCCTCTCAGACAAAACGGAAATTTCGTCCTAAGTTTAAAACAAATGGTGAGTTTCATAGAACCAGTGAATTTTTTGACGTAGTCAAAGAGTGTTGACACGTAAGAAAGGTGTGATGTGCGTGTGTATGTGTGTTTATATAAATCTGAGGCGAAGATCTGCCAAAAACTGTAACTAGTTGATGTCTAAACCACAGCTGGGATCCATGAGAGATAAACAGACAGAAATGTGCCTGAGTAGCGGTCTGCAAAAGGGATGGGAAAGTCAACCACTCAGGCGAATGTACTCGAAAAAAGGAGTGTGTGTGTGTGTGTGTGTGTGTGTGTGAGAGTGTGTGTGTGTGTGTGTGTGTGTGTCTCTGTGTCCCCGGGCGCGTGTGTATGTCTATGTGTGTGTGTGAAATATATTTAGCCAACAAAATTCTTCCAGACAAATTTTGGTAAATTCAACAGACAAGTTTCTCAATTTCATTTTTCTAATTTTCTGTTTATATCTATCTATCTATCTATCTATCTATCTATCTATCTATCTATCTCTGCCTGTTCATATATATCGCAGCCTGTTTATATCTATCTATCTATCTATCTATCTATCTATCTATCTCTGCCTGTTCATATTTATCTCAGCCTGTTTATATCTATCTATCTATCTATCTATCTCTGCCTGTTCATATTTATCTCAGCCTGTTTATATCTATCTATCTCTCTATCTATCTATCTATCTATCTCTGCCTGTTCATATTTATCTCAGCCTGTTTATATCTATCTATCTATCTATCTATCTATCTATCTATCTCTGCCTGTTCATATTTATCTCAGCCTGTTTATATCTATCTATCTATCTATCTATCTATCTATCTATCTATCTATACGTGTGAATGTGCTTGTGAGTGTCTGTGTCTATCTATCTCACACCTCAGTAATTTTCTAACTTGCTATATAAATACTCACATACACACACACACACACACACACACATATATATATATATATATATCTTTATTTTTTCATTGATTTCTTTTTTGTCGATATATATATATATATATATAACTTTGATTTAAATCCGTCACAAGTATCTCATCCTCTTTTACTCTTTAATCTTTCTGCTTCAGTCTTTAGCTATTTATTTATATCTATCCCTTTACTATCTACGTAGACATATAGAGACATACCTTCTAATCTAAAGCTTTTACTCCAACGAAGATGATTTTATGGAGAAATCCTTTGTTTGCTTTTTTTACATGTAAAATTATAATGGTAGGAAGAAAAAAAAGTTCTTCTCGGGGAAAGAAAAAAAAACGTCTATGTCCTTCGTGGTGAGCAGAAGGAACATAATTGACGTGAAATGTGTCATTTACCTTGACGTGCGACACGAGCGCGCGGCTTCCATTTCCACCTTCCGACCACAACCATCATTATCAAAACTCTTTGAGGGCCACAATTTTCTCCACAGGAAATAAAACAAAAACAACGAAAACAGATATACGTGTGTGTAATATATATATATATATATATATATATATATATATATATATATATATATATATATATATATATATATGTATATATATATGTATATATATATATATGTGTGTGTGTGTGTGTATAAATACATAAATACATATATATATATATATATATATATATATATATATATATATATATATATATATATATATATATATATATATATATTATACATATTATACGTTGCTGTGTAGACTTTAAACAGGAAGCTTTTGTATTTAAAGAAAAATCTTGTGTTTTTATACAACCATTGACTTCATGGGCAGAATTTATAAAAAATGAATCTTTCGTTCTTTTTAAAATATACGCAGAGAAAGAGAGACAGAGAGAGAAAGAGAAAAAGCGAGAAAAAGAGAGAAAAGGAAAGAGAAAGAAAGAGAGAAAGACTGAGAGTAAAAATGAATGAATGAGAATGTGCAAATTCTGCTGGAAGTGAAGAATTAATTCTTTATTAAACTTTATCTTACTGAAATCGGAATTTGAAATCGGAATATAGTCAAGCTTCTCGGTTGTTTTTTTTTATTTTTTTAATCCATATCATGTCAACTTCATCATCATTATCAGCAGCAGCAGCATCACCATTGCCACCTTCTCCACCACCACCATCACTATCACTATCATTAATCAACTGCATTCGGTCAATGATGAATCTTCTCCAAAAGTTCCAGTCTTTCATTTCGTTTTCCAGAGTTTCCTTTAATATGTATCGTATTGACTCTCCCTTTGCACGACCATTTCGCCCTGTCAGTGCTTCAGATATAATGGACGTAGCTTAGATGTGGCACAAAGCCGAAAGCATGGGGCACCCAGTGAGGATCGAACTCACGAATCAGTTGTAATTGTTCTAGCGAGATAAGCTTGCTAACCATTACACCGCCTCGAGGTGCCCCTCAGAAATAATGGACTAATTCGTTTTTCTCGCGTGGAAAGAGACACTACTTGGTTTCAGAGATAAAATGAATGAATTAAAAGAAAGAAAGAACAAATGTAAAAGTGCTTAAAGAGAGAAAGAGTGAAAGTGTATCAGATTAAGCTTTTAAGAACAGATACTACTTTCATCTTAGCCGAAAGAGCCGAGAAGGAAAACGGAACGTCGCAGAAAGAAGAGATTTTATACTGTTTCCAACTCCTTCGTCATCCGCATGCATATCCCGGGGAGGTGATTAGTCACAAAACGATAGCGGCAACGTCGTTTAGCTTTTGGTTGTCGAAATCTTGTCGACTGCGAAAAGATGTGCCATTTTTTTTTAAACACGGACGACAGAAACCAAGTAAGGAAATCGACCCAAATCCAGTAACCATAAAAAAAAAAAAAAAATATAACATCGTCTGCTGATTTATTTTACAATTATTATTAAGACAAATGTTGTTAAAAAGGGGATTTGGCTAGAAAGAAAGAAAGAAAGAAAGAAAGAAAGAAAGAAAGAAAGACAGAAAGAAATAAAGAAATAAATAAATAAAGAAAAACAGAAAGAAAGAAAAACAGAAAGAAAGAAAGAAAGAAAGACAGAAAGACAGAAAGAAAGAAATAAAGAAAGAAATAAAGGAAGAAAAACAGAAAGAAAGATAAACAGAAAGAAAGAAAGAAAGAAAGAAAGAAAGACAGAAAGAAAGAAATAAAGAAAGAAATAAAGAAAGAAAAACAGAAAGAAAGAAAAACAGAAAGAAAGAAAGAAAGACAGAAAGACAGAAAGAAAGAAATAAAGAAAGAAATAAAGAAAGAAAAACAGAAAGAAAGAAAAACAGAAAGAAAGAAAGAAAGAAAGAAAGAAAGACAGAAAGAAAGAAATAAAGAAAGAAATAAAGAAAGAAAAACAGAAAGAAAGAAAGAAAGAAAAAATGAAAGAAAGAAAGAAAGAAAAATAGAAAAAAAGAAAGAAAGTTAGAAAAAAGAAGTATTTATCGTCAATACCTGATAAATAATAAACTGTTCCGTTTTGATTGTCTAGAAAAACAAAAGACATAGGCAACATGATTTCATTGGCAAAATGAAAGACAAAAAGATATATATATATATATATATATATATATATATATAGAGAGAGAGAGAGAGAGAGAGAGGGGGGTAGATAATTAGATAGATAGATAGATAGATAGATAGATAGATAGATAGATAGATAGATAGAAATGTTTAACCACTGTTTCAGTGAAGTAGAAAAAAGTTTTTAATTACAAATTTTTCTATTTGTACCCCCCTTACTTCTTAAAATAACGACCACCATTGCTACTCATGATTGTCATTGCAATATTTTGTTAAAGATGTTAAGCTCAAATATTTAACGATACGATAGGGAAGTTTCTGCGGATTTTTTATTGTAATAGAACTCGCCATGAACTTATTTAATCGTTAACCGAAGAATAAACGTTCATTAAAAAATTTGAATATGAAAACCGCTGAATTTTCCCGGCTTTTTCCAGTCTTCGATAAATCTGTACGTTCTTGTTTCAAACATATTAGCTTCCCTTGAGTATGTTCACAGAATAAAACACATTGAATTAATGCGAGATTGGAGAATCATCGAAAATCCATAATTATGTTGTGAAACAATTAAATCAGACATAGCTGACCATATATAGAATAAAAAAAAAATGTTATCATCAAATCATTTGAAATAAAACAAAATTTTTAAAGAAGGAAGACTGGAGCATGTAACGTATAAAAGATTCAGGGAATCTGCTAGGCTGTGGGGATATTTTCAACAGGCCCGCATTAGAAATATATCTTTTATGAGATCCTTTAAGAATGAAACAAAGAAAAAAAAGAAAGAAAGAAAGAAAGAAAGAAAGAAACAGAAACAACAGTAAAGATCGCTCAGCAAGCAGCAGCCGGAGAAGAAAAGTGACGCCTCGGCGGGTGCAGAAAAGTGAATGTGAAAAGCGGGAGCAGAACCACTCGTCAGCAGGCAGCTTGCTTCTAAGTCTGAGCGTTATAAACTCAGGATTCTCCCACCGGAAATCGTTTAATGCATTAAACAGTTAGTTTGTGAATTCGGCGGCATATTAATTGTGTATTCAATCTCTCGGCGGGACAATGGCCACTTGCAGTCAGTACAAACGAACCGATCAATAACTGTCTATCATCCTTCTTTGCTTAGAATATTGCTGCATATATGGCCAGATGCCCCTGCTATTTATTTTCAGTTCTTTGATGAGATCCAAAGAAAAATCTGCAATATTATTGGTGCTTATCTGGTGGCTCAGCTACAATCACTTTCCCATCTCCGTAAGTTTGTCTCTCTATGTCTTTTCTCTAAATACTTTTATGGTAATTGTTCGAATGAGCTCTTCGCTATGGTACCTAGATTAAAAAAAAAATTAAGCGCAACACTAGACTGCCGACGATATCTCGTCAGTTTACAGTTGAACTGGCTAGATCTAGTCGTAAGTTCTATGTTAACAGTATCTTCTCTCGCATTTCTTGCTTCTGAAACTCCCTTTCAGCTCATTGCTTTCCAGCCAACTTTAAGCTTATGTAGATACTCTAGATAGAGTTGTTGCTGCTCAGCAATTACAGTTGTCATATTTAATAAAAAGAAACTTGACGCGGTTTATTGCTAAGTTCAATGAATTTCAATAGCTTTTTGAGAGGGTGTCCTTTTTGCTTCCTTTACTAGTTTTTTGAACGCAGACTTGACCTTCTACTAGTGGAGTTGTCACCAAAGCTTGATAAACCAGCCTTTTTGTTTACGCAATACTTCACTCTAAACAAGGCCCTAAAACCACTGAAGGTAGAGGGTAACTGAAATACATTTCTTTGATGGGCATAAAACGAAGGAAGAAGTAAGAAGTGCAGATTATAAGAATATGAAGGATTGATAACGGGTGATAAAAATTTGAAAAGGTTAAGATTTTAGTGACCGAGGAAATATTCTCTCTCTAGAATGATCCACAAAGCCACAGTTCGAATAAATGTTCTTTCGTTCCAGTGCACACATAAACATTGGTATAAACCATATAGATATTTAATACCTACCTGTCAACGTTTTTAGGCAGATCGTTAATTTGAAGGAGAAAAAGGGTATGCCTTGAGGAAGGGCTGATTCATTAGCTTTAGACGCCTGGCCATTAATAAAATAAAAAAAAACAAAAAAAAAAAAACAAAGGGCCTGCCGGCGAAGATGTCTATCCTATTTTGCTTTTCGTTTTTAACCCAGAAAATTAACTCATAACAGGCCAGAAAACAATTTGATTCCATCTGCCCGATTTAAGTATTTTTTTTGACCACAAATTTAATTAGAAATGACAAGATTTTATATATTTCATTTTTTATTATTATTACGGAAAAATTACTCGTATGTTTATCCTATTTAACATATATGTATATATCGATGAAAGTATATAAATCGATGTGTATATATCGATGAATAATCTTACAAAAATGCCGATAAACGGTTCGACTTTCAATCATTCTCTTTTTTTTTCTTTTTTTTTTTTGGCCTCACATTCATTCAAAACCTTAAGAGGAACTCATATATTATATTCATTTTTAAAGATGTCGGATATTGTTTAACTTATTATTGTCGCCTCAGGAAGTACCTAATTCCTCCTACCATGGTTTATTTTTACAAGAGTCAGATTACACCAAAGAAGATTATGCTTGCTCTATCAGGACTATATCCGCGCAATCCTCACTTTCCAGCTTTGATGGAATTCGAAATCTGTTACGCTTTCTTCTAGGGAAGAGCATGAGTTGAAAGAGATGAGATGAATTCACGCATTTTTCAAGGGCATTATCACGGAAGGAACGGAAAAGCCGGATCTTAAACTTAATCTCAGTTCTACGACTCCATTAAGCTTCCTTTAAATATGTTCGTTACTGAAAAGAACAGAATAATTTCGTCAGTAGCAAATTGAGTATTTAGCATCGGATTTTGAAATATCTGACCAAAGTTTATTTTAAAAAAAGAAAGATTTAGCGCTGCAAATATGGAAGAAAATGATTTTCAATATAAAGTAAAATCCTAATTCCAAGCAGAATATATCTGTTATCATTGATGGTAATGATTTTTTTTTTTAATCTAAGGATACTTTCAAATCCTTGGGAAAGGCATATAGGGGTATCCTCACACCAACACAACCTATAAGCTAAATATCAGGGTAGAGTGGGCATGTGTAGAAGAAAACGTACCTTCAATTCATATCCGTAAAGAAAGCAGCGGGAAAACAGACTACTATATTTCCATGGGAATCACAGTAATTTAGAGAGAAGAAAATGAATGTGTTGAGATGAGACAAGTTCGAATTCTTCCTGAATATGTGAACATGCGGTTGGTGTAATAGAATAAAGTTTCGAATTCAGAGATCTGAACACGAATGACAGTCGAAGTCGTTACATTCACGTACGCGAAAAAGAACTTATAAAGGCATGACTCCAGCTAGGGGTTAAATAGTAAGATTATATTTGGAATAATAATGTTATTCTGAAAATAATGTTGGTGTAACATTCAGTCGCATAAAAGGAATTATTTCTTGTTGTAGGGCTCTCCTCATTTTACATAAGATGGACTCGTCCAAGTATACTTATACTGAAAGAGAGAATACCTGCTGGGTGAGATACGTCTGCGATACGTTGAGATACATGGAGATACGTTGAGATACGTTGAGACAGGTTGAGAGATACGGAGACAGACACGGTGTTCTCAGAGAGTTATACAAGAGTGCAGAGAGAGAGAGATGATTACGGCTTTACTTACAGAGGCTTGTACATATATTATGTTGGTGCAAAAATAATGACATAACAATGTCGTTTTTTGACGTTAAAAATACGTCAAAAAACGACATTAATACGTCATTATTTTTGCACCAACCTAATACTTTCTACTAACCTGCATTCCTGGACTACAAATCTTCACTTCAAGTCTGTATTCTTACGTGTAATACCCTTATTTTTCTATGTCAATTACTGGCGTTGTTTATTTATTTGTGCAGGATTCCATCCACGGAATCCACAATATTTCTTAAAATGCAGAATATGTTTCGGTTTTATAAAAGCCACAAAGGGTTGATAAACCGTGAAAAAACAAATTGCTCCATCACTTGTCTAGAAGAAACATAACAATCTTATGAAAAAATATCTGGAGCAGATGCTATCAGTCTTCCGCTGTGCAATATGGTAAATTTCACGGACATTGTAAATCTCTGTACACACGACAGGACGATTATATACCTATTGTCTCAGCATCGGTAAAATTCAGTCTGACATATACACAGTCGATACGTCATGCAAAATGTATCTCCTCAAAATAAAGGGCAGGTAAACATACATACCCAAGATAAAAATGGAAAAACGGTGCACAAAATTTTATATAGCCAGATTTTAGGGGAAAAAGATTATGACAAAGTAAAAAAAAAATTCTTGTAAAGTGTTTTGTCCTTTAGGATTAAAAAGGTTGCGTTGATGTGATTACATATGCACACGAAGAAGAGGGGAAATTGAAATTTGTGATTATTTATTTTTTAATATATTTTATGTGTATATAGTCTATCCGATTTTGTTTTTATTAAATATCTCACATGGGGAAAATAAAAGATCTGTCAAGAAAGTTGCAACACAAAAAAGGTGAAATGTTGTAAGAAACTAGATGCATATTTGCTTCGGATTCCAAACAGTTAAAAAAACAAAAAAACAAAACAACAACAATACATCTTTTAAATGAAACATAAAAAGGGTTATTTTCTGGAGGAAAAGCAGAATGCCAGTTGAAATAATATATATATATATATATATATATATATATATATATATATATATATTAAGAAATGGACAATGTCCGGCAATTTATTTATTAAAGACATTTTTTATGTTTAACCTTCTTTTTATAGATACAAGTATTTAAGTAAATGCTCTGTTTATAATAAACAGTATTAAATAACATTTACCGGCCTGAATGTCCAAGAAATTTTCATAGAAAATATTCGTCCTTTGACAGGATTCGAACCTGCATGAAAATTTCCTACCCACACTGCCTCACTACGAGGGATTAGTAAACACATTTGTACACATACACACGTATGCACACACACATACACATCGTCCCATTACAAGGAATCAGTACATACACACACATACATACACACATACGTACATACAAATACACATATATAGGTACATACACACACGTACTTTCTAAGTTGTGTGGGG
>OZ010591.1:41851766-41936766 GCA_963932145.1 Acanthosepion lycidas
AGGAAAGCTGGCTTAGAAAACTCGATACTCACAGGACATATTGAAATCAAGACAGACAGAGGAAAGCAGAGCATACCCTACGTACTAGCTTGTGTATATGGCTGACAGATCAGACATTAGGGGAGGGATAGGGAGAGAGAGAGAGAGAGAGAAAAAGCAAACCAACAATATTTTCTAAGAGTTAAAAAAAAGGGGATGTTGTGGAGACCCGTGATCGCTCGTTCACGTTCTCTCTTTCACACGGTGATTCAATATAGATGACATATCTAGTACCCTGGCCGTTGACTCATTAAATATTTTTCCACCCTTTAATAGACACTATTTTTCATCCTACAGGTTTGCTAGCCACCCACCTCACTCACAATAAATTGGAGTCTGTGAGGTTTTCCCCATCAAAAGTGTTTATAAGTATTAATTAGTTAAAATTCTAAACAAATTGTGGCCATGTTTAAACTTCTTGCCCCCGCGAAAAACGTGCGTCAAAATGACGTTTATTCCCTTGACACAGCTATTAGTGTATACACTTTTGATTCCTTCGTCAATATTTATTGTTTTAAAAAGCGTAGATTAAATATTTAATAAAACCCAAAACATTCAAAGACCATATGAAAGCAATGATAGAACAATGCGGCATTAATCTTGCGGAACAGGAATTTAGAGCAGCCATTAGCAACACTATGCACTATGCCGTCAGATCATTGAAAGATCTGAAACTAAACTCAGAACCAAGAATTTCGAAGACAACAGCGTCATGATCGCTCAGAGTGTGGGCCACTACCAGCTGTCGACATTCAGTATCCAATTCAGATATCCAAAATCCTCCTCCTCATCATCATCATCTTCATTATAATCATCCGCACGATGAGTGGCAAAATAGTAGAGCCAGAGAGCGGCTGCGCATCAGAACGGTTTTCTTCCACATATCTTGGTTAAAAGTCGGATAGGTGTTCGTTCCTGGCGGAGTCCTACCCTCTTCAGCTCAAATCACAACCAATGTCCTCCAAATTGGAAGGCTCACCATGGACACAGACTCGTGGCTATTGATTCCATAGGGGACCACTGCGCCCTGGCCATTATATTAACTTTAGCCAGAACCCCTTCCACTCAGCCCATCACCACCCAATCGAGTGCATCCGTAACTACACAGCTCAGTCAACCTCATTGAGGTAGATAGCCCTTAACCCTACAGGAATAGTCATCCACCATTTGACAACTACTGTTTTTAATCCTGCTGAATGTCTAGACACCTTCCTCATCAGAAAAGCCTGGTGGGTGAACCGGTTTAGTTGAAGAGGACCTAACAGTGCCTCAAATAGTACAGGGCTACGTGATATCAGTAGTACTAGTAGAGTGATCTGACATTAACCAAAATAGAACAATGCTGAAAACAGTGAAAACAGGAAGAAGTGTGTTGACATATTGAAGAACTTTGTAAATCAAATGTAACCATATACGTCAGACATGTCGAAAATCCGGTCAATTACGGCGCACGTTCAAAATTCATAGAATGTATGTGCATTTTAATGGTTCAAAGTATGCCAAGCAAAATGATTGACCCTCACGCATATTCAGCTCATCAAATTTGCCCCTTACTGAAAAAAGTTTGGACACACCTGATCTACGTAGAACCAGTGTGAAAATATTAAGAATCAGAGGGGAAAAGGTAACATTTATTAATCATTTCACCCCAAACAAGGCAAAACAGTTACTAGGACAGAATGGGTTATCGGGTTTCCGGGTGAGAGAGAATATGAGGAAGAAAAATATACTTAAGATTAGAGAAAAATGAAAGAATGATAATTAAGACGACAATATAAAGATTAATATTGCATTTAAATTATTGATGATCAAAGTTGACTAGAAAAAAAAAGCCAGAAAAGAGTTCTACAAGGGAGAAGTGTGAGAGAGGAAAGTGTTAGCATAGAATGCATATTTACATCTATAGACATTTCAACTGTAAAATGATGAGACCTTGCTGCCAAACTAGTAGTATATTTAAATTCATAAAATTTAGGTACTAAAAAGCTAAGTTCATCAGAAAAAATTACTATGAAAGTATTTCTAGAAAAGACACAGGGAAACTACATTACGGCGGTGGGAAAGTGATTGAAGCTGAGATGCCATGTCAGAACGAATAAGATTGCAGAACGTTTATAGATGTAGTGGGTATAAATATGATAAATATATATTTTTTACAGGTGGATGCATTTATTATATTTGTGTTTTCTACTAGTATGTTTCTAATGGAATCGGGTAAATTTGTGTGTGTGTTTAAATGGGTTCTAATGCAGCTGGGATCAGATAGGTGTAAGGAAAGATAAAAAATAATGGAGGTTTTAATAATAAAAAAGTAAAAGACAACTCTTAACGCTATTAACTACGAACAAAGCCACAGGGTGCTAACTGTATTCGGAAATTAAAACATCCCCTAAAACATACTAAAACATACACATAATGCACAGTCTCAATTAAGCTGAAAAATCGAATCATCCTTGATAATGGCTAAAGGTATAGCCGAAAATGTTTTGACAGTTTTTACACACTCTTTGTCCAGAAAAGAAAGCTCCTGTTCGAACACAACAAAAATTAAGTAAAAAGCTTAACCGTAGTACCTTGTCTGTCGTTTTTAATGAAACATGCATAAAAGAAGGATTGCTGCCTAAATATACAACTATATATATATATATATATATATATATATATATATATATATATATATATATATGACGATCGCTAAAGCGTGAAACCCAGGGTCACAAGTTCACATCTATCCAACCATATATGTTAGCTCTATCTCTGATATTGAGCGCTTTCTAATAAGTACCGCGCATATAATATATAAATAATTATACATATATATATATATATTTATTTATATTTACATACACACACTTTTCACATATATATATATATATATATATATATATATATATATATATATATATATATATATAGAGAGAGAGAGAGAGAGAGAGAGAGAGGGAAAGAAAGAAAGAAAGAAAAAAGAAAGAAAGAGGGCGGAATGTGTTTTTTTTTATTAATATTACAGATATAATAAAAGTTATTATTAAAGGACACTCTTATTTAAGTAGATTTATATATTAAACAGTCCATTTATTTCTATTTATTTACCGGTAAATTTCGAGTAAAGACAAAAAACGGCGCTTTTTCTTTTTAAGTCTTTTTTCTCCTCTACCCTTTCTATATCAATATATAACTTCCGTTAAGTTAACCGTTTAAATGTGTCAATGTCTGGACCTCCGCAAGTAATTTTAAGTATGAAAGAATAGAAATATTAAATTGCATCTAACTCACTCATGTCTTCTCTCTCCCCCCTCACTTCCTCACTTTGTTAATTTACATATGCTTAATACGGCCCGTCAAAAACGTGTAAATTTCTTTTCATTTTTCGTTTCAACCTTTGGAAGTAAAGTCTGGTGATCAGCAGTCCTTTAAAAGGGCTGTGGTGAAATAATTTATTACATGAAACCTTAAATTGGTCTGTTTTTATTTAGATTATATATATATATACATATATATATATATATATATATATATATATATATATATATATATATATATATATGTATGTATATATATATATATAGATATGTATGTATATATATATATATATATATAGATAGATAGATAGAGAGAGAGAGAGAGAGAGAGAGAGAAAGAGAGAAAGAAAGAAAGAAAGAAAGAAAGAGGGAGGGCGGCATGTTGTTTTTTTTATTAATATGACAGTTGTAATAAATGTAAATTTATATATTAAACAGTCTATTTATTTCTATTTATTTACCAGCTGGAAATTTCGAGTAAAGAGAAAAACGCCGCATAGGCCGATGCACTTTTGCCACTACGCCAACCAAGAGAGAAACAGACATGCGAAGTCAAATATGATGATTTTATGCAAAATTTCTCTTGTCAATGATCTCTCGCAGTTTTTCATATTTGCACACACGGATGCTGGTTCGATTCCTGCCAAAGAATGCAATTCTTTTTTTCAATTACATTTTTCGAAATTGCAGGTGAAACTAAAGAAATAAACTAACTAATATATAAATAAAAGTATCCACTAATTGTCCACTACTCCCATTGTATATTTAGTTATTTTTGATAAAATCCAAAGAAGAATCTGCTTTAATATTGGTCCTGACTTGACGTCTTGGATTCAGTCTCTTTCATATGCCGTAATATAGCTTTCCAGTGCCTATTTCTATAAATACTTTCATAGTAATTCTTCGGACGAGCTCTTCGCTATGTTATAGACCCGCTTTTTGATTTCAGCCAGTAAACTGTTTCTGCCACATTTAGTAATGGGGGGGGGGGGCGTATTACTAATCTTATTTTCTTTAGTTTCTTGTAAATAGTTTTTTGTATTCATATTGTAAATACTCATTGGGGTTAAGTTTTAGAATTCTTATTTTACCACCCCCACAGACAACGAATTGTAAATATGGGGACTAGTTAGTATTTTCATAGAGACAAAGAGGTATTATGGTGGTTGTAGTAAGAAAGGTACGTATGAATGTGTTGTTTTGGTGTGAGGAATATTGTTTTGTACGATTGGGTCAGTGTTTGCAGCTAGCTAAGTTATAGTTAAGACAGAAGAAGACCGCCCTTTCCCCAATCCCCTTTTCGGCCATGTGCCACATTTCTGTAGATAACAGAATAAATATTGCTCTTCGCTATGTTATAGTCCCGCTTTGATTTCGGCCAGTAAACTGATGTTTCTGCCACATTTAGTAATTGTGGCGGGGGGGATTCCTAATCTTATTTTCTTTTGTGACATCCAACTGTTACGTCAAGTTGTGACGTCAGCCGATCCCGGGTCTTATCCTGGTCGCGGCGCCAATTGTGATGATCTAACCTTCAAGTGATTCGGATGGGAATCTGGTTAGATTCGATATCAGCCTCGTCGTTCCCAACTCGCTTCCAACGTCTGGTTACCGAAGTAACTACTTTGATCTTCAGTCTGCCTACCCACGTTGTGAATTGATCTTAGGCAGACGAAATCAATCAGCGTCGGGGCCGTACTGCAAGCTTGAGTTCGAATGAGGGCGGTATCGCACAAGTACGTGCAAAAGAAAATAAAATAATAAATCGAAAATGGTGTCAAAAAAAGGATAATACTTTATATCTGGTTGCTGGATACATAGGACTGCGTCTATCTTCCGACCCGCTATATGGATTGTGACACGTGGTTTTTAGGCGAGTCTTAACATCTTAAGTTGTCTGTTCCCTAATAAACTGGCTCTTGGTGTGTCTTCAGGCGAAATTCACAAAGCTTATTTTGGTGGTGTGAGTCTAAGTCGTTCTTCAAAAAAACAAATTGTTCTTGGTTAGAAGATGAGTTCGGGAGTTGCGCGAATCTTGGTCAGCTTCTTAGTAGCGGGGTTTCAGAGCTCTCAACTGGAACTCACTCGAACTCAACTGAGAACTAACTCAAAACTGATTTTTGCTCGCTGCGAATTTGCTTATATGGATGCCGATTCAAAACCGGGGGTGGGCTCGTCGGGGTTTGAGGTTCCTTGATAAGTCTAAATCCATAAACCCCTTCTTTTGTTTTCGGTCAGGAAAATTTTATTATTTCCATTTTTGGAAGTCTTCTCTTACTCCCACCTTCTCTTATTCTCATATGGACACCTCACCAGAGGAGCGTCAACGGTCCTCCCCACTTCTTCGTAGTAATCCCTCATACTTAAACTCTCTGCGGCTGCCTCCTTGCGTCACATGATCACCTCCGCCTGACTGGTTAGCATTCAACCAATGGTCGATCAACAGTGTGGGCGTGACTAGACTAGCCTTGTTCTTAAAAAAATATATATTTTGTTCAAAGAAAAAATATTATCTTTTTCTTTTCCTTTTCTTTCTTTTGTTTTTCTCTTCTTCTCTGGCCGCCAAGAGGACAATACGACCCGTAGAGTGATAATCTCCATTCTTATCCTAACGTCACGGCATATGGAATTCTTCAATCAGATTTTCGCCAGCACCAAAAGGCTAGTCAACTAGACACACTCATTCTTCAGCGCCAACGAAATATTGTTTCGCTGTCATATTCAAATTCCAACACAGCCCAGATGTGTTTTCTCTCAATGATACCTCCCATCGACAAAGACCCAACCTAGAGATGACTCTCTTTGTGTGTGGTCAACAGATGACCTATTAAATTGTTTTCAGACAGCATTGTTTTCGACTATCAAAATAACATTTTCAAATGTCTCTTCTCGTAGGTGACTTTATCTTTAAAATTTCTTCGCAGGGAATTTCACCACTCCTGATAATCTGTTTGCCACAAAGACACAGTTAATTTTTTATCTATCTAAACAAAACAAAAAAAAACTGTGTATCAACCTGGACCCTGCCAGCCAGCCCCAAGACAATGGCCGACAGAACCCTCACCATTGTCTTCCATTATCAAAATAACATTTTCAAATGTTATTTCTCGTGAGTGGCCTCCCGTTATCATATAAGTTAAGTCTCGCCTCTCTTTTTCTTTCTTTTCTTTCTCTTTTTCCTTTCCTTCTTTTTCCCTCTTTTTGCGCCCCTAAATGGTGTCACACTTTAGTTTCTTGTAAATAGATTTTTGTATTCACATTGTAAACACTCATTGGGGCTAGTTTTTAGAATTGTTGTTTTATTCTTCTCCCCCCACAGACACTGAATTGTAAATATGGGGACTAGTCAGTATTTTCATAGAGACAAAGAGTTATTATGGTGGTTGTAGTACGAAAGTACGTATGAATGTGTTGTTTTAGTGTAAGGAATATTGTACGTAAGATTGGGTCAGTGTTTGCGGCTAGCTAAGTTATAGTTAAGACAGAAGAAGACCGTCCTTTCCCCAATCCCCTTTTCGGCCATGTGCCACATTTCTGTATAAAACAGAATAAATATCGCTCTTCGGTATGTACTAGATTAGTGGTAAGGCATCAATTCACAGTAGAATTGCTTAGCTATAACTAAATGTTCTATATTCTATCTCTTTTCTCGATTGTGAATCTCTGTTCCGTTTCCATAGGTTGCAGCCAACATTGACCATCAAAAATTTAAATGCAGTGTCAATCGTTATCTACTCTTCACCCGATTACTCTTCTTTTGTTCTCAGTCCTTAATAATATTTTTTATTTTTCTTAGTCTTTCATAGTCAGTAAACCCTTTTCTATCAGTTGATTTAATGCCTGATATGAGTTGAGATCTTTTAACAGCATTCAAATATATACTCAAATCATTTTTTTTGTTATCTTCCGTTATTCAGTATCTGTTTACAAACCATTATAATGCCCGCAACAACTATTTGTTTTCATTCAGAGCTCCCAACATTTGTGCTAAACCTACGAGTCTAAGAAAAAACTCTGAAATTTGTAATTTCTCAAATGAAACCCAATATATATAATTAAGGCAAACGCGAGACAATTTCTTTTCACGAGTTACGAATTAAAAATATGATCAGGAAACTGAACTAATAACTAATTATTTATTATACAAATACTACAGACGACCACTTTCTTTTCTTATTTTCCCACTTTCCTGTACATATTTCCATAACAGCGCGGGCGATCAGAACTCGTTGTCAATATTTGTATTGATAATGAAAACATCTGCTGCGACAGAGCCAACCTATTCGTGCTTACCTCCCTTGCGCTTCGGAAAACTCACGACTATCAATTCTCATTAGAAAAAAAAGATTACACATCACTCAAATAATTACAAATTGTGAAAACGACATTGAATCAGAAGACAGGTAATCCTGGACACTATATGCTGATTTTCAAAGCGTAGAATATATGTGGCAGAAGGCCTAAATTATGCGTCACTCAGTAAGGATCGAACTCACTATTCAGATCTAATTGATCTAGAAACGTTGAGGTGCGCAATGCCTAACAATATATGAAGTGTTTATTAAAATCGGTGCAAATTGCATTTTGGAATTTAAAAAAATCATCTCGCTTCATATAAAGGCACGGCGGAGTAATGGATATCGGCTTGGATTGAAGAATCGTAGAGCCTAGTTCGAATTGCAGTCGAATCCATTATATTCACTTACGTGCTAATACCCTTGGGAAAGGTGTGAATCTTCTTCTTCTCCCTCCAGCTATGGGTAAATAGCAGGACAGGCTGGGTTCTATAGCCTTGGATGGCAACTGGTCTAGGAGAAGGAAAACTCTGAATAATTCAAAACTTTCGGAGGCTCATTTGGGGACCTTGTGGCACGTAGTGCACCAAAGTCCCTCTGTATTCTACCCTTCAAAATGTGTGGTTGGTCCTGCACGAAACCTTCCCCACTATAATCAAATTTCATGTGTCTATACATGCCGGTTTGGAGACCGCTTCTGAATTCCAAATTCCCAGGAAACTCCAATATATATATTGCCAAGTTTATTTTCGTTAAAGAAAATACGTTGACAAAACGCGGTTACCGTTCACTAGGCAAAAAGTTCTCTGCATTTCACCGGGGGAGGGGGTGCGGTTACAAAGAACGTTGTCCTGAAAAGGTCAGTTTTTGTAATTGAAAAGGGTTGTCGCAAAAAGGACAATTTGTCGCATATCGTGGCTGCAGCTGTTGTTGCTGTTGGTTGAAGCTGAAACTGTTAATCCTAATGTCGATGATGGATGGAGCCGTGGGCCGGCTGCTGGAACACATACTACAAATAATAACCTTTCTGTTCACGGATGGTCTGTTTTTGAGGACTGTTTATATGCTGAGTCAGTTACACAAAAGTTGCAGGTCCAAGAAGGGGAAGTTTCTTCTTCCGGTCTTTCTTTTTAGGATGGAAATGCCGACCGGATACGACAAGGAAACTCTACCTAATATTCTGACTATTCTTTCTATCCTATTTGCACATCATATTATAGAAAATTTTACGAAAATTATTTCAAATTTATGAAGCCACTAAAAAAAATCTCTCTCTCACCACCTTGCTTTCTGTCTCAAACTATAACACACAAACAGCGTTTCTGAATGTGAATGAGATAGATAGATAGATAGATAGATAGATAGATAAGAAAAAAAGGAAATAGTCCGATAGAGGTTGAAAAAAAGTATGCATAAAAAACGTATTAATTAACAAAGATATATATATATATATATATATATATATATATATATATATATATATATATATATATATATATATAGATAGATAGATAGATAAGAAAAAAAGGAAATAGTCCGATACAGGTTGAAAAAAAGTATGCATAAAAAACGTAATAATTAACAAAGATATATATATATATATATATATATATATATATATATATATATATATATATATATATATATATATATATATAGATAGATAGATAGATAGATAGATAGATAGATAGATAGATAGATAGATAGATAAGAAAAAAAGGAAATAGTCCGATACAGGTTGAAAAAAAGTATGCATAAAAAACGTAATAATTAACAAAGATATATATATATATATATATATATATATATATATATATATATATAGATAGATAGATAGATAGATAGATAGATAGATAGATAGATAAGAAAAAAAGGAAATAGTCCGATACAGGTTGAAAAAAAGTATGCATAAAAAACGTAATAATTAACAAAGATATATATATATATATATATATATATATATATAGATAGATAGATAGATAGATAGATAGATAGATAGATAGATAGATTAGATAGATAGATACCGAAAAGATTGAAATAGATAGATAGATAGACAGACATATAGATAGATAGATAGATAGATAGATAGATAGATAGATAGATAGATAGATAGATAGATAAAGAAAAGATTGGAATAGATAGATAGATAAAGTAAAGATTGAAATAGATAGATAGATAGATAGATAGATAGATAGATAGATAGATAGAGAGATAAAGAAAAGCTTGAGATAGATAGATAGATAGATAGATAGATAGATAGATAGATAGATAGATAGATAACGAACAGACTGTGGTAGATAGTAGATAGATGTGAACAGACTGAAATAGATAGATAGAGAGATAGATAAAGAAAAGATTGAGATAGATAGATAGATAGATAGATAGATAGATAGATAGATAGATAGATAACGAACACACTGTGGTAGATAGTAGATAGATGTGAACAGACTGGAATAGATAGATAGAGAGATAGATAAAGAAAAGATTGAGATAGATAGATAAATAGATAGATAGATAGATAGATATATAAAGAAAAGATTGAGATAGATAGATAGATAGATAGATAGATAGATAGATAGATAGATAGATAACGAACAGACTGTGGTAGATAGTAGATAGATGTGAACAGACTGAAATAGATAGATAGATAGATAGATAAAGAAAAGATTGAAATAGATAGATAGATAGATAGATAGATAGATAACGAACAGACTGTAGTAGATAGCAGATAGATGTGTAAAGACTGAAATAGATAGATAGATAGATAGATAGATAGATAGATAGATAGATATGGATCGAATGATGGAAATGTGATGACAGCAGGGCAGATAGAAAAGGATAAAGACAAAGATTCTTCGAAAGTAAAAAGAAGAAATAAATAAAATCTACAATTGACAGAGAGATGTAAATTTGTTCCTGTACGCGTTCGCGCCTACGGTCGAGCGCTTTCGTGGAGGTTTCTTTTCGTTTTTTAATCATTTCTTTTCCCCTCACGTAAGGCAGTAGAACCACTGATACTAAAGCTATTACTGAGGGTGAAAGAATAAGAAAGAATTTAAAAAAATGTTTTCCCTAGAAAAAAATGTACGGGCTTCTTACCGTAAATCATTTCAAACATCTTTATTACATTTAATGTATAATAATTTAGTTCAATTTTATCATACAGCACTTAAGGGAGAATCGATTTATTTATATTTACTATAATCTACACTTGAAATTCATGAGCAGATAGTTATCTTTGAAAATATTTCCCTTTTCTTCTATGTACCGTATCAGTTTAGGACGTTGGCGATCAATGGCTTTCCATATTTTTCTGTCCTTCTTAGCACTTAACAGATTTTGTCTTTGTTCTAATTCTTCCAGACTCTATTCCGTCTTCCATTTATTTGTTTGTTTGCTTGTTTGGGTTTTATGGCATATCAACCACTGTAGATTATTTAATGCCAAATCCAGTTTATATATATATATATATCTGCCAAATATATGAATTTGAAATGCCTATTTTGTATGGAACATTTTTAGCAAGCTAGAGCTCATTTGCTGGTAAATCCTATGTATTTTTGTTTAAGTCAAGAATTTCCATTTGGTAAGTACATTTTATTTGCAAAATGGTAAAAAGTATATGTTGTTTACACATCAGTCTACATCATTTCTTTTTAGAAAATCCAATATAATTTTTGGTTCAGTTTTTGCAAATAATTTCTTCATGTTCCTGATTGATTAATTGTTTTGTTTAACGGCATCTCAAACTTAGTGGTCACTTTATGCCGAAAATGATTTTGAGTGACTTTAAAAGTCAAAAAAGTATAGCTGGCAACATTATGGTTTAAAAAAAAAAACGTATAGCTGGCAACATTGTTTCAAAAACGCATAGCAGGCAACATTTTTCCGAAAACATTATCTGAGACCTTGCTGCTGGATGTAGTTTATCGCCGTACCCAGGACGCGGATGTAGTTTATCGTCCTACCCAGGACGTGTCTCCCATTTAATCAATCTCACTAAATATTAGGTTGGTGCAAAAATAATGTCGTCTTCTCACATAGTAACATATGTGAGAAAACGACATTATTTTTGCAACAACCTAATATGTCATACGTTGTTTTCCTCTATCCCTTTCTCCTTCAATCTGTCTTGAGAGTATCAAATTTGCCAAGCCATCTTTCCTCATTTGAGCCCTAGAAATTTCATCTGTTTTTTCCTGATGGTAAGTATACGTTTCCTTTTTTTCACTGAAACTTCGTTTTTCTCATATCTTCAGTTCATCGTATCCTCAGCATCCTCCTGTAGTCTCTTCTTCATCTTTGAGGAGGGCTGATATCCCGTAACAGTTATATATTATTTTCTTTGTTTCTAAAGAAGTTTTTTCTGTTTCTTAATACTTTGCTTAGCTTTTTGAATGCATCTTTAGTCATCCCAAGGCCTCTTCGGATTTCAGTGTCAAACTTCACGTCCTCTTTTAAAACACTTCCGAGATATTTCAAATGTTGTAATTGTTTGATTTTGGTACCCCCAATTTGGAATTTGCTCATCCCTCACTGACAGCCTTAAAATGTTTTAGTTATAATGGAATGAATATCTTCTATTTTATTTTTGTTTTTCATCTATTCTCTTTAAAAATTGAAATGCGTCTTTAATCGTAGTCTTCTGTCTCCCTCAATTCTGTTCTTTCTACTCAGTATGTTTCCTCATTGTGTTTCACTCCCACTCTCACAAACAAATGTACACAACAGATTCGTAAAATCAAAAGAAAATGGTTGAATACATCAACACAGATATAATGACAATATTCACTACACATGACAAATACTGACGTTAGTTTCAGTTAAAAATATGAAAATAGAGTTGCTTTACATTCCAGTTGCTAGGAACATTCTGTTTTTATTAGTTACTTTGTTCAATTAATTTCATTTTCGTGTTTTGCATTGATAAAGTTCACATTGGACGAAACGCGTCAGCAATTACTAGTTTTTCTATTGTCATTTTTATTCATATATATATATATATATATATATATATATATATATGTGTGTGTGTGTGTGTGTGTGTGTATGTATGTATTGCGCATATTTTGAGAGCATGTTTTCCTTGAGACATGGTTCATTGAATAATTTAGACAAGTTTTCTCTTCTTATTTTCAATTAGATCCTTTCATATTCATGGGCAAGCTTTTTGGTGTCATACAGGGAGAGAGAAAAATAACCCTGTTGATACATATTATTTTATTCCGAGCATTTAATTTAAAATGATGAACACTACAATATTTGTCTTGAAATAAAAATTAACCTGATGATGACACTCTGCTAATGTCGAAAGTACTCAGAATAAAATAATACGTATCAGCATGGTGATTTTCTCTCTTCCAAAACACCAAAAGATCCCATGACACCAAAAAGCTTGTCCATGAATATGATATAATCAAGTTGAAAATAAATAAGTAAAACTCTTCGAAGCACCTAAAAAACAACAAAAAAAATTAAATAAATTAAAAATGACTGCCAAAGAGCTACGTAAACATACTCATATTTTTTTAAGAACAGCGGACAAAACCAATATCTGCGTGGTAGTAACTAAATCTGATTATAATTCAAAATTATTCAACATCCTTTAAAGACAAAAATTGTTTGGATATCATTTTATTATGCTCTTCTTCGATGTATGCTTTCGACTCACATGAGTCATCATCAGAGTCGTTATGTGGCACATTACAACAGAGATGTTCAGCATCAAAGATGACATCCTCATATATTTCCATGCAGGTTTGAAATGCAGTCGGAGAATAGCAGACGCAGGTCGTAAATTCGTAATGCGGTTCTATGACGTTGTACATGACCACGTGAGAGAAAGAAATGTTATGAACAGAACTATGATAAGTTTTCTTTCTCTAACTTAGTCATGTACGACGTCATAGAACCGCATAAGATCCGGCAAAAAACGCAATCGTTACGTGTCGAGAAAAAAAAAACGCTTAATAGTAGCGAACGGAACAGATGAAAGCTCTCAAATATGTAGAATATTTGTATAGTTCGCCTTAGTTGAACATGCACAGGGAAATAAGTCCTGGAGCACACACTGCCGGTAACCATCCCCTACCACGATGCCAACGTTCCACAATGTGGCTTTTAGGTTGGAATTATTATTATTATTTTTATTATTATTATTATTATTATTATAGTTGTTTATTTGTTTATAAATTCGAAAAAAATAAGAGTTTTAAATACAGTAATAGTTTTAGTAAATATTGTAAAGTAGACGTTAGAATTGGGTAACCCTCGTCTTCAAAACGGCTAACGAGGTAATCTGATTAATAGCACAACAACCTGGCTAAACCCCCGCATTCCCGAGAGGGTTACCAGACGATTTTACTCATTCCAATTTTTTTTTTTTTTTTTTTTGCATTACCGAAATTACCCTACGCTGGGGAATATGAATATTTATCAAGCCATCAGCACCGGAAAAACTTTCGTAAAGTAAAAGCTTCTCCTTACCATTATTATAGAGAGAATCAGAATCAAAATAAGACCAGAGATATCAGAAGAACAATTTGGTTTCATGCTGGATAAAGGATACAGAAAGGCCATCTTTACGCTAGGAATGTTTTGCAAACGAGCCATTAAACACAGGTTGTTTGTAGCTATTTCATAGAATACACGACAGCATTTGGCAAGTTTCAGCATACAAAGCTTTTGAAACTTCTGTGGGAACTTTGAATAGATAGCAATGACATTCAACTGGTCAGGTATTTAAACAGGGATCAGCAAGCTGCAATTTAAGTCGTACAATACGTATCATCATGAATACGTATTGTACGAAGCCTGAGACAAGGCTGTGTGCAATCGCCCGAATTCTTCAGTCTTTTCGCGAGATCATTCTCCGCGTGATAATCGCCCATGATCGGTTAGAAAGCCGGCGGTGTCAATGTCAACAACTTCCGTTGTGTCGATGACACGGTCTCAGAAGAAGAACTGAAAGCACTTTTGGATAATGTGCTAGAAGCAAACGCCAAAATAGGGCTATCAATCAAATGCGATAAAACAATATCAGTGGTCATCAATCAACCCAGAAACGGCAATGTCATTTAAGAATTGGCAATAAGGGCAACGAGGTGTTAGAGGCTTTTAAATATCTCGAAGGTGGGAGTGTGAATAGTGAGAGTTGTAAGACATAGATCAAGAAAGGAACGGCCGCTGAGAAAATGTAATTTCAGCACATGCTCCCCATTTTTTGTCAAAAGAAACCTGTCTGCAGTTGAAGTGTAACCAATGGTCAATCTTGACCTATAGAGGTGAAGCCTGAACGCTAAACCTTAAGTTTGAGAAGAGTATCGAAGAGCCATATATGTGGTTCCAACGATAGTTTTGCTAGCGCTTAGGGTGACCAATAAGAACTTGTGAAGAGCTCAAGTGAGAAGGGGTTATTGTTGGCTATCTTGGAAACACAGCTTCTATTTCTCCGTCAGGTCTTCATTGGTTTCATTTTTTCCGACCCCAACTCCACTTCCTAGGCTGTATCAACTAAGGACGATTGTTTTTTTTTATACTCGCTTTATTATACAAGAGGCACCATCGATTCTAACGGAGGGACGATCTGCAGGGGAAACGCATGCCTACGCGTTGGTTAGGAAATTCGCTTCGTGCGAGCTTCACTCTTTACGGAATCTGGGCGTGGAAAGATGCACGCTCAAAATATCAGGAATGGAGCGTACGTAAATATAAAAGAGGATGCTTATGTCAATACAGAACAGGGACAGAGTTTCATATATTTAATAGTCTTTGCCCACCCACCCTTACTTTTAAGTATTTTAATAATTGATTCCTTCACCAATTTCGACTATATCTGTTGTCCTCCTCCTCCACCTCCCTCTATCAACTTACATCAACAGCGTATAAAAGTAATACGTAAATTTAAAATCATTTTTATGCTTGGAAATGTGATCTGAGTAACCAGGAAAGAACCACCATCTTGGGGAAATAAAATATAATCAATGGACCCTTAAAGTTGTCTGTCTTTTTATTTGAATTAAATTATATATATATATATATATATATATATATATATTAGGTTGGTGCAAAAATAATGACGTAATAATGTCGTTTTTTGACGTATTTTTTAACGTCAGAAAACGGCATTATTAAACACAAGTAAACATTAAACAGAAGTAAAACTCGTTTCGTCTTTTTATTAAAGCAAACGTAAGGATTTTATTTTGCAACAATTATTTATAAACAAAAGTAATGTCAGTTTTTCAAAATTATAAATTTAAAAACGGGCCCTAAATATTCACCAGAATTACTGAATAGTCTCGCTTAATTATGGAGGATAGTAAGTGACATAATTTAATGCAAATAAACGAAAGTGAGCGTATGATGTTTTTCGTTTTCTTTTTTAAATAATTTAATTAATATATAAATTATTTACGTTTGGGATTAATTTATGTATTATAATACATAAATTAATTTTTATTTTAAATAAACGCGGTTAGGAATTTAACAGTGTCTTTTTCAATTTTTAATTTTTATACTTATAGATTTATATTTTGATAAGTTTCGATACCCGCACTCTCTAGGATTTTCACTTCTCTAGCAAATTTCTCTTTTAATTCATGTGTTATTCTTGAGATCATAGTTGTGGTTGAATTTATTTCTATACATTACTAATGCATTTGATAAATTGTGTACGTGATCCTTTTTTGTTCATAGAAAGGTTTGGTTTTAATTAATGTAAATTGCCTCAACATAGTGTGAGGAGCAGTTGTGACAGTTTATACCCTGGGTTCTCATACTTAATACTTCTCGAATTCACTCTCGCTTGGTAATGTGTGACGTCATGAGCTGCGGTGCGATTTTTGCTTCCAGCGTCGTATATGCACGTGTTTATCGTTTCTTGTAAATCATCCATGTAAACAGAAACAGACTATCATCACATTCCTGTCCGTGTATTGCTTAATATATTGTACAGTAATTGTCATCTTTGATAATGGCTTATGTAAGCCGAAAGCTTAGATTGGATTAAAAAATATGTATCAATATTGTGATTTTCTTTCTTCGTTTAATGAGAATGTTAATTAAGCTTTTCAGACGTTATGAAAAGAATTTACATAAAATAAATAGACAACACTTGTCTATATTATTTACTGAAACATGTATACATATATATATATATATATATATATATATATGTGTGTGTGTGTGTGTGTGTGTGTGTGTGTGTGTGTGTGTCTAAATCATTTTTAACCTGATATTTTTTTTATTATTTTAAACATACAAGTATCAAATATAATAAAGTTTGAAGTAATATATATATATATATATATATATATATATATATATATATATATATATATATATGCGTATGGTGTGTACTCGGTAATAATACAAATATAATAGTCTCACCTACATGTCACAAAGACTAAAAATAATGGAAGCATTATTAGCAAAATAGAAAAAGCCAACCCTCTGTAATAGCCCGGGTGTACATGGCTGCAATTGTATAACCGCTTCCAATTGTATAACCGCATTACCTATGTCTAGAAATGTCTGCCTGCGTCCCCGTTTGCATGCATCATTCGTTGGTTTACTAAACTACTCCCCCACCCCTAATCTATTTACGGTGAGTTCTTCGCAACTGTTTTAATAAAAGAATTCCATCGAAACCTTCTTGTGTGTTCGTTACTGTGGGTTAAATTGTTTCAGTGTTTTAGATATTCACTAAATTTCCTCTGGCGGTAATCACTTTCAAATAGTATAGGCATTGTTTACAAATCTCATAATCCAACAAAAACAGAGATTGATTCAACTGCAAGTACAAACGCATGAACTTCTTCACACGTTTACTTTAAAGCTTAGATTAATAAGATGTTCCTTCTGATTTTTCCCTTTTAAAGCTTCAAGAATCCTTATCAAACAATTTTTGGTATCAGAGGTTGTTCGAATTCCAGTTTAGGATGGAATCATATGAAGAAATTTTTGGCTAAATGGCCAAATCCGATTCTGGACCTAGTTTATCGCAGATTTAGTCCATTTAACGGAAATAATCTGAGCCAAACATTCACGCAAGACAATTTATGTACCATATGTAATTTACAAAGCAAATTTGGAAAGCATCGTATGAAGAACCAGGGTGTAATGACCGAAAAATGAGCTTTTTCAACAGTTTATGTGGTTTTTTTTTTGTTAGACGTAAGGAAATGATCAGGACTAAAAGCTTACTATCTTATTTTTTGCATGTCGGCAAACTTTTTGCAACATGTTTGAAGAAAATCGGTTAAAATGAAGAAGTTATTCAAGTTTTTTTTTTATTTTAAGTAGTACGAAAAACTCGATTTTTTCACATTTTGCTGCAATTTTTGTGTGAAGCGAATGTCATAGTAAAACTGTCAAGCACTCTACATAAACCTCGTAACATGAGCTATGATTTGCATTAACTGTAAAGAACATCAGCTCATCCAGTAAATATTGTGTTCGCACGTACCTTTGCCTTGGGTTTTGCAAAAAGTCGTGCCCACCTAAAGTTTTATCGATTTTCCTGCTTAATACGGGGCGGGGGCGTTGGGCTGGAGATTGAAAATTTAGTCTTGACATATGATGATAAATTTACACGATGTGTGTACAATTTCATAGAAATAGGTCGAGAAAGGTGGACGCACAGAAATAGTACACACACAGACATACACACACAAACACATTGACATCGTCTGTTATATATATATATATATATATATATATATATATATATATATAATGATATATTTTCTATTCATACGCTAATTCTATAGGTACAGTTTAAGTAAATTTTCAATTTTTAATTAAACAGTATTAATTACATTTACCCGCCTGTATGCGCGTGTGTGTGTGTGCAATTTACATATTTTTCTTGCGTTTATGGGACTGTTTTATTTGGGATCCTTATAAAATAGCCTTTTAATACAAATAAAATGACATCTTGCTTTATTTACAAATTTAGTGATCTGTTTATACGCTAAGCGATATTTTAAAATGGACGTCTTCTAATAAACAGGTTTTTAAAAGGAATGCGTCCACGTGCCGACAATTCGGAATAATGTAATTTTTTTATGTATTAGCATATTCACCATTTTCAAATCTATATTATGTACTTTTAAAGTCAGGGGCATTATTTCTGCATTTTACCATTATTTACTATATTGCATTCTACTAATCTCAAGAACTGCTAAAAAACAGACTGAATGCATTTTCATCGAGTTATTTAGCTTGCTATCATTCTCTATTATCTATCTATCTATCTATCTATCTATCTATCTATCTATCTATCTATCTCCCGCTGTTTATATCTATCTATCTATCTATCTATCTATCTATCTATCTCCGGCTGTTTATATCTATCTATCTATCTATCTATCTATCTCCGGCTGTTTATATCTATCTATCTATCTATCTATCTATCTATCTATCTATCTATCTATCTATCTATCTCCGCCAGTTCATATTTATCTCAGCTTGTTTATATCTATCTATCTATCTATCTATCTATCTATCTATCTATCTATCTATCTCCGGCTGTTTATATCTATCTATCTATCTATCTATCTATCTATCTCCGCCAGTTCATATTTATCTCAGCTTGTTTATATCTATCTATCTATCTATCTATCTATATATCTATCTATCTAAGTCTATTCATTATTATTCGTATCTCTATATATTTCTACATCTCTCCTATCTATCTATCTATCTATCTATCTATCTATCTATCTGTCTCAGTCTTTTCTTGTCTCTATCTCAGTCTCTTAATATCTCTCTATCTATCTCCGCCTGTTCATATTTATCTCAGCTTGTTTATATCTATCTATCTATCTATCTATCTATCTATCTATCTATCTATCTATCTATCTATCTATCTATCTAAGTCTATTCATTATTATTCGTATCTCTATATATTTCTACATCTCCCCTCTCTATCTATCTATCTATCTATCTATCTATCTATCGAATGATCTCAGTGTATTTATTATCTGTGTATCTACTTATCTACTAATCTAGAGAACACTTATAAAAACCGCGCTGTATTGAATTTTCATTTCGTTATATATTTATCTTGCTATCATTCTCTATTCCTTCCTATCTATCTATCTATCTATCTATCTACCTATCTATCTATCTATCCGTCACAGCGTATTTATTATCTATGTGTATGCATTATCTATCTATTATCTATTTATTATTTTCTGTCTTTCTCAATCCTTCTCTCTCTCTCTCTTTATCTGTCTACCTACCTACATATATCTATATATCGTTGGTTATATTAAAAAATATTTTCTTGTATTTAATTCTTCAAAATAGGGAAAAATTGGTGATCCAATCGTTATATCAACATACAAAGGAATCAATCACTATCTGGTTTTCGATTTAAACTTTTGGAATAAAATCTATGGAAGCAGGTGGATTCTTGACACACATCCAATTAGGATGTCCCTTTGTGAATTGCTGCACATGCCTAGGTGTGTCATATTATATACAGACCCCGGGCCCACCATGGTATTACAATACGAACAAGCACAATACCTTTCAAATATCGCTGGACAAAAAAAAAGTCTTTTTTTTTCTTCTTTTAGATAAACTTGTGGAATATCATCATTTATAACTAGGTTATATATTTTATTTTTCCAAAATATTACCTATTCCAGAAACACAAGACCGAAATCACTATCACAGAGCCTTCCAAAGCAGATATACAAGATCGCATAATTGAGGTACGTGGAATGTGTGACGGTTATTCGTGGAGAAAATAGAATCGAGGGGAAGAGTTTTGCGTTCATTTTCTTATAAAGGCTCTTAAAAAATAACTGAATCTGTCTTTTCTTCGACACTCGGTGTTTAGCCACAGAGCATGACCATTTCCCATATATTGTAATCATTTTGCCTAAGTTCCTTTTTTTTTTTTTTTAAATTTCAAATGAATTTCTGGTAGTTTTCCCAAATATTTCGAGTAAAATTTTGCTTCACAAATATCATAGTTTATAATTATTGTTTAGCTATATGAAAAATTGCGACCTTAAAACTCACGCCAGGAATTTTTCGGTTTAAGACAATAGACAAGGAATATATATCATTCTTCAGGTGATTGGAATGTCAAACTGAACCCTTTATTTCGACCAAGCATAGATATGAATACAATATGTGAACCAGTAATAAAGAGCGCTAAGAAAAGCAATAAATAACAAAAAATTGCAATATAAACTATGGTAAAAAATGCAATAATAATAACAGAAAAATTGCAATATGTGCACTGGTAAAAAAAAAAAAAAAAAAAAGAAAGATTAAAGTTGGTGAGACATTAGGTTTATAAATCCCCAGAATTCATGCACAGATGTCCTCACAGCCCATTGGTTAAAGATATTGGTTAGATCCAGTGACTAGATCCAAGGGGTTGTGAGTTCAATACTAAGCCACGGCAGGGAGTTGAGCTAAAGAGGAAATAACTGAAAGATCCGGAAGCGGCATGGCCCGTGAAACTAGGACAATCTACCCCAGTGGACGAAATAATGTAAGTACTCATAAAAAGCTTACACCAGTTACCTTAAAATCACCGAAGTTAAGCAACATCGAACCAGGTCACTGCCTAGATGGGTGATATTTTGGGAATATAAGGTGCTGTATGCTTGAAGTTCCAGTTGCCGTTGGGTTTGTTATATTCCCTTACGCACAAATACCCGTGAGAAATATTATAAATTCAAATCTTTTCTTCCCCAGCTATAGGTTAATTAGTAAGCCTTGTACCAGTAAACCATTATTATCTCCCCCAAAAATCTAAAAATACATTTTCCGTCTTTAAATAACCTGCAAATTCTTCATAAGCCGTCAAAAACCAATCAAGCTATCAAACAATTATTTTATTAATTAGTAAGACTTGTATCACTAAAGCATTATTATCCCCCGCCCACAAAAAAAAAAAAAATCTTACAATCTAAAAATATTTTCTGGTTTTGAATATCCTGCAAATGGTTGATAAGCCATAAAAAATCGGACCAATCCATAAATGAAACATCCTAATAGACTGCATTTCTTATTTCCTTCTATTACTTTCATTCAACAACTTCATTCACTAAGGCTCTATCTTGAGGAACTCATGTGCCTTGTAATATGTGCAAAAATTAGTAAGCAAATGAATAAAACATGTTTAAATGAAGGATTGGTGCCTGAATGTATAATTTAAATGTTTGAATGTGCGCCTGTTGCTAAATCAATTATTTTTAGATAATTTCCATTCTTTATTTTGTTTTCAGTCCGACAATCATTTTCGTTTTTTTTTTTTGTATTTCTATATTGCTATTGTCTCTTTGTTTTCTTACACCTCGAAATCAAGTAGAAAATATATTTGCTCTTTACCTCCCACGAGATTAAAATATATATATATAAAAATAAGAAATAAATTTAAAAATTATTGGAAATATTTCATTATTAAATGATACCAACCGAAATATATAGAATGGCTTCATTTTTTTTCCTCACAATTCGCTAATTAAATTTAAGAATGTGAATTTTGAATACATCTAATACACCCACCTTTAGGCTGGTTAATATGGGTAAAGATATACAAAAAAAAAAAAAAAAGAAAGAGAAAGAAAACTTAAGCGAAAAAATTAAAATAAAAAAGATAAAACTTAAAAAGGAAATAAATCTTAACCACGCATGCGCAGAGAGCGGCAAACGTGAAGATCCTCCAAATGATGAAGCAATATGGTGGACGTCAAGCAGTATGTGATTAAACACATTCAAGATAATAGAATGTTTAATTTTTGTAAATAGTCTTTAGATTTATTTTCATATTTACTTATTAAATAAATAAAGGAAAATAAATATATACCAATTTATTGTTCTGTAGTAATATAGCAATTTCTGAGTACGTGAGAATATTAGCAATAAACGACATTTAAACGGTTTTACATTAATAAAATGTAATAATTATGTAATAATTCTTTTGCACCATGAATAACATAACCTGCTGATGAATAAACAGGAAGAATATACTAAGATGATAATAAAACTGCGAAACGTTTCGGGCGTTTATTGTCCAGCAATATAAATTGTTCATGTTATTAATATGCAGGGTAGCTGTTTACGTTTATTGATCAACAGGGTACGTTGTTAATTTTTTTATTGTCCAGTAAGTTGCATTGTTCATTTTATTAAAATAAAAAGTAGCTTTTTACGTTAATTGATCAACAGGGTAGGTTGTTCATTTTTTTATTGTCCAGTAAGTTGCATTGTTTATTTTATTAAAATACAAAGTAGCTTTTTACGTTTATTGATCAAATGGGTACGTTGTTCATTTTTTTATTGTCCAGTAAGTTGCATTGTTCATTTTATTAAAATACAAAGTAGCTTTTTACGTTAATTGATCAACAGGGTAGGTTGTTCATTTTTTTATTGTCCAGTAAGTTGCATTGTTTATTTTATTAAAATACAAAGTAGCTTTTTACGTTTATTGATCAACAGGGTACGTTGTTCATTTTTTTATTGTCCAGTAAGTTGCATTGTTCATTTTATTAAAATACAAAGTAGCTTTTTACGTTAATTGATCAACAGGGTAGGTTGTTCATTTTTTTATTGTCCAGTAAGTTGCATTGTTCATTGTATTAAAATACAAATTAGCTTTTTACGTTTATTGATCAACAGGGTACGTTGTTCATTTTTTTATTGTCCAGTAAGTTGCATTGTTCATTTTATTAAAATACAAAGTAGCTTTTTACGTTTATTGATCAACAGGGTAGGTTGTTCATTTTTTTATTGTCCAACAAGTTACATTGTTCATGTTATTAATATTCAAGGTAGCTTTTTATGTTTATTGATCAACAGGGTAGGTTTTTTTCATTTTTTTTTATTGTCTAGCAAGTTACGTTGTTCATTTTATTGATTTACAATGTTTAAATTTTACTTGTGTTCATGTTTTACTTATATTTATTGATCTGCAGAGTACGTTGTCAACATATCTATTTTCCAGCAGGTTTGTTTGTTCATTTTACTGATATACAAGGTTGCTGTTTACGATTATTGATCAACAGGCTACGTAGCTCATATTTTTATTGGCCAGTAAGTTGCATTGTTCATTTTATTAAAATACAAGGTAGCTTTTTACGTTTATTGATCAACAGGGTAGGTTGTTCATTTTTTAGGGTCCAACAAGTTACATTGTTCATTTTATTGATATGCAAGGTAGCTGTTTAGGTTTTTTTATCAGCAGGGTACGTAGCTCATATTTTATTGTCCAACAAGATTCATTGTTCATATTGATATGCATAGTTGCATAGTTGGGTACGTTGTTCATTATTAATCCAGCAGGGTTTATTGTTCATTGTATTATTATAAAAGGTAATTTTTACATTGCTGACCAGCAGAGCACAGCAGCCGAAAGATTGAGATAACAACAACAACAATGATGCAAACAATAGTCCGAATATAGTGTAAATAATACGTACACATTTTTTCAGACAATTTGAAAAACCTTTATTGCTGATCAATAAAAATGAAAAACGTAGCGTTTTGACTAATACGCATAAGCAGGTACATTGTTGCTCAATGAAAATAATATGCCCTGCTGGTCATTAGAAATTAATAACGTACCCTGCAGTTTAATAAAAAAGAAATATGTAGCCTCCTGGTGAAAAATGTAAATAACTACTTTACATATCAATAGAAAGAACACCGTACCTTGCTGGACATTAAAAAAAAATGAAAAACATACTTTAGGGATCCATAAACGTAATCAAATTCTTTGAATATAAAAAAATGCACAACGTACCCTGTTGATTCGTAATGGTAAACAAATATATTGAATATCAAAACTGAACAATGTACTCTAGTGATCCATAAACGTAAACACATACCTTAAATATAAAAAAAAAACTGGACAATGTACCCTGGTGATCCGTAAACGATAATAAATACATTGAATATCAAAAACTGAACAATGATACATAAAAATAAACTTACCATGAATATCAAAAAAATAATATTGTAACTTGCTAGACAATTAAAAAAATGAAAATCATATCCTGCTAATACATATCAGTGCATCCTGCTCGTCTATACAAAGTAACTACCTGTCTTGCTGCTCAATAAAAATGACCAGTGTACCGTTCAGATCAATAAAAGCGGGATACGTATTTACTGATCAGAAAACGTTGCCGAACAACTTATAGTATTGATTAATAAACGTAAACTGATCAATCCAATAATAATAACATTATCACTATTACAGATCAAAAAAAAAACTAAACAACATAGGTAATCAATAAAATAGATGAACGTGCACTTCTCATTAATAAGCGTGTAAATCGAAGCCTGCTAATCAATAAGCGTATAAGCCGTAGCTTGCTCATCAATCAACGTGTAAGCCGTAGCCTGTCCATTAATAACCGTATAAGCCGTAACTTGTTCATCAATAAACATGTAAACCGTAGCCTGATCATCAACAAAAGTGGAAATCCTTAACTGCTCACCAATAAAAAATGTAATCTACACCCTGCTCACCAATAAAAAAATGTAATCTACACCCTGCTCACCAATAAAAAATGTAATCTACACCCTGCTCACCAATAAAAAATGTAATCTACACCCTGCTCACCAATAAAAAATGTAATCTACACCCTGCTCACCAATAAAAAATGTAATCTACACCTTGCTCACCAATAAAAGTGTGAAACGTACCGTACAGACAAATAAAAGTAAAATGTATTTTCTATTAAATTCACTATCCATCTTCCTTCAGGCTTTCGAATTTTTTCTGTCTGTCCGTATCTCTCTCTCTCTCTCTCTGTCTGTCTGTCTCTCTCTCTCTGTATGTCTGTCTGTCTGCCACTCGCTCTCTCTGTCTGCCTGTCTGTCTCTCTCTGTCTCTCTCTCTGTCTGTCTGTCTGTCTGTCTCTCTCTCTGTCTCTCTTTCTGTCTCTCTCTCTTTCTGTCTGTCTGTCTGTCTGTCTCTCTGTCTGTCTGTCTGTGTCTGTCTCTCTGTCTCCCTCTCTCTGTCTCTCTCTCTCTGTCTGTCTCTCTTTCTGTCTGTCTCTCTTTCTGTCTGTCTCTGTCTGTCTCCCTCTCTGTCTGTCTCCCTCTCTGTCTGTCTCCCTCTCTGTCTGTCTGTCTGTCTGTCTCCCTCTCTGTCTGTCTGTCTCTCTCTGTCTCTCTCGATATATATATATATATATATATATATATATATATATATATATATATATTTGGTTGGATTGATGTAAGTTTGTGACCCTGGGTTTCACGCTTTTGCGACTGACGATCACGTATTTTTTAATGTCAAAAAACGACATTATTACGTCATTATTTTTGCACCAACGTAATAGATAACGCACGCATTTTAAAAAGTCATTTTCTACTTTTGTTGCTTCTGTAAACATAAACAAAAGTATATTTATGACAAAATAAGTAAGCAATACATTACTTACTTTATTACTAAATAAAAAAAAAATAAGTAAATAAATAGTTACTTTCATGTTTATTTTGTCCTTTGTTAAATTTTTCTTGTAGGAATTCATAGTCCAGACATTTTTTTTTGTTTCATTAAAACTTTTAACGTGGATAATTAATTCAACGATTAGGGTGTATGTGACATTTCGTAAAGCCTTGTTAAGGGCGTAGGAAGTGATGGATCCGAACCTCCGCTAAATTATGGATTATTTGTAATAAGACCTTTGTAAAGAAAACAATACATTAATAAGAAAAAGAAAGATATCTTTAAAATAAAGGGGATACAGTTTGCGAGTCAAATTATGCTCTTAAAATCTAATTTTTTTTTCTTTTAAATTTTTACGCCGTCTGCAGCTGCGAACTACCCCACACCCAACAGAAAGTAAAAATTTCGTTCCTCGTGTAACTATAGGGTTTGAGATAGGTCTCCATTTCTGGGCAAGAATTACACTTTAACTTGGCCCTTAGTAAAGAACGCCATGCTGTGATAGCTTTCAACTTTGGCAACTACATGAGTTTTACTGGATTTATCGCCCTGCTTGAGATTAAATGCTTTCAATGTAGTGTGAATTGGCTGTTTCCTTTTAATTCAGAGTTTTTTCTTATGCTAAAGAGTTTGCTACATCAAGGCAAAACAGCTCAGTCAGCCCTACTATTTAAACCGTAGCTTGGAGAAGAGATGGATTGTTGCTTTTCTCAAGTGTATGTAGGATAAAAGGGGATGTAGTGTAATCAACCGGGATTCGAAATCCACTCAAAGATTTCTTTTTCAGAGTTGCGGACCGTTTCACTATGCGCTTATTTTAATAAGAAATTAATTAACAGGTCACTTTCTAGGAAACTAGGTACACTGTGTCATGACAGACAATTTTTATCGTCAAAATACATCTTGCACATTTATAACTCTAGAATTCATCCATGCATTGAATACTTCTGCCATATCTGGTCTGGTGACCCTGCTATATATTTCGAGATTCTTGACAAAATTCAAAGAAGGGTCTGTAATGTAATCGATCACTAGCCTGACCTTTCGATTTCAGTCACCTTCTCACCTACATGATGTGAGCTTTTTCTGCAAATTCTTTCCTGGCAAATGTTCTGATGAGTTTTTTTTTTCTTCTCATTAGTGCCACCACAGCATGGATTTAAGCGCACTATTAGATGGACAACTAGGGGTCTCCATTTTACTGATGAACTTGCTAGACGCAACAGTATATTCTATTTGAATAGCTTATTTTATCGATCTTCTCGTCTCGGGAAATCACTTCCAATTTCTGTCTTCCTTGCCACCTTCAAAGATTTAAATGTATCTCCTGTCTTCCTGAACCCTGGCCCTGTGTTGTCCTTTCTCCTAACTAAAGTCATCTCATTCTTTTCCCCTCCCTGTAATCGTTTGCATCCTATTAGCATTATGGCATTAATGATTAATGCACACACAAACACACACAGATAAGTATCAAAGGAAAATCTCAATACAACATTAAAGAGTTCGGTAATGATTTATTTCAGACAGACAACTGCCTCATCAGACATGAGTTATATGATGGTGTGATAATTATTATATTACTCTATAGTTTGATACATTAAGCTCTCTTCATGGATCCATCTTTTTAATATCTTATATTAAAAAGACCTATTTGGATTATCCTTACCACTTTTTGATTTGATACTATGATATATATATATATATATATATATATATATATATATATATATATATATATATATATATATATGTGTGTGTGTGTGTGTGTGTGTGTGTGTGTGTGTGTGTGTGTTTCATTAAAAACCACTGACAAGTTACCGCAATTAAGTTTCTACAGTACGGCTGAGGGTAAGTGGCTAAGACTGAGATGCCAGGTCAGGACAAGTAACACTGCTGAGTCTTCTTCGGATTTTATCAAAAATCTCTAAACATAGTGATTTTCCCAGCGTAACTTAGATGTAAAAATCTCTAAACATATAGCAAGACGATTAGACCAGATATGACAGCAATATTAAAAAGCATGGCCGAATGGTAGACTTATAAATATGTAAGACAGATTCAAGACATAAAAACTGTCTAACTCGACACGGGGAATAACTATCTTTGCAGCAGTCCTAGAAATAGATTCGACATAATCTTTCCACTTCATGTCAGCCAAGAACGTAATATCGTGAATGCGCGAGGTTAGTATTAGCCATGCTGATTGGAGGCAGGAAGGAATCTATTAGAGTAGACAGCAGTTTCATGTTGGAGCCGTTAAAATTCATAACCCATTCCTTGCCTCAGTTAAAAACAGACTGTAGGTCATTTGTGAAATCAGCTTCCTAATTTGACCTTACCGAACTGATCAGATTTAATATCGCGACAGCATATATATCAAGTAGAGAACCAATGCCATCAATATATATATATATATATATATATATATATATATATATATATATATATATATATATATATATATATATATATATATGTGTGTGTGTGTGTGTGTGTAACCCCATTAAAATTGTAGAGAAATTCAATAGATTTATGTAATATCACTAAAATATCTCAGTTCTCTGCAAACGCCGCCTCACACAGACATCGACTCATTTTTGTGCACAAAGTTGGCCCCAGATTTGAATTTCTACATTCCCATTTATTAACCAATCAGCGACATTATATCATACACTCTTAGACCTTTGAAATTGCAGACGAATGCTAAGTAATTTGAGAGATAACACTAGACAAATTTGCAAAAAATATTTTCACTCTTAAAAATAGATATTTAAAAATTGGGAAAATATTTATTAACCAATAAACTTCCGAATTTATTAAATCTAAATTTTAGCTTCCTGGAGGATATTATCTGTTATAAATATGATCGCGTAAATTTAGAAAAAATGATAGATATGAGCATATTCATAGAAATTATTAACTTCAGAAAAAAAGAGTACATTTTCATACTAAACCTTTTCCTCTGGGCAACGAGGACTACAGGAGCAGAATTTAACTGGTGCTAACTCACCTACTCGATTCTCAATCAAGAATCCTGACATGACAGCGACAACATATATTTTTATCTATCTATCTACCTATCCCTGTCAATCTATCCTGTGTGAATTCTTGTGAATATGCAAAAGTGTGTGGACCTTAAACAATTAGCGATACTTTTATTGCAGCTATCATTTTCTCAAATGTTTGCATCGAACAAACAGAGATGGACTTTGTAAATGGGAAGAAAAAATATATACTTTCAACTGGTTGGTTACTTTAATTTCAAGTAACACGCTAATTTCATTACTTCTCACTGTAATATGAAAGAAGAAACACCTACAGATTGATTTCTCGAAATATAATTCAATTTTTCCCCAAATTAAAAATTAAAAAAAATACCACATCGCTCATAATCTGTAAACAGATTGGCCTCGAGATGTTTCAAATCACGCACACCCAACTAACTTCAGCTTTTCCTCTTCAAAAGAAATTGCAATCAAAATCGACATCCATGAAGATATTTATTAGGTTGGTGCAAAAATAATGACGTAATAATGTCGTTTTTTGACGTAACGTCAAAAAACGACATTATTACGTCATTATTTTTGCACCAACCTAATACTTCGCTTAATGTTCGTCTTGGCGCAAGAGAACATTTTCGTGGCTTTTTTTCTGTTTAGTCCAAAAATTACTTTATAGGTCTACAGACCTTACTTATCTATTAAACCTTTTCATTTTGAAGAGAAATAAATGTAATTCATTCTTATAGCTGTTCATTTATGATGGCTGGTTTTATAAGCTTTAAGCCCTTACTTATTAACCAACCAAATTAATTTTTTAAGATAAATGAATCTATTTACTTTTGATACGAGTTTCATTGTATAATTTGTCAAAAACATGTTTATAAGATCGGGGGCCTTATCCGTCAGTCGTCATAATTTAGAAGAAAATAACTCGACTTAATTTTGATACCATTTTCATTATTATATATTATATATTTTTTGCAGTACATTTCACCCTGTACAATGCGCGGTTGTCACTCGAGGTTGAGGGTTACATCAAGAAGCAATTAAATTGAATATGAGAGCAAGATGACGATCAGCACCAGTCTTGAACAGGTTATGATTGTAGTGATAAGAGAAACATCTTGGGTGTCGGCTCCACAGTGCAGCACTTCGTGGGAAGATGCTAGTCAAGTGGAACTTCTCCCCAATGGAATAAGGAGGGAACGTTGGTGGTTTGCTACAATGTGAGTGGCTTGGCGGCTCCCAGCCATGAAGAACTCGCGTAACTAATGAATATAGTTCGTCCGAGCACTTTCCTTGGAAGTAGCGAGGGAACAATGAGAGGTTTGCAACATCCCGCCTGTCAGAGAGACGTTGGTGAGTGGAGAGTGAGGAATGGGTATCTCCCGCCAAAATATCACATCTGCTCCATTTTAGGCTTGATCAGGCTCTTGTAAAGGTTGAGGATAGTATGGAGTAGTACAATGCGCCGACCATTTTCCCTGCATCTTTTGCGATGGATCGTATGTAGAAGTTCCACTTGAGTTTAAGGCCCTCCCGATATTGGTGCTAGTTCAGAGTCCAATCGGCGAGATAATGTAAGGCAAGTAGTTTGGTTTTCGATACATTGAATGTGGAAAAAGTCGCAGGGGCAATTTTTTTCATAGAAAAGGTAACACTGCAAAAGGCCTGGGTGTCATTCATGGTAGAGGGTTAGATAAAGAAGCAGTTCATGCGGATAGGAGAGGAAATATAACGGTTAAACATATACTTGAACTGATTAAGATTGTAGTGATCGAGGAACCATCCTCTTGAGAGTTGGTTCCACTGACCAATGTTTCGAGGCAAGAGGCTGCTTGAGTGTACAATGGAGGGAATGGGGGTGATTTGCGACAATTTAAGTGTCATGGCGCGTCTTAGCCGTGGTTTTAGCTGTCGAAATCAAGGAATGTATTTCGTGCGAGCATTTTCATGGAGGTAACGATAGAGCAGTGAGACGCTGCTACACCCCGCCTGGTAGAGAGATATTGGAGAGTGAAAAATAATTCGTCACCCCACCAAACTTTGATTATAGCGTTGGAAACATTATTTATCAATCAACCCACGTCGTTTTGAAGAGAAATACATTCTTAGTGTTGACACCAGTTTTGAGTTGATTTGTAATAAGTTTACAGGATCTTTTACCTTACTTAACTATCCACTTTACGGATTTCTGAGGAGAAATAGTATTATGGTCCGGTTCCTTGTACCAGGGTGATAGTCCAAAGTAGAACCAATAAAGAAGAACTCGGACACAGGTATGGAATAACACAGATATATTACAAACAGGAATATATACAGAGAAGTAGAAGTGTTAGTATGAACAATCAGGTTTAGTAGTAATTGTCTGAACGCAGCTCTGTTTCGGACTGCCTCTGACTCGACTGACTGACTCGCTCGCTCTGACTTCTGACGGACCTCACTCCAGACATCAGTATTTAGTCACTCCCAACACGAGGGCATCATGTGGCACAAGGCCGGTTTAACGTGAGATCTCCGAGCTCGTGGGCTCGGCCAAAAATATGCCCTTTGAACCCGTATAAACGGGTTCAGGGTCGGTTTACCTCACCGAAAGAGACTCCGCCCTTCGGCGTAGCCTCCTTCGGGTTCCTCCCTGCCCGAAGGCAGAGAGTTCAACCGATCAGCCGGTCGCCCGACTACGGACTGAACTCCTGCTTCCTGTTGAGGGGCAGTATTTATTATGTATGGAATAGTCCATTATGTTATTATGGGTAAGGTCGCATAACAAATAGATTTGCTTCATTTTGACACCTGTTTCATTATTCTTTCTGGTCTAAAACATGTTTTATATGATAGGACACATCAATCAAAACTTGCAGTCCTGAAGATACATAATTTTATTTCATTTTGATTTAAGTTTTCTTAACCTATCTTGACTAAAACATGGTCTGTAGCAGTGATGGTCAAATTTTGCTTAATGAAAAAGCCACATACTATTGTGTTCTGTGTTGTCTCTGAGTCCCCACTCTACTTCATAAAATAGTATCAACGAAAAAGAATCATTTCTTTTTCTCATTCGTTTTATAGAGTGGTAGCGGATTGGATTCTAGGAGGTAAGTAGCAAGAATGACGTCAGAGGAACGCATGTCGTCGCACGTTGACTCAGCGTTCCTCCGCGGATAGTTTTAATCGGTCGCTAACTTGGTGTGGAAGACGTATCGATGTTTCATAATTCTTGCAGTCCTCTCTTAAATTCTCGTCGTTTTGCACTTATTTCCAAAACCAAGACAAAAGCAACACATTAGTGTCAGAATGCCCCGCCCACAAGACACTCCAGACAATCGCTGACCATTCTCGCCATGTCCTACGCTTTCTGTAACAATACGACAGAGTTCAGGTGTTTGAGAACGGCAAGACATGAAAAATTAAAGATACTTTTTTTTTTTTTTTTTTTTTTTACATAAACATATTGTAAAATTGTTTTTCTTTAATTCTGATCATATCGAAAAATTTTGTGATTTTTACATATTAGCGTTTCAAATTACTAGCTCTGTAATGTCTGTTTGACACATGGCAGATAAGGCACAACGGTGAATGCAAAATCTCCCTTCCGCTCTGCTTCAAAATTTCTGATTCATCATCATATTTTCGTTATTTACAATTTGATGAGGCTATCTTCCATCACAAAATTTTCTCGGACACTTTTAAAGAAAACTTGTATCTAAAGTCTACCAACGAGATCTGCACTGTTCAATGTCGTATGTTACAATGCATTAATGTATGTGAGTGCGGTCGGGCCTAGACACATTAAACCACCTGTGACTACTCTCATCCCCACCGGTGCACCCAAGTCTTTAATCCCCTTACGCAGGACCTCAATCTTCTGATATTGCTCTTTAACCATTGCAGACCGGAAATGTCTTTAACCCCTCTGCCTCCCACTATTACTTCCCTTAGACCTAAAGAACAATGCCTCACTCAGATCTAGCATTAAAATTAGGATTGAAATTCTTAAATATTTTTTACTAATAATGAACGTTAAACTTACGATTTAATCCAATGAGGTCTCAAGTCATACCCAGAAACTAATTATAAAGCTTAAAATTGTTTAAATTACTTTTTATATTAATTATAATGAAAAAAGGAGCTCAGCCCACATATTACCACGAGCCGCACATTAAATATCAAAGCGTCGCATGTGGCTTGCGAGCCGCGGTTTGACCACCGCTGGTCTTAAAGGATTAATAAATCAACTGAAATAACTTTGAATATAAATACATTTGGTCCATTTTGATACTAATTGCAATATCCTATCTTCTCTGAAACGTGGTTTATAGTTTCGGAGACCTTACCAGTCAATCGTCATAGTTATAGATAAATAAAAAATATAGTTCGTTTTGATATCAGTTTTATTATTCTATCTGATCTAAAACATGCGGAAAGTTTGCTTATTATCTAGCACGCATAATGTTGAAGAGAAATAAATTGACTTCATTTTAATACTAGTTTTATTATTATGTCTAGTATAAATCTTGTTTAATCCGATTAACACGCCATTAAGTTCCGAGAAATAAGGGAATTTGAGAAAACAAAGCAGAAAGTAATAACCTTCAAAATTAAAGCTGTGTGCTTGATAATTTCAAACAAATTTCATGACAATAAGCAAGATCGTGGAGAACTGCTTTGTAGTATTCATATGATAAATCTCTTATGGTGTATAGGATTTGCGCGTAAAGTTTATATGCGTGGATAAAAGGAATCGAAGTTCTGAGTTCAAGTCTACTGTTGCATTTTTGGAAACGTCTGGATTCATTCATTCCCTACGTTAGATAATATAGACCCATTAGACTTCGATGACAGTCAATCTTTGAATCGAAATTAGGTAGAAGGCAGCATGGAATTATTCTATTGTCTTTTAGCAAGAAATCATGGCCGTTCACGGATAACAGAAGAAAAAAAATCTGAGAGATATGGCCTGAAAGAAATACGCATATTACATTCTCATGAAATGACGGGAAGGAAAATATCTTTACATTTGTGGGAATTACGCCAGGTTTATGCCAAAAGTCCTGTTAGACGACGTTGTATAAAAGGTAAATGCGAACGGTAGCATCCAGTCATCTCTTGTAGTACGATAACAGTAGCGTGGCAAATCGATCACTTAATTTCAAGCAAACCACGTAGATATCATACACACATACAAGGAGCTAAATACTACTTTCTTTTTTGCAACAATATATGTAATTATATTTTTTTAATTTTTATTTATTTTTGAGTTGTTTTGATATTTAAATAAAAATGTTTATGTAAATTTGCTTCACGTGTCGACACACAGACAAAAGCAATAAATAAATAAATAAATAAGGTGTCTGATGACTGATGTATTGGGTGGGAGGGGCGAGTAGTTCGCGTCATCAATCCATCTTAAGGATCCATAGAAACGACTTGCTCTACAGACGGATATCTAATCAAATTGATGGTCGAATGACTAACAAAATGCGGTAACAGCTATAATACGAATCCCACACGCACACGCATATACACACATATACACACATATACATATACAGACACACATACCTAAATCCGTGCCGATTAAAATAGAAAACATCTCAAGATCAAAATGTGAGATTAGATCGGTGTCTGGAGGAGGGCGAATTAAATTCGTCATAATGTTAGTAAAATTATAAGAATCACACAAGAGCGAAAATAAAAGAACGGAGCTGAACTTTTGACAGAAGAAAAATGGAGGAAAAATAGTTTTATGCATCAAAAAATATTTCAGAAATTTAAGTGCATCAGAAACCGACTTGCAAAATATGTGTGCATCAAATCTATTTATTTATCTGTCCGTTTATCTATTTGTCTTTACCTGAATGCCCATCCATTGACATATCTTTACTTCCCCATTATCTATCTATCTATCTATCTATCTATCTATCTATCTATCTATCTATCTATCTCCGCCTGTTCATATTTATCTCAGCCTGTTTAAAACTATCTATCTATCTATCTATCTATCTATCTATCTATCTATCTATCTATCTATCTATCTATCTATCTATCTCTCTCTCTCTCTCTCTCTATATATATATATATATATATATATATATATCTCCGCCTGTTCATGTTTATCTCAGCCTGTTTATATCTATCTATCTATCTATCTATCTATCTATTTATCTATCTCCGCCTGTTCATGTTTATCTCAGCCTGTTTATATCTATCTATCTATCTATCTATCTATCTATCTATCTATCTATCTATCTATCTGCGCCCGTTCATATTTGTCTCAGCCTGTTTATATCTATCTATCTATCTATCTATCTATCTATCTATCTATCTATCACCGCCTGTTCATATTTATCTCAGCCTGTTTATATCTATCTATCTATCTATCTATCTATCTATCTATCTATCTATCTATCTATCTATCTATCTCCGCCTGTTCATATTTATCTCAGCCTGTTTATATCTATCTATCTATCTATCTATCTATCTATCTATCTATCTATCTATCTATCTCCGCCTGTTCATATTTATCTCAGCCTGTTTAAAACTATCTATCTATCTATCTATCTATCTCTCTCTCTCTCTCTCTCTCTCTCTCTCTCTCTCTATATATATATATATATATATATATATATATATATATATATATATATATATCTCCGCCTGTTCATGTTTATCTCAGCCTTTTTATATCTATCTATCTATCTATCTATCTATCTATCTATGACTCACTGTCTCCCTTCAGCTATGAGTATATAACAGAAGAGTTGTATTTCTTCTAGCCCAGCTGCTGTCCAAAGCAATTGGTCTAGGAGAAGGCAACTCTGAATACTAAACCTGCGGAGGGTCGTTTGGGGACCTTATGGCCCGAAGTGCAACAGCTCTCTGTATTAAAAATCGGCATTTAAAAAGAGCGGTTGGTTCTGCACAAAGCCTTCACTCCTATAATCAAAACGTATGTGCTGGTGTCTGGCTGTCAGTTCCTAGGAACGAAGATGCTTGACCCTCATACGTTGAATACGACGGGAGATTCCACCCTATATATGTAAGTGTAAAGCTGTAATTTTCCAGATAGAATATATCTGTAAAGGACAATATGCTTTTCTCTTCTTCACACACACACATATATATCTATACATATATATATATATATATATATATATATATATATATATATATATATATATATATATATAATTGCCACGGCGTTGAGCTGCCGATTATTGGCTCGCTGATGATTTTGCGAACCAATCTCTCTCCTGTCTAACTTATTACTATTGAATTCTCATTAGCCTCATCACCCCGCCATCAGATCTTCAAAATTTATCACAAAAATGATTTACGTCTCCTGTAAGTCTCTTTAGGGAAGACATTCATATAGTCGGAATTAGATTGCCGATTTTTCCCTGATCTTAGACCGCTAAAAAATCCGGTACACGAACAACTTTCCCGCAAACACAGAAACTATATTTTCTGAGATCGTGTTTCCATCAACTTTCCTAAGAGTCCTTTCACTTTCAAATTCTCAACCCATTTGATCTAAAATCGCTTTCAACAAACAAACAAACAAATTTTCTTCAAAGAAATTTCTTTAACAACATCTTTGAAATTGTTTGGTTTGTAAATAGACAATACACTTTTCTCTTTTTTCACATATATATAGGATTCCGCACACAAATATCACTGACAGGGGATAATAGCCAGTAGGTTGAATGCGTTCCCCAAGGTGTTTCTTCCCGCTACCTACTAGAATCGGCGCAACCCTGTCCGTGCCTCTCGTATCATAAAATGAATACGAAAGCGATACATAATTCATATATATATATATATATATATATATATATATATATATATATATATATATATATGATAAAAAGGCTTAAACATTAATATTCCATGGTCATAATTTATTCTATTGGAATCGTAAGTACGATCCAATTCATCAGGCCTACAAATTCAAAAAAGAAAACAGAAAAAAACAACTCCTGGAATAAAAAAATAAAATTTAGTGAGAGTGTATGTATGAGAGTGTGGGACGAATTTTAGAGTAAATGAAAGCTATAGGAAGGGGTAACAGACGAGAGAAGGTGGGGGTTTAAAATTTTTAAAGAGGGGAGTCAAAGACCGTTTGAATCCCCTCTTTAAAATTTCTCTTTTTTAATTTTAATCCCCCACCTTCTCTAGTCTGTTACCCCTCTCTATCGCTCTAATATTCTAACATAAAAACATAAAAAATTAAAACTTCAGACACACTGCGTTTAATATTAATATTTTTTAGTTTTTAAAATTAGGTTCCTCGATTAGTTTCGGCCAACTTGGCCAACATCAGGAGAAAAAAATCCTGCCTTTAGTATCAGTGAACTATAGAGATGTGTAAGTGTGTTTAACCTCATCAACTCAGCAAGCATATTGGGGATGAGGGCGGGAGGGTTTAGAGGAGTCAGCTTGGGACATTTATGGGTAGTGTTATCTTCTCTGTTAACAGCAGAGTATATTCAAATATGCACAGATTATAATGTATGAGAGAGAAATATGCTGGTAGGGATAATCTATGGGATTATATATTAATTCTATTTGTGCTGTTTAGTTTGCAGTTAAATCCGTCCGGACAAAATGTTTTGAGGCACAAAATCCATTTGTCTTCATCTTCTTCTAGTATTTTGTTATGTTTATCATTTGCGTCTATTTCTATTCTCTCAATAATAGTGAATTTTGCATAGCTATTAAATTCATTTTTTCTGTTCACAAATGTTGTTTTACAGGTGATAATCTTTCGTAGGGAGCCGATTTAATCCGATTCCGATAATTATTAATTCTGCAGAGAAAGGGACATTCAGATATTTGCACATATTTTTTTCTGGCATGGTGTGCATTTTAATAAGTAAATTCTGTTATGATTTCTAGAGTTAGAGTTGTGGTAGATTTTGAAACTAGCGTTAGTGACTGAGCTAGTAAATGAATTGGTGTGTATAATACCTTGGCTCTTTTTGTTGTAACATAGTTGGGAAAATCCTATTGTGACCTCACCCGGCCTCTCTCTGCCCCCGTGCTATCCTGTGACGACCAATGTGACTTGGTATTGGTCGCGGCACCAAATGTGACGTGTTCCTGCTGTCACAGCACCAAATGTGACGTTCTAACCCTTGGCTGATTCGGATGGGAATCTCGTTAGATCCAGTATCAGCCTTGTCGTTCCCAGCTCGCCTCCAACGTCTGGTTACAGAAATAACTGCTTTGATTTCTAGTCTAACCTACCCACGTTGTGATTTTGATCTCAGGTAGACGAAATCAATCAGTCGCCGGGCCGCAATGCAAGCCGAATTCGAACAAAGGTGACATCGCACAAGTATATAGAAAATAAAGTAACAACTCGAAAAGTTCAAATGTGTTAAAAAAAAACAATAACAAATATTTTTTATATCTGGTTGCTGAATACAGGACTGCGTCTTTCTCCCAAACCGCTTCTATGGATACGTAACACTTTGTGTTTGTTAGGCGAGTCTTAATATCTTAAGTTGTTTTTCGATAACTGGTTTTTGGTGTCTTCGGCCGATTTTCGCAAAACTTGTTTTGGTGGTGCGAGTCTAAGTCGTTCTTCAAAAATAAATTGTTCTTGGTTAGAAGTCGAAGTCGGGATGCGTGGATCTTCAGTCAGCTTCCTGCGAGGCTGGTCTCAGAGCTCACAGCTCAACTGCGTCTGCGTCTGCGTCTCTCCAACTCCAACTGCAACTCACTCACTAACTCTCTCGCTGCGACTCTGCTTATAGGGACGACGACCAAAACCGAGTGTGGGCTTGTCGGGGTTTGAGTTCCTCGATAATTCTAAATCCACAATAAGGATTTTCTTTGTTTTCGGACAGAAAAATTTATCACTTTCCATTTTTGGAAGTACATTACTTTCTGCTTTAAGGGAATCGTCCTCCCAAATTCTTCCTTTCTCATATTGGTATCTCACACCAATCCCCTCAGAGGGCGTCAAAAGGTTTCCCTTCTCTCTCACAGGGGTATCTCTCACCAATCCCCCCAGAGGCGTCAACAGGCCTCCCTTCCTTCTCATATATTTACCATTACCGCTCAAAGGAAAAAAAATATCTCTTTTTTTTTCTTTTCTTTCTTTTTCCGACACCAAACCCCTACGACTCGTAGTGTGGTCCTTAATCTCTATCTTAACCGAATGTCACCTGGACTTTATCAACGAGATTTTCGCCAGCGTCAAGTGGGAGTTTAACTGGACGTATTTGCATTCTGTCACTAATTATCTCTCCCGGTAACAAACTCTTATCATGGCCAGGTCTAACATAAAACAGGTGTTTTTCCCAAAACCAAATGATATCTCCGAAGGATAGTTAATGGTTTATTATTTTCCTTTCTCTCCCTTTCTCTCTCGGGTGGACTAAGCTGATGTCATTCGCGGTCAGTGCGTGACCTGATTAACATTATCTCCCAGCTTCTGTTTCGTAGGCCACTTGACCAATTTGAAATTTTCATTATTGCCATGGGCAGATGGCTATCTTTTATTCGCCGCCTCGTAGTAGAAATTAATTCGACAGATCCGAGATCTTACGAATTTTCTATCTTCTGCGAAAAAAATACTTTTCTTCACAAATGAAAATAAAATCTTTACCACTTTTCTTTGTTAAAAAAAAATAACATCGCTCAGTATGTCTTTTCGTGATAGCTTCTTCTCGCCTTAATTATTTCTCGCTTTTAATTTTCACGTGACCGCTAAATAGTGTCACACTATCGTTAGTGTCCTATTACACACATACACACACACACACATATATATATATATAGACAAACATATATATATATATATGTGTGTGTGTGTAAATAAAATTTACATTTACATGATAAAGAATGTTGACCTAATCTTTATTTCTATTTTCACGACGTTTCTGCCGAACGATATAAATAGTGTAAATAATCACACACATACACACACGCACGCGCGCGCACACACACACACACACACACACACACACACACACACACACATATATATATATATATATATATATACATATATATATGTATAAATGAAATTTACATTTACATGATTCAGACTGTTGTCTTAATCTTTATTTCTATTTTCACGACGTTTCGGCCGACCTATATAAATAGTGTAAATAATCACACACACAAACACACACGCACACACACACACACATATATATATACATATATATTTACATATATATATATATATATATATATATATATATATATATAATTTACATTTACATGATTCAGACTGTTGTCCTAATCTTTGTTTCTATTTTGACGACGTTTCGGCCGGACGATATAAATAGTGTAAATAATCATGCACACACATGTGTGTGTGTCTGTGTGTGTATGTTTATGTGTTTGTATCGACATGACTTCCATGCAATAAAAGATTAAATCAACAATGCACAAAAAACAAGAAAAAAATTTTAATTGGTTATGAAACCAATAATCCCCTGATATCATAAAATTTAGATTTAGATTTTCAGCCAAAAGGAGAAATTGTTTTGAGGAAGAGAAAAGTGAACTGAAATATAGTTACCAATTACATTTCCTTGGCCTTTAAACTTACTTTAAAATATAGTTTTAATATGCTATATATATATATATATATATATATATATATATATATATATATATATATATATATATATATATATATATATATGGGTAAAATGACAGGGAAGCTATCATCATGGCTTGGCGTCGCAAAACGAAAATGAACAGGGTATCTATACACGTCGCTTGAAGGTAGGTTTTTGGACTGATAAGTGCAATGCTGGACAGGCATACACACCCTCAGCTTGAAGTCTGGCCTGGGTTCGATGGCATAGCGTTGCAGTGCTTCGGTCTCTGCCTCTTATTCGTGAGACCGGCCCTGCAGATATTTTCAAAGATAGAGACAGCATAGTTGGTAGTAAGATGCCAGGCGTCACGGTTCTCATATAATGTTTGATCATTGACATGGGTGATGTGACAGGCACCAAATGATTTTTCAGGCCATATTTGAATCGCTTCTTTGGTGCTCAACTGCCACGACAGTCAGTGGAGAGCTCGCTGTACAATAAAACTTTAGGCAGGCGATGATTCTCCATCCTGGGAACGTAGCAAGACCTGAATACTGGTGATCTTCGCGGTTTCGAGAACTTCAATATTGGTGAATTAGGTGTTAAGGATTGTGCGGCGGTAGCGATGGGGGAACTGTTCGAAGAGTCGTAGGTGATATCTGTAAGTGACTCATGACTGAGTCGTATAGGAGATTGGCAAGGATGATAGCACTATACACTCTGATGTTTGTGCCCTTCTTCAAATATCTGTTGTCCCACACACGTATGTAGAAGTATGCTATATATATATGAGTAAAACTACAGGTATGCTATATATATATATATATATATATATATATATATATATATATATATATATATATATATATATATGGGTAAAGAACTATCAGTGATAGTCCATCAGCAAATATAAAATTAGAAGATAACTTTCGTTTCCCATTAAATTTATATATATATATATATATATATATATATATATATATATATATATATATATATATATATATAGTATAACAGCAACACTGTCTAAATTGTGCAACAGTAAAATTGTTTAGTTATCCGATTAAGATCTGAACCGTTACTGGAAATCTGCGAGGGTTTTATATAACTATTGGATGCTGCTTTGAACAGTAAGAATGTATTTAGCTCTAAGCTGAAATGATGATCCATCTTGCTCTTATGACTTCCTGATCCAGTTTTCTTCTCTAATGCACCGTATTTTTAAAACTTATTCACCATTCTCTTGATGGTTCTTGAATGGACATTGAAGATGGAAGCTAGATTATGAATGTTGAAAGTCGTTAAAAAACTAATTATAGTTTCGTGCGACGCGTTTATGTACGAAAAGCTCTTTTAGAAAAAAAAATATTCAGACATTTAACGGCCTAAAACGGTGCCGATAAATCTCTGTCGCTAAGATCGACTAGAAAATGTGAGTATAGGAATGTCATCATTCGCTTTGAAATGGACACTCCGGTCCTGCCTTGGCTTGGCCTCTTTCCGAGGGTGACAGATATGTTGATACAAATTGTTAACCTTTACGCCCCATATTGGACTGTTCGATTCAGCCGTTTCCATAGTAATTAATTCTACGAATGAATATGCTTTTAAAGATGCGTAAACTTCAAGATTAGTTATTCCAAAAAAATTTCGCTTGAGGATGAAACAGAGCTTTTGGCTCTTGTTTTTGAAACATGAGAACTCTTATGTAGCGAAGGGATCATATTTTTTTAAAAATAATTATAATTATAATTTAGGCTCTATTTTTGTATTGAGAACTGTTTTTTTTAAAAATAAAAACAAAAATACTAAACTGTTTCGTTTTAAAGACATAAACATTTTCAAGCCATTTCCTGTTCCAGTTAACCGCAGATGGGAGGTTCTTTTCAAGAGAAGCGGCCATGTTATGTTTACCCTGTCTTTGTCTTTTTCGTCCGAGAGATATTTCCATTTCATTGTTTTATTAAACACATAAAATTTTATCAGGAAAAGATATTGAACAATAGGTGATTTATATAATACCAGGAGTAGTCGATGAATGATCGACATCATTGGATGTCTAAAAAGTATAAAGGGATTAATTAAACAGTTCTTTGACCCCCATTTTAGTCGTGGATGCTTTACGTCCGCTTTATTGAATCTAAATACATTGTTTCAAGACTTTTGCTTCATTGCATCTCACTATCAAAACATTCTAAGAATTGCTGCCATTTTTGACGATACTGGTACACTAGTAATTTAATAATACGTACTCCTATATACACACGCCATAGATTGCTAAAATCTCAGTTTTATTAACCAGAGATTGTCAACGTAAAGCACAATGAAATCTCAAAGAGACAATAGGATCAGAGGAATTAAGTGTGTCGGTATAATTTTCAGAAGGCTGTAAGAAGATTTAACCCTTTAAAATTTGATTGAAAAAAGTCACAACATTTATACGCGTTTTTTTTATCGTTTTGTCTATATTTACATTTTAGATGTATTTTATTATTTTATATACAATTGCTATATGTGTTTGAAGTGAAAAAACACTACAAGCTAATTTTCAGCAGCTTCTGCCGTCTGACCCCATGAATAGTATTTGCTTGCTTCCGCCACAGTTTAACTTCCGCTCACTGGCGTTGCTATAATGCAAAAAAAAAAAAAAGTAAATTTTCTGCACTAAAATCTGCTCCATTTACTAGGTACATTTTAACACATTAGATGCTACTCGTCGTAAATCTTTGGGGACGGGGACTGTGGAAGTAGCTAGTAAGTATTACAGATAATAAATTTGCTAACATCTAAATATAAAGAATAGAACATAATTACTAACGGCCATTTTGTTTGTTACGGTCTTTAATTGTTACATATTTTTAAAAAGGAAAATAAACATTTAACTTAGAAATAAAAATGGTTTCATTTTACATGTTCAGTTTACAGCATTTAATCATTAAAAAAAGATCAAATGTGTTACTTGAGCGGGAAAAAGATGAAACATGAAGATTGAAGCCAGATGACATTTTTGTTTTTGGAAGAGTAGAACGGAGGAAAATTACACTGTGTATCAAAGTACAAAAGATTAGGTAACACTGCAAAAATACAGATTTTGTTTGTTATCAATTCTGCTCGATATTTTGGGGGTGGGTAGGTGAAATTTGATGGGTGTTCGACATTTCAATGAGATTTATGTAAAATTATCCTCAGTGATTTGAAGAATTTGATCTTAGAATAATCTATGAAATAATTTCAGTCTTTCTCTCCCCTGCAAACACACATCTTGTTTTCACCCACATAAATACAACCCGCGAACCGATTGTTGTAGAGACTTTGCCGAGTACAAGCAGTATCCTTTATACCTGTTCTACCATCTATAGGGCAAGGACGTTAGAGTTCCGAGCATGAAAAACTTTTTTGAGCCTAACTATGCTCGCTTTCTCCTGTAGGTGACTTAATATTAGCAGTCTTGAGAGACAATTCCAGTGTTTGGCACCGTTAGTAAATGTTAGGAAGACGAATCTTTCTGGAAACCGTAGATGGGTGTTCGAGAAGGAAATCACAGTTTCTCACCTAATGGGAAGGTAGAATATTTTAGGATTTAATCTCTCAAGTGGCAGTGTCTCAATAAAAAATAACACCTATCTCTCAGTAACCTGCCCACTCACGGGATGTATCGGTTGATATCTAAAAAGCCATGGTACTTGATATAAATCAGCTGATTTCGCAATTTTTACAATGACGTTCGCCCTATACAAGGCGTGAAAGCCACTCGAGATAGAGCGTTACAGAGTAAAAAACATAACTCATGCGGATATGTGTGGACGATAAGGATTAACAATAGACTTGAACAAGTTAAGATTGTACGGATCGGGGAAGCATTCTGTTGGAAGACGGTTACACAAGTCATGGATTTGTGGGAAGAAATTGCTCGATTGGAACTTACTTTTCACCAAAGGAATATGAAGAAAACGAGGGTGGTTCTCTACAATCTGCAGGGTATAGCTGGGTGGGTTCTTGTTGTGTAGGTCAGGACTGGTGGGGTGTAGTTCATGTGATCATTTTCCATGAAAATAGCGATAAAGCAACGAGAAGCTTGCAACGTCTCGTCTGTGAGAACGAGGTTGTAAAGTAGGAAATTACTCATCACCGACAAGGAGGCAGAGAGGATTTGGACTGGAATCGAGAATGAAACGCGAAAGCATATATGATCGAACTACTCCATTTTAAGCCTGATCTGGCTCTTGTAAAGGTAGCGGATATCAGGAGGAATACGAAACTTAGAGAAACGCTACAGAGAACTGACCATTTTCCAGCATCGTTAGAGATGGAGCGTATGTACGAATTTCACTTGAGATCTTGGTTAAGTATAAGTCTTAATAGGCACTCAAGTCTCGGGACCTCCCTGAGGGAACACCTGTTCATCGAGATCGCTGAAAGCTCTGGGTCCGATCGTCGATGGTGAATGAGCGCAGTATGTCGCTGCAGACGTAAGCAGATATCAACGAAGTTTGAAACTAGGCAGGACGGTAAATAAATTCGTCCCAGTAAAATTTTGTTGAAAATCAAAATGGCACTTTAAGTTTTGCACAACCTAACCCTTTTATCTGCGGTCTCAATTCTACTGTTTCCATTCACCGCGGTTTACTAGAACAAAGTCATTTTTTATTTAATAATAGGCAGAAATCACAATTTATTAGATACTGGCAACTCAGGTATGCTGAAGAGAAGACTGAATGCGAACCAGGTGAAAATTCTCAATAAGTATGAAAAAGACAATCTATTCAACAGGTAAATTTAATTACAATATAATAATACTTTTATTTCATCATTAATTACAGTTGTTACCCAATTATTTTGCAAACTTTAAAAAAATTAACTATTTATTCTACTATTAGAAAAAACCAAGGTCTAAGAGCCACTCAAGCTTATTGTTATATAGAAATAAAATGTCGTTGCCGACACTTGAGTCTGAACATAGATCGCCAGTGAGCAAACACAGGCGATCCCATTGCTGAATTAAGTGGATCACGTGACTACAGGAAAAACGCATAAGTTGGAAATTGCGTGATGATCGCTATTTCTAGTCTATCCTCTATTTCTATACATATCGCTATTTCTACTCTATACTCGATTACTATACAGACCACTATTTTCTACTCTATTCACTACACCATTTCTCTATAAGGATTACTATTCAGATCACTATATAGTGGTTACTTTTCAAGCGAGTATTATCGAGCAATTACTATTAGTCCAAGTAATATTCAAATGTGTCTGACACCAGTATTGTTCGACGGCGTTACTATAGTTGTATCAGCGATTACTAAGTGTCTACTAAACGAGCATGACGAAAGTGACAACGAGTATACGTTGACACCACACAACATAGTAAATGAGACTGTTGAACAGACATAAGAAGAGAAAGGGAATACAGATTATAAGGAAAGGTAGGATAGATAATGGTTTATGTTAGACATGAACAAGTTAGTATTGTGGTAGTCGGGTAAGCATCTTTTCGGGAGTCTGTTCTATGATTAAGAAGATTTTCCTTCTTTCCGATGAAATATGAATGGGATGGCGATGATCCAATCCTGTATATTCTTTAAATCACTGAATTGGTGGAACTAGCGGATATAAAGCGTCAAAACGTTTTCCAGGAAAATATAGTTAAGTGAAAGTTTGCAATGCTGTACCTGAATGAAAGAGATTGTAGGATATAAAAGTTATTTTTGAGAAAAAAGATAAGATAAAAAATTATGTTAAAAAATAAATAAAATGGTGGAATGTTGTATATTAATATAAAAACTATTTAAATAAAAAATATATTATATTGTATGAAAAACTAATTGAGAAAATTAGTCTGTAACTAGCATGATTCCGTTGAAAAAGAATCAGCGAAAGTGGAGCCAGACTGTTTAAATAAAAAAAAAATATATTAATATCAATTCTTATGTAAAGATTTGAATAAAATACAGGCTTCACATTGAGGTTATATCCGCCACCTTAAATGAGACCAAACAATTTAAACTTTCCATGGCAGAATTTTACAGGATGGTAACTGCTTTGATGCTGTCAAAAAACAGTCAAATTTAAAGTGAAAACGGATGGAATTTGATTGGACAGTTACTCTGAATTTTTAACCAATGGCGATAAAAATGAAGCGTCACCCACTAAGAACATTAGTTTCGAGTTATTTTTTATCCGCGTGTTATATAACAAGGAAATGTTGACTGCAAAGCCAAAAGGGAAAAGACCACACGGGCGCTTAGAAGCTGTCATCTGAGCACAGTGGATTCAACGTAACATGGTTGTAATAGTGCTGCTGCTGTTGAAAGGATTGATATTATCTCACGTGTAAAACAATAATCTCTCGTGCGTGTGACATGTGCAGAAAGGATTGACCGTCTCTGCGTGTAAAATCAGTTGGTGCTGTACTGAGAAAGGAAATATAGCACTCGGCCAAAAAAGGTGTTAACTGTCACCTGGGATGGTAAAATGTTACGACTGCTATTGAAGAAGAAGAAAAAAAGAAAAAGAAAGAAAATATTTTTTGATATGTGAAAGTTTTATACGAATTACTTTTTTTACTATTATTCACTCGATACAAGGCTCAAGAGCCCTTCAATATAGGTAATTAGTGAGTGCTGTATAAATAAAAAATTAGGAAATAGAAAGTGACTATTATGTGTATAAGTCAGATAAGTAACAACTGATATTTGATTTTAAGAGGACAAGATTTTAGTGTTCAGGGAAGCATAATTTGAGGAACTCTGTGCTGTGACGTCCCCCCGGTGTCGCTACGCCAAATGTGACGTCTGCCTGGATCTATCCGTCGTGCTATCCTGTCCTGTGACGACCAACTGGCTTGGTATTGGTCGCGGCACCAAATGTGACGTTCTAACCTTTTAGTGATTCGGATGGGAATCTGGTTAGATCAGTATCAGCCTTGTCGTTCCCAGCTCACCCCCAACGTCTGGTTACCGAAGTAACAGTTTTGATTTCCAGTCTAACCTCCCCACGTTGTGATTTGATCTTAGGCAGACGGAATCAATAAGTCGCCGGGCCGTAATGCAAGTCGAGTTTGAACAAGGGTGATATCGGACAAGTATATGTAAAAGTATATGTAAAAGAAAAGAAAATAATAACTCGAAAAGTTCAAATGTGCTAAAAAAGGATAACAATATTTTATATATGGTTGCTGAATACAGGACTGCGTCTTCTTCCCAATCCGCTATATGGATTCGTGACACTGTGTGTTTGTTAGGCGAGTCTTAGCATCTTAAGTTGTTTGTTCTTTAAGAAACTGGTTCTTGGTGTATCTTCAGGTGATATTCGTAAAACTAGTTTTGGTGGTGTGAGTCTAAGTCGTTCTTCAAAAATAAATTGTTCTTGGCTAGAAGTCGAGTTCGGTATTGCGTGAATCTTAGTCAGCTTCTGCGAGGCGGGTCTTCAGAGCTCTCAGCTCACTGCAACAGCTTGCCTGCCTGTCTTCAATCCCAACTGCGAACTTCACTCAGCTTAACTGGAACTCGAACTGGACTTAACTCGCTGCGACTCTGCTTATATGGACGCCAACCAAAACCGGGCTGGGCTTGTCGGGGTTTGAGGTTCCTTGATAATTATTAACCCAGAACCCACTTCTTTGTTTTCGGTTAGGAAAATTTTATTATTTTCCATTTTTGGAAGTCTTTCGTCTTCCCACCTTCTTCTGTTCTCATATTGGTATCTCAGAGGGTGTCAACGGGTTTCCCCTCTGTCTCACAGTGGCATCTCACACCTATCCCTTCAGAGGGGCGCAACAGGCCTCCCCTCTTTCTTTACATGATTACCTCCGCCTAACGCTCATGCCACCATTCAGCCAATGGTCGCTCAGCAGCGGGGATGTGGCCAGACTAGCCTCGGTTTAAAAAATCTTGCTCAAAGAAAAAAAATGATCTTCCTTTTTTTTTCTTTTCTTTCTTTTCTTCGAGGAGACCTCACACCCTAGACTCTTATCTTAACCGAATCACCTGGAATTCGTCAATCAGATTTTCGCCAGCATCAAGTGCGTGGCCATTTGGACATTCTTGGTGTCAATTACTGATCCGATAAAATAGTTTCGCTATCATAGCCAGCCCTGACGATAAACAGATGCTCCTCTCAATGATATTCTGCATATAGACAAAGGCTTAACCTTTCCTTCATGGCGGTCAGCGGACACTTTTGTTTTTCTCGGACAGTGCGTGCTTAATTAATTTTAATTTTTATCTTTTTAGAATTCTGCGGGAGGTAACTTGTCCAACTTGAAAATTCCATTTACCACTGCCATGGGCAGGTTGGACATATCTTACTCTCCGCCCCGTAACATAAATCAGATTAAATTCTGTGTTTTACTTTCTCGACAATGGAAATAAAAATCTTAAAACTTTTCCTTGTCAGAAAAATAACACCGCTTAGTGTCCTTTTCGTGATGGCTTCTTATCACCTAAATTTAATTCTCGCCTTTCTTTTTTTCTTCTTTCTTTCTAGCGACGTAAATAGTGTCACAGTACCTTAAAGCAACGATTCTTGGTCAAAAGCTGTCTGTGTAGAAATTCCTCACGTACAATTAGAATAGGGAGATGTCAATGGTAGTTCAAATCCGTGGACACAAGAAGACTTGTCTTAGCTGTAAAGCTCCGAATCAGTGGAACTAAACACGAGTGTATGAACATTAGCCATGGAAATAGCGATACATTATCGACAGGCATACGAGGAACGAGGTTTTTTTAAAAACGAACTATCAAGACGGAAATTACTCCCCGACCGAAATTTGTTTTTGTGTGGAAAACGCAATTTGGAAAAACATGGAGTGGGATAAGATAGTGTTGTATCAAATTTTGTTAGCTTTGAAAATACCCATTTAAAATCCTATGTGAATTTGAACCACTCACCACTTGCCCCAATCACAACCATTAAATAAAATGTTGTTTATATACCCGCTTGATATACTAGAAAAGGGCTCAGTTCTTGCCGAATACTTGTTCCCGAGTATATCTGTGCACAAGGACGGCCAGACAATCCCAGTTGTAGACATAATTTTATTTCATGAACACCTACTGCCTATTCCTGGTGTACATACAACTATGCTGGGCGGATTTTAGTATACACTTTCTCGTAGAGACTGCATAAACTTCCGTGAGCAAAAGTTTCAACAAAGCCAGTTCGCTTAAAGCTTCGGTCATGATGACTGGTGACATCGTGTTAGCACAATTAACGACGGCATCTGAACATTTCAGTTACGAAAATTTCACTTAGTAGGCATCGGTTATCCCGTGGTAAGTGTTTAAGTCAGATTCAAAAAATGCTGCCCCTAAGATCGCATTCTCACGCACATATCATATCAAAGTGCTTCTCTGACAAATCGACAACAGTGAAATTCAAACCCAAGTCTCATAGTTGGAAGGCTAACGTTCTAATCATTTGAAAACGTGTCCTTTGCATATATATATATATATGTATGTATGTATGTATGTATGTATGTATGTATGTTTGTATGTATGTGTGTGTGTATTACTCCACGCCGAAAATACAACTCATTATTTAACATTGAGTATTGTTTTTCTTACACCAAAGGATATATATATATATATATATATATATATATATATATATATATATATATATATATATATATATATATATATATATATAGGGTGTCCAAAAAAATCGCGTGTACTTTAAAAAATTATAACTTTATTTGTATTTGCGATAGAAATAATCTGTAAAAAATGTTATAAAGTTTAACATACCTAGTTTTAAATATAGCTAAAATAACTAATGAGATTTCAGGCATTACTGTATATAAGTACGCAAATGTTTTCCGTTAACTGCAAAATAGGATTGCTCTTTGTATTGCTAATGACGGAGGATATGTTGAAACTTAATTAAAATCTCAATAAAATCTTAAAAAAATATAGTTTTACTTCTTTCTAATACTTTTTAGAAATTATTTCTATTGCAAATACAAATAAAGTTATATATATTTTTAAAGTGCACACGAACTTTATGAACGGCCTGTATGTATGTATGTATGTATGTATGTATAGATGTGTGTGTATATTTGTATTTCAACGCTTACACTTACATTTATTTATATTTATCCATTTGAGTATATATATATATATATATATATATATATATATATATATATATATATATATATATATATATATATATATATTTGTGTATAATACGAAAGATTTTAAAGGAAAATTACGGAAAATATATGGGTCGTCTTATACCCGTCTTCAGAAATTGTTAGTCAACCATGTTTAAAATATCAAGAATGCAAATCTATTCAGTACAAAAAAAAAAAATAAATTTTAGAATATAAATTAGGTGAAGAAACCCCCAATGGCAAAAGATCCGGTTATTTTTCTATCGTTTCATAACAGAAGAAATTGAATATTTCAATGAAATATATGTACGAAGATTTTAATGAATTTATAAAAGATTACATAGGGATGGCTGAACTACGGCCTTATTATACTCAAGGATGTAATTTATATCCTATACTTAACTTCAGAAACACGGAAGCGTATTATACACAAGAAAATACGTTAACATTCTTTTAGAAGTAAAAATTCAAAGACTGTTAATGAAAGAGAAATAATGTAAAAGTGACATCTATCTATCTATCTATCTATCTATCTATCTATCTATCTATCTATCTATCTCAGTCTGTTCTGATTTCTCTATTTCAGCCAGAATCATAATCTATCTATCTCAGTATGTTAATGATCTATCTATCTCAGTATGTTAATGATCTATCTATCTATCTATCTATCTATCTATCTATCTATCTATCTATCATCTCAGTCTTTTCGGATCTATCTATCTATCTATCTATCATCTCAGTCTTTTCGGATCTATCTATCTATCTATCTATCTATCTATCTATCTATCTATCTATCTATCTATCTATCATCTCAGCCTTTTCGGATCTATCTATCTATCTATCTATCTATCTCAGTCTGTTCTGATTTCTCTATTTCTGCCAGAATCATGATCTATCTCAGTATGTTCATGATCTATCTATCTATCTATCTATCTATCTATCTATCTATCTGTGTGTGTGTGTGTTCATGAGTAACATACCGAACAATTTTTTTGAATGAATGTCGCAGCAAAAAAAATAAATAATGGATAATATGGTACAGATTTTCAATTTACTTCGGAATGGTCATGCTCCGAGGTCGTATTGTATTCAATGGAGTAATTTATCCCCTGCTTTTTATCTTCAGTGACACGCGATCGTATTATACTCAAATCGAAGAAAATACAATACGTTCTTGCAACATTTCAGGGCTATAACGCTCCTCAGAATTGGCCCTCTGTATAACCTCTAAATGACACCTAAATATTACCAACGATTTTACTTAAATGTCTTTGATATTTATCGAAAATCTTTTGTTGTCTCTAACTGAACCATTTCAAAATGGCAATTTAATTATTTACTCATCTGTACCGGAAATGAAATTCATCAACACCTCGAAACTCAAGACAGGTTAATTTATTATCGTCATGATTACTGAAATCCAAGTCTGTTTGAATGAGATCGTGTCAATTAAAATAATATATAGATAAAAAAAGACAAATGATTGGCGATCCAGCGAGCTCTATTAAAAGAATCCATAGCCAGAGATCGATATCCGTTTGCTTTTATTATGAATATTTTTACAGCTTTCACGAGACGCGTGCACTCAGCAACGAAGTGATACAACTGTTGTAATTCACACAATTTCTAGCAACTTAATCCATGATTACTGGCGATCAGTTAATAACAGTTTTTTTCTTTTCAGTGAATTACTTTCAAAAAATACGTTAATAATATTGTATGGATACAAAATGCAGTTATCTCCCTTTGATTGAGATGATATAATATGGATGACTTGACGGCCGCTTAGTGACCTCGTTTCATAGAGAGATGGCAGTGGTTAGTCCTTCAGCCAGCTTTCAGGAGTCAAACTGAATTTTTTTTTTATTACTCGGTCCAAAACAATGCTAGATCTGCCTCACCTTATCCGCGCTAACGACATAGCAGATGAATCCACGTGCTCCTTGGAGGGGGTGTACGCGCTTTATTTATCATCTCTCAGTTGCGTCTCTGTCCTTGGACAGAGTGCGCTCAGGGGCTTCTCTGTCTAGAGACGGAGGGGCAACTGAGAAAATAATACTGAAGAGGTGTCCAGCCCTGGGGAACAGATGCCCGAGGCAGCGCCCTCCCATTGCACCAGAGTGAGGGATCGGTGCTCGCACCGAGGCCAGCGCAACCGACGGTTGCGGGGTCTGAGGGGAATTTTTGTCCCTGCCCGGGTCTACGCGCTCGGGTCCCCCACATTAATCCGATCTTGTGTCACATCTCATTCTCGTGGGGAAATGAGTAAATACCATAGCAGATGAATCCAACCCACTCGAATATAGAATCCTAAATATTGCTTCTCCAGAATCACAGAAGTATCTATCACATCTAATTTCCCTCAGGAATTATAACAAAGTAAGACCCCATGTTTTCGATCTCTTTTCATACTTCATATATGTGTTATATTTTCTCTGCGTCGGACAAATGTACCTATGTATATATACTTTTCATTATGCCTTAGCGGCATAAAATCATCTCTGAAAAAAAAAAAAAACATGTTTTTCATTCCTTTTCTTCTCTCCGTGACATAAGTTTTTGTATAATGGATATAATGATGCTTACAAATAGAAAGGAGCGAATAAACATTTCTTCCATAGCTTACCCATAAAAGTTATGGAAAATTACTAGATGTGCATTTTTTACTTCAAGAACGAAGCTATTACGTTGTTCAAAACCTAATGCAGGTTTTTAAACATTAATTTTAAAATGACTTATCTTACTTCAGAAGAATTCTTATTATTCGAAATAAAAACCATTCAAGTGTCGTTATTCCAGTAGCTTAGAAGTTAGAAGTTGGGGAGGGAACGAAATTTCAGAAACTTTAATACATCCTTCGTCCCAGACTTTATTAAAGTTTGGAGCTATCTGAATGCATTACGATTAGGATTATATTCATCAGAGTAAATTTAACGAGATTCTTTCTTAGCATCAGGTATGAAAAAAATGTATGCTGTAAATTAAAAATGGATCATTTAGATAAAAAAAATATATAAAATAAAATAAAATACTCCTTAAAAGAATATATAATTTTGTCAGTTTGCATGCTTTTTGATTAGAAATAGGTTAAAATGACAATACTTGCTGAACGACTTATTAGCTTTGTTTTGCGGGGCAAAGACCGAAACACACACCAAGGCAGTCAATCGCCAAATGACAAAGAATTTTTTTCTCAGTCGGAGGATTCGCGCTTCTGATTAATAAATTATTCCTTTGAAAATAAATATTTAACATTTTTCAAGCACTGGGTCGCGTTCTCGCTGAAAATAAAAAAAAATTATTTGTGATCCCTTTGAAAAATATATAAACAAAGTCACTAGGCCAAACAAACCATTGAAGAGGTAAGATGATACATGCGACAAAGACACAACGGTACGATTTAAAGGAAATTCCCTTGCTCATAAACCCATTTTCTTCAAGCTACGTGACATTCAATAGTTTTCCTCACCAAGCTACGTGACATTTATACTCTTCATCACCAAGCTACGTGACATTCACCCGCCTTCCTCAGCAAACTACGTGACACTTAAACATTCCTCTCCACTTTCTTTTGTCCCTCTTTTTCCACACATACAGACGAAGAAATCACATTTCTTTTTATCTTAACAAGCAATTATAATGAAGGACTGTCAAAACAATCAGTCGCAAAAATTAACATTTGATATATTTATATTTAAAAAACTTTCTCGCCTTTTTCTTTGCTCTCGGTTGATTCAAATGTGTAACAGTCTAATCATCAATGTCCAGACACTGATTTTTCTCCTGTCAGTGAGGGACCAAGTATGAAAAAAAAAACTAATGAATTTAACTCCAGCACACAAGTGGAAGATATATATATATATATATATATATATATATATATATATATATATATATATATATAATCCATTTTTTTCTCTGAAGATTTCTATCGTATGTCCTACAGTTTTTCCTATTAATGATCTATCTACGAATATTCTGGGGTCATTAATAAATATGTCTGCTGATGATACCATAGTGCAGGTAAATAACTTCAGAGATTTAAAGCTGATCTTTCCGCTGACTAAAAATTGAGCTGTTCAAAAAATTACATCTGATTTCTCAGCTGAACAAACACTACGGTGTCCAGAGACTTAGAGCAGATCACTCTGCTGATCCAAAATTGATATGTTCAGAGACTTACAGCTAATCTTTCTGTTGACCTTTTCAGAGAATTACACCTCATCTCTCTGCTGACCGAGCACAAACAGTTCAACGGTGAAAACTTTCTTGTAAATTTTACATCTCTAAAAACAAGCTAACATCATTTCATAATCACCGACTGGACCCTTAATTTTCTCCCGTCATTCTGTTTTGAGCATCTATTCGGAAACATGTTCAACCAATGCCTCAGGTAGAAGTCGAATATAGTACACATTTTTAAAGATGTTGTCAAAATGTTTGTATCCTTGAACCGCTCTAAAATGTTCCTGTACTTTCTGCTATTTTTTTTTATCTCTAAAAGAGACAAATTAGACCAAACATTGAATGTTGCTATCATGCTCTGAATTTGCACCCTTGATTGAGTCCAAAATCGTTTACGCGATCTTTTAGGTGATGGAATTTTCTATTCCTCATAGACAAGACTCTCGCTTACGTTACTTCGAGGAAGTTTACCCTTTTCAATTTAGTACAGACTGTTATTTTTAAGTTTAGATTTTTAAATTCACTAAATATAATCTTTCTTATTTTCTCTGTTTAAAATTAGTAGAATTCCTCACTACCATGAGCCCGTCATCTCTATACAGTCCGATGTCGTTAATATCTATTCACGGTGCGCGGACAAGTTGTACAGTATAAAAAGACCAACAAGGTCAGAAGACTCTGCAGAGTCTAAAGATCCCATATTGATGTCAAAAAGGTCATTATTTTCTCTTTTTTTTTAAATGGAAAATTATAAACAAAACTAGAACTTGTAAAACTTGGGATGACCCATGCCCTTTATGCCTACATGAAAAACTACACATTATTAAGTTTCTAAGTAATAAAAATCTATTAAACAATAGGCATGAGTTAACGGATTTTGCCGACATCATCAAATTTTTGCATTGAGTAATTAGCATAAAAAACTAACAAACAATAAAATAATTTTAAAAATCCATAGTCCTAATACATCCATTAAATGCCCTACAAAAAAGATAACCCTTTAAGAAGTCGTCAAAAAACAAATGTTAGCGATTCACGACAGTTTTTATATACACAAAACCCTTTCATAAAAAAATAAAAAAAGTAAAATAAAAAATAAATAAATCTCCATAGACACTTAACCAGACTAGCAGTGTCATCTTCCGCTTTAAATTTAGACACCCCAACCTTACCCTGACTTAACATCTGTGAATGTAACTGAGATATTGATACTAATTATTAACACCTTACGCCGCTTTTCTTTAAACAATCGCTCTAGCCGTTACCATAGAAATTTTGATTTCAATAATGAATATGCTTATAAAACACGTAAATTTCAGAAATAAGTTATTCCCAAAAAAATTCGCTTGAAGATGGAACAGAGCTTAGTACTTTAATTCAATTTAATTCAAATAATTATATTGCAGTTTTCGGTTCTTGTTTTGAAACATGAGAACTCTTATGTAGCGTGTTCGAATCATATTCTTAAATAAATAATTATATTTATGCTCTACTTTTGTATTGGCCACTATTTTTTTAAAATAATAACAAAAATACTAAAGAAATTTGGATTATTTACTTAATGAGTTCTTTCCTATTTTCTATATATTTTTCACACACACACACACACACACACATATATATATATATGTGTGTGTGTGTGTGTGTGTTTGACATTATAGAATTTCTACTACAAATCATGTCTCAATGTCTTTAACAATATACAATAATTTTCTCTTATTTAAAGTACAAAACAACTACATTTGGGACCAATTTAAAAAATTACCAGGGATAGCCTACGTCCTGTGTATGACGTTAAACTACATCCACGTCCTGGGTAATGCGATAAACTACATCCAACAGCAAGGCCTCAGATAATTTTTTCGGAAAAATAATGTCAGTTATACGTTTTTAAAACCATAATGTTGCCAGCTATGCGTTTTTGAAACAATAATGTTGCCAGCTATACGTTTTTGAAACAATAATGTTGCCAGCTATACGTTTTTGAAACCATAATGTTGCCAGCTATACGTTTTTGAACGTCCTGGGTATGGAGATAAACTACATCCAACAGCAAGGCCTCAGATAATGTTTTCGGAAAAATAATGTTGTCAGCTATACGTTTTTGAAGCAATAATGTTGTCAGCTATAAGATTTTGAAACAAAAATGTTGCCAGCTATAAGTTTTTGAAGCAATGTTGCCAGCTATAAGTTTTTTGTAAGAAGTAATGTTGCCAGCTATAAGTTTTTTGTAAAAAATAATGTTGCCAGCTATACGTTTTTTGAAACAATAATGTTGCCACCTATATGTTTTTGGAACCATAATGTTGCCAGCTATGCGTTTTTGAAACAATAATGTTGCCAGCTATACGTTTTTTTATTCCATACAAAATAAGCATTTAAAATTCATATAAACTGGATTTGGCATTAAATAACCCACAGTGGTTGATATGCCATAAAAACCAAACAAACAAACCAAACAAGGGATAGCCTAAAAATAATAAAATGTAGTGTGTGTATATATATATATATATATATATATATATATATATATATATATATATATATTATCACTTTAAACGTTGTTATTAACGGATAACCGTATTTGAATAGATGCTCCGTTGATTTATTAAAAGGTATCTTTATTTATTTATTTTCATATAGAGAGCATAAATTTGACTTTAATAAGATTTCTCGGACATGCAGACTGATAGACGAAAATAAATATAATGTTTAATAAATAAACGTAGTACCAACTCAAATACGACTACCACTAATCATAACGTTTAAAATGATAAAAATATCTCGGATTAATAAAAATCCATTATTTTCCTTATAAAATTCGCTTCATATATATATATATATATATATATATATATATATATATATATATATATATATTAATTTACTTTTTTCTAACATCGGGATTGAAGTCATTACTTTTTTTCCCGGTTATTTAGGTATTTCTTTCGCAAAATTAATATTAGGTTGGTGCAAAAATAATGACGTAACAATGTCGTTTTTTGACGTTAAAAATACGTCAAAAAACGACATTATTACGTCATTATTTTTGCACCAAACTATTAACAATGAATTTACATAAGACATTGTACTTTAGTTCCTAACATCATCATCATCATCATCATCGTCATCCTCCTAATTGTAGGGCAGATCAGAATGCAGAAGCCATAGTAACTCTTTTCCACAACGGTCTATCAACAGCAGCAATAAAACTATTCTGGTACGGTCATCTCTTCTACGTCCACCTTGAACGGTGCCTTGGATAAGTCTTGCACAGGCTGTCACGCCTTGTAAATGTGCCCAAACCACGCCATTTTTCTCCGTTTGAGAGTGTCGAGAAGCGGTTCCTAATGTTCTATAAATCTTTCAACCGTTTTCCGCACAAAATCATTGCTTCTTTTGTTCTGAATAGAAAATGTTTTCACATACATTTGTTTTCAAACTATTGAAATCTTCTCTCTGCATTTTCCAAAAGTGTCCACATTTCACATCCATATGGCGACTACCAGTGATTTGTACAGTCTGTACTTTGCTTGAAAGATGATTTTGCTTCTCCATATTCTTCTCGCTGCCATGACTGTAGCAATCCATGTGCTGATTTCTGAATTGCAGGTAACATCTTTAGAAAATTATCCAGGAAAAGCGAAATTGATGCTAAGAGAAATAATATGGGTAAATTGAACGAAGGAAAAGATCAGCGAGAATAATGTGTAGAGGAAAAAAAAACAATGAGAAGAATAAGAAAACGAGGAATAAGAGAGAATGAAATTAGACCATTTAATTTTTTATTCCTTGATTTGATTTCTTCAGCTTATCAACCATTTGCAGGCTATTTAATGCCAAAAATAATTTTTAAATTCCTTGAAATTTCTTTTTATAATAATAATCGTTTAGTGATTCAGTTCTTAGTAATAAACCCGAAGTTGGCAGATGACGAACAATCATACTTTTAATCATACCTGGATTCATGACTTTCCCGAGGGTATCTGCGCGTAAGCGATTATAACAGACATCGCAAGAACATCTAACATTATAGACGCTGTTATTCCCAAGCGGTCTACGTATTGACCAGATGAGAAGTTGCTTAACTTTAGTGATCGTAGGGTAACCGGTGCTTCAACGTCATGTAGCTGTAAGGCCCATTGCAAATGACAGTGCCCGATTAGAAACAATTAAAACGGACAGGAACTGTTGCAAAGATCCAATGTAGTAGTAGCAGTAGTAGTAGTAGTGGTAATATTGAGTTGGTGCAAAAACAATGACGTAATAATGTCGTTTTTGACAAAAAACGACCTTATTACGTCATTATTTTTGCACCAACCTAATAATAATAATTATTATTATTATTATTATTATTATTATTATTATTATTATTATTATTATTTTTATTAAGCAATACAAATAATGAATGAAACTGAAAAAATACACCACACACATTACGAAAAAATTCATCTATATGTATGATCTTAGGAGATTTTTTTTTTTTTTTGTTACAAAAATGGCATGTGGGAAATGTCATTCAGCCATTTCTGACATTATATCTCTCTTTACGACCAGGAAGAAATCAAAGGAAACAATAATATCTTATATTATTCGGACTGATGTTCTCATTTCTATTGTCATATTCACAACGTTTCTTCAGGTGATTGGAATTTTGAAATTGAACCCTTTATTTCATTCACCGAATTGTTCTAGTTCCACGTGCTATGCCTCTTCCGAATGTCTCAGTTATGTCAGTTTAACTCAACCCTCCAAGTTTTTGCTCACCATTGAACTAACAACTATTTGGTTCAAGTTACTGGATCCAACCAACGCTTTTATCCAGAGGGCTGTGTAACCTTTAAGCCTTTGGGACTTATAAACCTAATGTCTCATTAAACTTTTTTTTACCAGAGGTCATACTGCAATTTTGTTGTTGTTATTGCTTTTCTCTAGCATTCCGTATTTCTACTTTCCATATTGTATTTATTTCTATGCTTGGCCGGCTAGGGAAATTTTTGTGGCCTAGAAAATGTCCTTGATTCGTTTTTCGTATTTTCGCGTGTTGTTTTCTGCTTATTAAATCAACCTCATTGTACAAGGGTCGGTGATCTTCCTTTTACTTATATATGTGGTCAGCTATACCTGATTTATCTATTTCCCCTCGTTTTATGGCTTGACGATGTGACGGGTACACACCTGGCCCAGGGTCGAATCCTTTGGTTACGGCGCCAACTGTGACGTCGCTCCTCCTGGTCGCTCCTCCTGGTCCCAAGCGTGCCGCTCCAACCTCTTGGTTAGATGATCACCAGCCTCGCCTTTCCCAACCCGCTTCCAATACCTGGTTGCTAAAGCAACTGTACTGATCTCCGGTCTGTCTACCCACGCTGTGTTTAGATCTTAGACAGACGGGACCAGCAGGGATTGGGCCGTATGCAAGTTGAGTCCGACGGGGGTGGCAAAACACAAGTAAAAGAAAAAAAAACTCACGAGACAAAAAAAATTACTGATAAAAAAATGGGTGACAACCTTTTATATCTAATGTCCGTTACATAAAGAAAAATTGTTCTCATTCCCGACCCGCTCTGTGGACTATGGCACCAAGCTTCTATCATACAACTTAACGATTTCGAATTGTCTACTCTCTAGAATTGTGTATGTCGGAGTGTGGTTTAGTTCGACACTGGGGCTAATTTCTATCAATCATTCGCAGTTGATTCTTCTCTTCGACTTGAGTTGTATTTCTTCACTTCGATCTGGTTGGGTCGAATTCTGTTCTCGGCTGGGCTTGATTTTAACTTCTTCTTCCGTCCAGTAACTCTTTGGCCTTGTCTTCGACTTGGCTGCAACTTCTCCGCGGCTTTCGAGTAATCTTCTTCTTCGTCGACTTAGATAGAACTTCTCTTGTCTTTGACTTGGGCCGGAAGGATTTCTTGTTTTCGACTTGGGCTGGAAGGATTTCTTGCCGCAACTCAGCCGCAACTCTCTGTCGTCCGAGATGATCTCTTCTCGCTGCCGTCCGGGGCTGAACTCATTTTTTTGTCGATTGGGGTCCTGCTTTTATTGACGCCGCAGCAAACCGGGGTGGGTCTGTCGGCGTCAGGGCTCTCTCGATAATCCCAAAAGTCGCATTAGTTCTGATTTCCCATTATCGCTATTATTTTCACCCCTACTTCCTCACAGTGCCTCTGGGGGGGGGGAAGACGTATACCCATCTCTCCCGGTCTCTCGTATGTCAGGTGACCGTTTTCGACCAATGGTTCTTGATCGAGCATTCTCCCTCCTCTTTCCGCATATCACGTGACCGCTTTCGGCTAATGAGACTGTGGTGGGACGCCTCCCGTCTCCAATCGGGCGTGGCTTACATCGTTCTTGTTCTAAAAAAAACAAAATCTAATTTGGCCTTTTTCACACGTACGAAAAATGATAATCTTGGCTTTTTCTCACCTGGGTTCTGTCAAAACAGCCTGCCGCTAATTAGATGTGACTTCAGGAAAGAATATTGGCGCTATCTGTGAGCCGAGACAATCGTTTTTTTTCCTTCTTTGTTTTTGGTCAGACCTGATAGTCAAAAATCTTAATTATCTGAATTGAAAATGTCTCCACTTCATCATCGTGGGGTTCCAATTTTTAACAGGTCAGAATCTGTATACAGTTCCACCGGTCACCCCCTCAACACAAAAGACACCTTTCCTCCGATTAAAATTTCGTTTCCATTGTTCTAAAAAATCTTTATTGTTTCAGCCAACCTTAACAAACTTCCATCCTACGCGGACACGGAATTAGTTCAAGTGCTTGACCTGATAATTTTGACACTTGTTAGGTGCTGGTCGCACGTGTGTGTTTTCGCTTACGACCTGGTTTCGTATTATGTTTCTGTCTTTCCTCTTCTTTTTGTTTTATTTTATTATCTCCAAACTCTATTTCTTCAACCAAATATAACAATTTCCATTTCCCTGGATTTCGGTCAGGTAATTTGACTTGATATATTTTGACACCTGTCTTGTCTTAGTTTTACTTATGACCGGGTTTTGTATCATCTATTCCTCTTTCTCTTTCTTTTTATTATTTTTTTTCTTCTCTTTGGATCGCCTAAATACAGTTAGAGAATTATTCTCAAAACTCAATTATTCTTCGTTTCTAAATAACTAACAACTGGTTAATAAACCGAATAAAAATTAAATCATATTTCTATGAATATCTCTTTTTAGTCTTTCTAAAAATGCAGGGTGCCACAACGATGTTTTTACAATATTTACCTTAAGTGGGTGAGACCTGCTTCCCGTTTATATTTTCTTACGGCAGCTGCACGGGATTACGTTCGCATAGGACTCATTTATAGGGGGCTCTTCTTTTATGGCTTTAGAGTTTCTAATCATCTTTCTTTCGGTGTTTTATTTTTTCTTTGTTTTCTTTTGTTTCTTCCACATTTTTAATTCCCGATTCCTTATTTGGAGGTGTCTGTCAAGGTCCTGGTGTTGTATGAAGCACAGATCCTTTGGATTTTCTCCGTTAATTCCTTCACATAGGGTACGCAGACTGAAGCCGTTTTCTGAGTGTTGATATCCTCTTGTACCCTTCTATCCCAGTTTGTCGGAACTGCTGCTATGTGCCCAGGGTAGTTTTTAAGTTGTAGAGTACTGCTTATACTGACCATTTATTGTTCATATATATATATATATCTGAGTCGCCACATAACTTTTGCAGCAGACGATTCCTTTCTTTACACTGTATGGATGGTGGGAGTTGAAGTTGAAGTATTGTTAGTTGAATGTTGGCTTGCGCTATACGGATGTCTTAAAATCATGCTCTGTTCGAGATATTCGTACACCTAGGAATAAGAGTTTATTATCATTTTCTCTCTCCATAGTGAACTGTATCGATGATCACTAGTAGCTGGACTTTTTCCTGGTGTGGGCAGAATATGACGGTGTCATCTACGTATCTCAGATACATAATTGGCTTTACTGATGTGGATTCTAATGACATTTCTTCGAAATATTCGACATATATGTTTGTCATTGCTGGTGATAATGGCGAGTCCATTTCTAAGCCTTCATACTCTCGATGAAGTCTCTGTTTTTGATGATTTTACCGTTCATAGTAACAGATATATAAAAGGTAATACACCAGATATTGTGATTAAAGAAGGCAAACACAAAATGAAGACTTTAAGATATGCCAGTGGCATTAGAAAAATATACCTATTTAAGAACATAAATATGAAATAAGTAGTATCAGGATCTTGCAATAGCAACTAAAAAATGTCTGAAACCTAATTTATACCAATAATTACTCAGCCACGGCCACGTTCGAAAATCGTAGTGATAAGTACATTTACAAGTTCATAGACTGATGCTGTTTACAAGAGATAAAAAATACTACAGAGTGGAACTTTTTATCTACTTAAGAGAATATTATCTTTATAAAGAAAATATAAATACAGTGTAACCCGGATATAAGAGAGTTGTCGGTACCGGAGAAGAAGTCTCTTATATCAGGGTTTGGTCTATTTTGTTTAGGTATGTATGGCTCTAATTTGGGACCAGATAAAATCTCTCTTATATCCGGGTTTATCTTATATCCGGGTCTCTTATATCCGGGTTACACTGTACTGCACATTTTAAGTAGCACTTAACATCAGAATTCGAGCAAAAAGTATTCACATAGTAATTAGTTTATATTAAACTAGATTTTCTGAAAGGAGTTGGTTAGAAGAAGAAGAAGAAGAAGAAGAAGAAGAAGAAGAAGAAGAAGAAGAAGAAGAAGAAGAAGAAGAAGGGAGGAATAGGTAGATAAAGAAGAAAAGATAAAGGCAGAAGTAGAAGAAGAGGTAGCAGAAGAAGTAGAAGAGGAACAAAGAGGAGGAGAAGAAGAAATGCCAGTAAAAGAAAAAGAAAAAAAAGAAAGAAATGAAAAAGAAGATGAAGGAGAAAAAGAGGTAAACAAAATAGAAGAGGTAGAAGAAAAAGAGGTTGAAGAAGAAGAAGAAGAAGAAGAAGAAGATGAAGAAGAAGAATATAGATAAGATGGAAGGAAAAGAAGAAGAAGAAGAAGAAGAATATAGATAAAATGGAAGGAAAAGAAGAAGAATATAGATAAGATGGAAGGAAAAGAAGAAGAAGAGGAAGAAGAATATAGATAAAATGGAAGGAAAAGAAGAAGAATATAGATAAGATGGAAGGAAAAGAAGAAGAAGAAGAAGATGATGATGATGAAGAAGAAGAAGAAGGGGAGGAATAGGTAGATAAAGAACAAAAGATAAAGGCAGAACTAGAAGAAGAGGTAGCAGAAGAAGTAGAAGAAGAGGTAGCAGAAGAAGTAGAAGAGGAACAAAGAGGAGGATGAGAAGAAATGTCAGTAAAAGAAAAAAAAAGAAATGAAGAAAAAGAAGATGAAGGAGAAAAAGAGGTAAACGAAATAGAAGAGGTAGAAGAAAAAGAGGTTGGAGAAGAAGAAGAAGAAGAAGAAGAAGAAGAAGAAGAAGTAGTAGTAGTAGTAGTAGAAGAAGTGCAAGAAGAAAAGCATGAAGAAGAACGGTAGAAGAAAAGTTGAAGAAAAAAAATGAAGAAAAAGAGGTACAAGAAGACGCACACGAAGAGGAACAACAACAATAACAAGAAAAGAATGCGTCTATGAAGAAAATCAAATCAAATGAAGGGATAGAATGAAGTGTTTAAAAAATCGAAAGAAAGTTCACTGAATAAAATGAACGACGAATGGAAGAAGAACGAATGAAAGAAAAAAACCTGAAGAAATAAATATGAAAGGAAAAGACAAAGGAAGAAAACAGAAAATAAATTACAAAGAGTGAGAGAGAGATTGAAAAACTGAATGAACGAAAAATAAAAAATTAAACAAAAAAACAAGAGCAAAAAATAAATTGCAAAATCTGATTGGGTAGGAAAGAAAAGATTCGTTCAAAAGATATGTGGAGTTCCCTAAGGGTTTCGATCTTTCGAAATGTCTTGTCGGGGTTCCGTTCCCAACGCTGCTATGCTTACCACACTGGAATAATTAGTCGTTTACTTGCAGGTGCTATAAACAGTGATCTGAAGATGTGCAGCTGTCTTTACAGCACTTAAGTGTAAGGCAGGGTCGGGATGAGATAGTGTACGAGGAAAGCAGACGATGATGTCTAATGAATTGATGAACAAGAGGAGGGAATGAACTAGAGAAAGAAAAAAAAATGAACGACAAACGATAGAAAAAAAACAGAGATACAATCAGAAAGTAGAGTTAAAAAAAGAAAAAAAAAATGAAAGAAAATGTATGCAGACAGAAATAAATAATAAAAATCATTTTTAAGAAAGGACTCGTTGTTTGCTGGCGTTTTCAAATGAAATCTTTTGTAGATTATTAGCCCTGTCCTTTCTATATTTGTTCTTATTAACATAATATTTAGATTATTTTATTTGTGTATTGTGAACAATAAAATTATACTGTAGTTCATTGTCTTTCTAGATTATATTAGCAAAATGTTATTCAATATATTAATCGTACATGTCATTTTAAACTTTTTAATTATCGATACATTGTTATTATGATTCTAGTTATTTATTTTTTTTTTTGTTGCTACTAGATTTTGGTGGTAATTGAATGAAAAATAGAAAATGATTCTATGTAACGGGTTTCGCTCTTTCAAATGACTTCATCAGACTAAATTAATATTCTTATCGATGTAATGCTATACACTACTAGTACTCTTAAAAAAATTAACGGTTTCCTATCTGAATTATTTGATGATATAATTTCCAAGTTAATGAATGAAGAAACGCCTTGTATTTTTTTATTTTTTATTTGATTGGTTTTATACGGTTTATCAGATTTATTTAATGACAGGTAATATTTTTTTATTTAAATTTAGAAAATATTTGAAAATTATTTTTAGATCGTAGTGCTTTTGTGAAAAAAAGTCTTACTAATTAACCCATAGCGGGGGAAAAGATGGCTTCATATTTTTCCCAAGGATATTTGCGCATAAGTGAATGTAATGAATCCAACGAGAATTGGAACTCGGCACACCGATTAAAAAATTCCGACCCATTATCCATTACACCTCCCGCACACCCAAGCTTACAACATTTAGTATTGCAAAGTGATCACCGATTTATAAACTTACTAGGCTCAACGTTGCTTAAATTTGTTGATCGTACAGGAACCGGTGTTTTAACGTGATGTGGTCGTAAGCTTCTTGTGAGATCTACGACTAGAAAATATCCGTGAAAAATAGTCCTATTGCATCGTTAACAATTTGACCGTAAATAGTTTAGCAAATCTTTACAATAACAATCATACGTATGCGTGCCAGTCAGTATTTAAACAAGTACAAACGAAAAAAAAATTCTCTTTTGAGGAAGCAAACGTTAAACATATGAGAGCGTTAATCCTTTAGGGTGTCTTTATTGTTTCTTTCTTTCTGTCATTTTCCCCACTGAAAACAGTGTTGTTGATATGTCTTTTCCGCATTTCCTCGCACCAAAAACGAAATGGCCAATTACTTATGAGGTATTGGCAGGGCGTAAAGGTCTTGCGAACTAATTAAAGAATGAAGGAACAGACAAAATTATGATATTGCATGAAGAGTAGGAGGTATAAACATTGCTGTCGGTGAAAATTACACAACGAGGAGGATCACGGAAGTAAATTTTGAATTAAAAAAAAAATACTAACGTGTTTATTCACAGCTCAAGCGATTTAATTCGTTTTCCCAACATTGATATCTCTCTCTCTCTCCCTATATATATATATATATATATATATATATATATATATATTATAAAGATGTTGCATACGGGCAAACAAGTACTGTATGTAAAATCTTAATAATAAATGACTATTGCTCTACATTTTGTATTTAGCCCACTTTTTAAATTAATGCTGCGTACATCTGAATTTATATGCTTTTCGTTCTCGTTACATATGAATATATGCATACATGCATACATACATACAGACAGACATATACATATATATATATATATATATATATATATATATATATATATATATATATATATATATATATACATACATATATATATATATATATATATATTATAGAGAGAGAGAGAGAGAGAGAGTGAGATAGATAGATAGATAGATAGATAGACATACATACATACATACATACATACACTCTCCATACATTCAATAATGTATGGGACAATTGAATAAAAAAACTTAATATGTTAACACTAACAAAATGAGAAAGCGATATTTTAAAGAGTAGACGGGAGGGTGACATTTCTGCCTACAAGATGGGAGCAGAAATGAAGCGAAAATTAAAGTTGCGGAAGAAACAAAAGAAAGCAGAAAGAAAAAATAAAACAGCGAAAGAAAGATAATAAGAAGCTATAATGCAACAAAAGGAGAATTAGAAATGCAGATTTAAAAAAAAACAAAAACAATCAAGAGTGAGCCTCTTATACGTATAAGAACTCGACTCAGGTTCTTAAATAGACCAAGACTTTCATATGTATATCATGCATGACACCAACCTCGTTCTGAAATATCTAAAATATTCAGCTGGATACAAATGCTTTCTCAGATCATCAATAAAAATGGCCTCAAGCAAATGATTTCTTAGCGCGGCCCAAATTTCATCGGGCTTCAGAATCACAAACCAAAGAACTGTAACAAATAAAAGAATCCATCTCAAATATTCAACTGCAGAAACTACGAAACTGGAAATCACATATAAGCCCAAAAAGAAAATAATGACACGATCAAGATGTTATCGTTCCACAATGCTTCGATCAAAATGTTAGGAAGGAAACCCCCATCAGTAATGGAAAGAGTGGTAACAGTTATTGGACTTGAGAAACGCATTTTCCTGAAAAAATGTGTCAAGAGAAAGATCTCATAAATTTCAACGACAGTAGCACTGACAGCTTGTTCAATAAATGCCAAATGTTTCCTTATAAGGTTAAAACGGCCATTACTGGTAACAAAAATAATTGGGAATAAGAGAAGAGTCTAAATGAATGCATCGTATTTATTTCCATATCGACTTGTTTTGTTAATGTTTTTAATCGTTTCACTCCTAGCTAAGGGACTTGGACGCAGGAATTTACAGATTGTGAAAGAGAAGAAGGTTTTAGTGAGTAGAAGTGAAGAAAAAGACAATAAAAGGAATAGGGTTCATGAAGACAGATGGCGATTGACGCTATTAGGTTGGTGCAAAAAAATGACGTACTACTGTCGTTTTCTGACGTAAAAAAATATGTCAAAAAACGACATTATTACGTCATTATTTTTGCACCAACCTAATAAATTTAACTTTTTGAAAGCAAAGTAGAAAGAAAGCAAGAAATCTCGCGAGAAAAGAAACGTAGAATAGAAGTGGCGATTGAACCTAGTTCAACATTAAAACGGTGAGACCTAGTTGCCAAACCAGTTGAACGCTTAAGTTCATGTAGTCGAGTTACCAAGGGGTAGAGGTCATCAGAACTGTTGCCATGAAAATATTTGTAGAAATGCAGAGGGGATCCATGTAAGGATCATTTACATTGCATACAATTTTTTTGAATTTTGTCAAGAATATCGACGAATATACCAAGATCAGCAGACCAGGTTTGGTAGCTGTATTCAATACACAAACGAATTGTAGAGTTATACAGGGGCAAAATGGATTCTGTCGAGAGAATGTTTTTAATGAAAATTTAACTCAAATCTCAGCTTACAGCAACTGGTCTTCCCAAGCGCTCACCCATCTAGGAACTTATCGACGTTGCTTAAGTACGGTTTTCCAATATGATATAGCCATAAGCCTTCTGACTGTACGTGATATTGAAGAAAAATGAGGTTGAAGTAATTGACGATTATAAGAATATCGAGGATAGATAGCACTTAACACTTGATCTGAAGAGATTAAGACTGATTTATTCGGGGATGCAAAGCATACACGCTAAAATATGTTCCACAAAGTAACACTTCTCAAGAAAAGCTGAGTGGAACTTTTTTCTTACGAATGAAATATGGGGGAAATATGGGTGATTTGACTTCGTGGAGGTACATAGGTGAATCCTAGCTGTAAAGATCTGAATTGGTGGAACAAATGATTGGGTCTTATCTGAGTATTTGCCAGAGAAAAAGCGTTAGATTTGCAATGTTGCGTATGTGGAAGAGAGGCCCTAGGGTAGAAATAGGTAATCCGCTACAGGACGTCCGTAATCGGTTTAGAACTCTATAAAGGCTGCAAAGTGAAGATTATGCAGCTCCTGCCCAGATGCCGTAAAAAGTCAGATTTACACTAGCTTCAAACAGGTAGATACAGGTTTAATTTACAAAAGAGTTAATCAAATCCAATTTATAGTAGAGTCAAACAGATAATCATATATCAAATTAACAGTAGCGTCAAGCAGGTAGATATACGTTCAGTTAACAGAAGATTCAAACTGATAGGCATAAGTTCCATTTCTAATAAAGTCAAACAGGTTGGAGGCACAGTGGATACCGGCTCAGAGAGCCGAGTTCGAATTCCGGTCGGATTCATTACATTCACTTATGTGCATTCATAACCTTGGGAAAGTATGAATCTTCTTTTTCTTCTCCAGCTAAGAGTAAGTAGCAAAACCGACTGGGTTTTATAGTCCTGGGTGGCCTTAGCGGTGAATTCAAATTTAAAGGTAAATCTGAATTCAAAACCGGCCTGGAAAAGTTTAGTCTCCGTCTGGCTATCTTGCACATGGCTTCAGTATACGTGGTACCCGTAAGACGCTGATGAGTCAGGGATTCGTGCGGTCAAGTTTAGAGTCAAAAGCGCAGCGATATTTCAATTTAAAAAAAAGTCAATCAAGTAGATACAAATGCAATCTTCCTGTAGATAGACATAGTTTCCATTTATAATAGAGTTAAACATGTAGACAGCGATCCAATTTACATCAGAGTTAAACAGGTAGACGCATGTTCAATTTACAGATTTAAACTCTTGAGAAATTGGTCCCATTTATAAAAGACATAAGTCCAATTTAGAGCAGAGTGAAACTATTAGACATAGGTTCAATTTATAGTAGAGTCAAGCAGGTAGACATAGGTCGAAATCACAGAGGAGTCAAACAAGTGAAATAGGTCGGCATTAGTCCAGGTTAAACGCAAAGCCCAATTTTAGGCTATGGGTTGTTTATATTAGGTTGGTGCAAAAATAATGACGTAATAATGTCGTTTTTGACGTTAAAAAATACGTCAAAAAATGACATTATAACATCATTATTTTTGCACCAACCTAATACTATTTGTCGGGCGTATACTCGAGTCTGTAAGCATCAACCCTGACGTTGATCTCTTGTTGGTGGTAGGAGAGTAGTCGACTTGAATACGTGTGGCCAGCTATGCTTACATACATGTATATTGGCTGAACATTACAATATATTTATTTGTAACTTGAATGCATTTTATGGTTCTATCACCATGTATAAATTGTTATAAATTCATATCAATTTTTGACCTCGTTCATATTCTAAAAATCACTGTAAGTTCTTAAAATCTTTATTAGATCATCAATAATGCAAATGTCTTTGAATTTAATGAGATGCATCGCAAATAAATGTTTCTTTCATTTGTCATTAATGCACACATAGATCTTCAGCCTACACATGAACCATGTCATAATTGAGCATACTTAAGACAATTTAATTCTAATATTACCTTTCATATGGGGAGGATGTATATCATTTATATTTATTACATCCAATTTCATGAAAAATGTTTTCAGATCATTAATAAAACTGCGTCAGTCATACCGCATTTCACTATTTTAAAAGAGACAATGAATCATTTCTTAAAATCATCTGGGAATTATCATGGGTTTAAAAAATGCAGCATTAGAAAATTTATTAATAAAACCGTATAATTTACACGGTTTCTCCTACTACTATTACTACTACTACTAGAAGTAATAGTAAGTAATAACAACAACAACAACAACAATAATAATAATAATAATAATAATATTGTTATTAAAAACCACAAACAAAAACGGTGCCTCATATGGCAGTCCCTGCTGACTGCAATGTATCTTTGAAGATATTCAAAAAGCTGTCAAAATACAAGGACCTTGAAATAGAAATCTCGAAAATGTGGCATATGGGAACATCAACAATCCCTGTTGTAGTTGGAGCCCTAGGACTGGTTGGAAAAGATTGCAGTAGACTAATTGCAGGGATTCCTGGAAGTCCATGCCTCAAGGAGATACAAAAAATTGTTCTGACAAGTAAAGGCCACACTTTACGAAGGGCTTTATCGATGAAAATTTTTTTTTTTTTTTTTTTGACAGTGGAAAGTGCCATGATGCCATTTCTAACCTTAGGTCCCTGGGCGGGCCCCGGAAAGAAATGTGTAAACGCCAGAAATCAAAGAAAATAAAAAATGATATTAATAATAATAGAGATCCCACATTAAGAAGAGCTTTATCTATGTAAAATATATGTAATCTTAATTACCAAAATGCTCAGTAAAAAAAGTCATGAAGCCATTTCTGACATTAGGTCTCTGGTTGGGACCCAGAAGGAAATGTGTATACAACAGAAATCCAAGGAAATAATAATAATAATAATAATAATAATAATAATAATAATAATAAGAAGAAGAAGAAGAAGAAGAAGAAGAAGAAGAAGAAGAAGAAAAAGAAGAAGAAATACAAAAAATTGATGTCACGAGTACAGCTCAAAGCTTACGAACGGCTTTATCTATGTAAAATATGTTGTTTTTGTTGTTGTTTTTTAATTGATCAGTGGAAAATGTCATGATACCATTTCTGAACTTAGGTCTCTGGGCGGGACCCGGAAAGAAATGTGTACACACCATAAATCAAAGGAAATAATAATAATAATAATAATAATAATAATAATAATAATAATAATAATAATAATAATAATAATAGGCAAGAAGAAGAAAAGAAATCGAAAATATATTAAAAGTGAAGTGAAGATGAGAAATCACAGGAAAGTAAGAAACGCAGCCAAAAAAATTTAAAAAAAAAGAAAAAGAAAAGCTAAATGAGGAAAAAAATATGAAGGAGAATAAAGGAAATATTTAAAAAAAAAAGAAAAGAAAGAAGAGGAAAAAGTTGGGATGAAGATAAACAGAAAAGAGGAAAGCCTGGGAAAAAAAGGTGAAGACAAAAGAGAGATGAGAAGAATAGGAGAAGGAAGAACCGAAAAGGAACCAGGAGAAGAAAGGCAAAGAGTATAAAAGAAAGAATGGGTTATAACCGAAGAGAGAAGGTTTGAAATTATAGTGACGCGTAAAAACAAAAAAAGAAACGAAAATAATGAAAAATAAATTTAAAACAAATTGCATCAAGAACAAGGAAAAATATGAACAAATTCGGGAAAGAAAAACGGGGAAATAAAGGCGCTTTTCAACAAACACTGAAACGTAAAAAATATATTAGCAAAATTAAAATAAGGAAAGAATGTCTGAAGCTGGTATTTAATTCAATTAAGGTTTGTTTGAAAGGAATGGCAGCAAAAGATGGTAACGATATGATGAAGATAAAATTTTGGGGGTTAAACGAGTCAGTCGCTCTCCCTCAGGCAACTGACAAAATAGGTGCATACATTATTTTGTTTCTTGATATTTTGTTTTGTAAATTCTTTTCATTTTACCGTGTTTTCTTTTCACGATATTTTTTCTTTCAGTATTAAGTATTGATATTTTGTTTCTGTCATATATTATTACTTTTATTTATTTATTTTATTTGTCTGTTCCTGTTTTTTCTTTCTTTTCCGGTTTAATTTATTTTTCTAGTTCTTTTCTATTTTTTTATGCGCGGGGATTTGAAAAAATTCTTTTAAATACTGTCTTTTTCTCCAGATTTTATTGCGACCATTTTTAAAAAAATTATGTTACTTAACTTTTTCAAAATTAATCAGGCATTAGTTCTCAGCCATTTCTCCTTTCTTTTACGATTCATTCTCTTCTATTTATTTCTTCTGATAACGCTTTTTTTTCCCTTTTTTATTTACTTCATAAGTTTTTCTTCTTTCTTTATCGTCTTTTTTTTTCTTTTTCGTTACGCTTTTTTCTTTCACTTCTCTTCTGTTTATTTGTTTTTCATTCCTAATTTATTCTTCGTTACGCTTTTGTTTATTATTTCCTTTTTTGTTTCCTTCATTTTCTCTTTATTTTTCTTTTCTAACATTTTCCTTTTTTCTGCTGTGCTTTTCTTCCTATTTCCACCTTTATTTCTTTTTTATCTCCTTTCCTTTTTAGCTTCTCTTTCTTTTAATTTGCGTTTTCATTTTCAACTTTTAATTCCTTTTATGTCTTCTTTAAATAAATTCACATCTATCTATCTATCTATCTATCTATCTATCTATCTATCTATCTATCTATCTATCTATCTATCAAAGTCTGTTCATTATCTATCTATCTATCTATCTATCTATCTATCTATCTATCTATCTATCTATCTATCTATCTATCTATGTCTGTTCATATCTATCTTAATTATTTAAATCTGTCCATATCTATCTATCTATCTATCTATCTATCTATCTATCTATCTATCTATCTTAGTCTGTTCATATCTAGCTAACTAGCTTCATATATACCTATTTAACTATCTCATATATTTAAATTACTTTTGTTTTCTACTGATTTCTTTTTTCCTGTTTTAAAATCATGTTCATTTTTCCTTAATATTAGTATTACTATTAATAGTATCAGCCTCCTTCCTTTTTTCCTTCCTTCCATCCTTTCTTTCTTCCTTACACTACTTTAAATTCTTGCCATTAAAGTTGGGACTAACCAACTAATGCTAAATATATAATTGTTTCCCGCTGTCCGAGTTTCGGAGATTAGGAATTATCATTATTAAAACTATTTAAAAGCTGAATATTTTCCAAATCTTTGATGTTGCTTATTACAATGTTTCGGCTGTTGTGACCCCGACCCTCAACCGGACTTAATCAGGTGTATGTCGATTCAGGTGACCTACATGGAATTCTGAACTGAACCCTTTATTTAATCGGCAGGAGCACACTGTTCTTGTTCCTCTGACCATGTTTAGGTATATCTTGTCTAATTACTTTTAGTACTGCTTACATATTTCTCGTCTTGTTTCAACTGATTCTAAGTATACACCGCCCTATGCAGGGATGGAACTCACAATTACTATGTTGCCAAACTCTTTTATCCACTTGGTTATTATATCACGGGACGATAACCTATTAAAGTGTTGGTTCGAGAATTCGATGATATATTGAATAATTATTTACCTATAACAATATACAGTATATTTATCAGGAAATTAAGAAATATGTAAAAACATATATCTTTTTCTAGTGGTGTCAGTTTTACTTATGTAAATAACTTAAATAAGTTTTAATTATGTAAATAATATTCTACAAACACACACAAACACACATTCATCCATGCATACATAAATACATACATATATACATATACATTGCTTTTGTTTATTATTACTTAGAAAGCCGATTTGCCAAATGCGTCGGCAAGGACTAAGTATTATTTTCCGGTTGTCTATTTTATTTAATTTGTCTTCTCTACAGGTTTATTCTGAAAACTTTAACACATGGAAAACAAAAACACACACTTAGTCAAACAAAAGAAAAAGTTACTAATATCCAAAAAGAGGCTAACGCAGGAGCGTCTTTTAAAATTGTTGGATTTCATGTAAATAAACAACATTTCGCTTTTGTTTATCACCACTTGTTGTGATAAAGTCGAATTGCGAAACGTGTCGGCAAGAACTAAGTACTATTTTCCGATAATCTATTTTATTCAATTTGTCTTCTCTACAGATTTATTCTCGGACATCGGAAAAAAGCTGGAGATATGTTGATCAATGCGGGATCCTGCGTATCGATCGACACACAAAAAAAAAAAGATTGATTGGGCATATGTCGGATGATTTTTATGTCAAACTCATTTTTGATATTTTCTAGATTCTTTTTTAAACCAATATTAGGAATTTCGGTCAATTTAAATGTTGCATTATCGTACTTCAATCTGTTGTGACGCATGAAGTCCATCAGTTCGTACAAATGAATATAACAAAGTGGCCATCAAGTTACTGAAGTTTTTAAACGGAGTACCCCACAAGATACATGAACACACTCCAGACCATTCTGGGACCTCCGCCAGCTTGTTGCTTTATTGACAACTGTGGCCCATGGCTCCATGAGATCTGGCACTCACACTTACCCTACCTTCAACCCGAAACAACTTAAATTGTGTCTCATCGCACCACGTCAAATGTTGATTGCCATATGCTTGCTAAATCAGTGACGTAATGTGTCCGTTGTCGTGATGTCAACAGGAGTACCCTGCTGAGATGTGTACACTCATATATCAGGAAAGTTTTAAAAAACTTGATAGGCATCAGGTCACATCAGGTAACATCAGGTGAATGTAGACGTCAGCACCGTTGTGGCAAAGACGTCTCTAGTCACAAGTATTAATGATCAGTGATCGGTTATGGCACTGAAAATAGCAGGTGGTAATATTTTTCATCAGGTATTCCTTGTGTCGCAGCCCAGATTAACACACTGCCAGAATATTCCCGATTAAAGTCTAGTTAAGTTCAGAATAACAGGGATTTCATTGGATCTATACCCACAAAGCCAATTTATAATCCCTTTTACTATGAGTATCGAGAACTTTTCTTCTTGACTAGAATGTTATGCGAGAGCTACAGTTAAATGGTAACAATGGCTGATATGAAATACAACAGTAATCAATAATATAGGACGAGAAACTACACTCGACAGCAAGGCGCCTGATCGGGAGATTGGCGGTTTTGAGAAGCGTGGAGCCACCTCTTATAAGCCCCGTTTGTAATCTATAATTTTGTAAATTCCAGATAGCCTAGGCGGTGTTGACAGAATTACCTGATATCAGAGCACACTGATATAGGTCTGGGCATTTCCATTACTTCGATATACAGTCGTTTCTCATACTATTGCCTTTATATACAGCTGAAAGTAGCTTTGTGGCAAGTCGGTGCATAGGAGGAATTAAATTATAATAGATTAATACAATATACAATATACTCTTGTGCAAATTAATTGAAACTGTTATGGTCCAAGGTTAGGACCATGAAAGAACAACATGAAACACAAGAGTAGAAATAACAAGGAATATATTGCACGAAAAATAATACAACAGTGGAAGGTGTTAGTATGACTGTCATACTGGTTTGGAGTGAACTACTATCAGTTCGACTCGATTCAATACCGTCCGTCTCTCTTGAGACGCGTAGTATGCATAGCGTTAGGAAGAGTTCATTCTCTCGATCTAGGTAAGGACCCATGACAGAAACATAACGAATAATTCCGTTTTTTTAATTTTTCGTATTTTTGCAATGAAACATGCCCCAGTGCACATGTTAGTACTTCGTATGTCCATTCCACGAAGCCGTTGCTCGCAGATTGGATTTAAATCAGGAGCGTTTCCGGAACCAGTCTATAGTATTTTGATTTACTCACTAATAAAGCTTTCCAGTGTGTTCGTGCAGGGTTACAATTTTCGTATGCTTCCTTAGAGTAAAGTTCATCGCAGATAATGGCCGTAGGACAACTAATCGACAGTCGAGACAGTAGTGTCTGGACGTGATGAAAATCTGATGTAATCACGGATGACGCAGTATATTTCAAGGCTAAACAAATTTCATCATACACCCCAAAAATAGAATCATATTATTGTACACCACAGCAAATGACCTAATCTGAGGAAAAAAATAGAAACTGATTACCCCCTGTCACTCCAGTGGGTCTAATCTGACGGTATGATGAATGAAAGGAAACTAAAGCGGTTGTTTCAATTAATTTACACACGGGTGTATGTCATCTGAATCTGTCTTTCACTTTTATCTTGCACTATTTACATTATTCGGACTATTGTCCTCATCTTTGTCGCCATATGTATCACGACGGTTCGGCCGTTGTACGCTCCGGCCTTCTTCAGGTGGTTGGAATGTCGAACTGAACAACGGCCGAAACGTTGTGATAAATATGGCGACAAAGATGAGGACAATAGTCCGAATAATGTAAATAATGTACATAATACCTCATCTCAGAAATATAGACATATTTATCTTGCACATTGATACATCTACCATTTGCATGTACATTGAATACTGCTGCCACATCTGGTCTGGTAGTGATGCTGCTACGTATCTAGAAATCCAACGAAGAATCTGCAATGTTATCGGTCCTGACTTGTCATATCAGCTTCCACCGTGAAGTAGTTTCCCAATGTCTTTTCTATAAATATTTTCATGGCAATTGTTCAGATGATATTTCTAAATTAATACTTCGACTACATGAATTTAAACACAGTACTAGATTGATAGTTTTCTTTTTCAAATTCTTAAATATTGTGGAATGATTTAACAGTGGAGGCTTGTATTTGTACTAAGTCGGTCCTAAAATAGGTTCGACGTACAAAACGTTAGGAACTTGATATAATAGGTATTACGCAGAGTAATCTAGTTGTGGTCGCTGACTACTTTCGTATTCGACTAACTGTAGTCCGACATCGACTGACTGACCGACTGACCGACCGACGATATTCAGTCGCCCCCCACCACGAGGGTGTCATGTGACACAAGGCCTTTTTAACGTGGGAATCCGAGCCTGTGGGCTCGGCCAAAAATATGCCCATTGAACCCGTATAAACGGGTTCAGGGTCGGTTTATCTCCCCGAAAGAGAATCCGCCCTTCGGCGTAACAACCTTCGGGTTCCTCCCCGCCCGAAGGCAGAGAGTTCAACCGATCAGCCAGTCGACTGACTGACCGACTCCCTCGTTACTCTTACTACTCCTACTTATTATAGGTGGGAGAGTCTATTAACTATAAAATAGGTGTGTTCCACTGTAACATTAATGTTTAAATTATAAAGTGTAACCATAATTCTGCTCTAATAATTTATTTTCACTCGTGGAAATCACTTCCAGCTTACTGCTTACCTGTCAGCTCCTTTATAGAAAAATAAAAATGCTATGTCAGTTGTCACTCGAATCTTGTACTTAATGCTCTTTCATCTTCCCTAACAACTAGCATCTTTATCACTTTCATTGAAGTGAAAGGACTAAAAAAAATATACCTGAAAAAGTATTTTATTTTTTACATATCTGAACTTTCAACTATCATGATGGGAGTGTCCTGGCCGTGAATATCTTCAAAAGTGTTTACGCGGACTTGTGGGTGATGAATTATTTTCCACCCTACAATCTCTTTCCCACAGACGAAACATCACAAGCTTCTCAGTACTCTATAGCTACTACAATGGCATGTGTTCTGACACGCTACAATCTTTGGTTCCATCAGTCTTGACCTATGCAACCGGAGCCCGCCATGACACGTACGCAAAAAGGAATCATCCCCTCATATTTAATTTATAAGTAATAAGTTCCATTCGTGCAGCTTCTTCCAAAGAATTATTACTCTATGGACCAGACCCCCCAGCATGTTGCTTTCCAGATTAATACAGTATTAACCTCTTCAAGTCTAACCCCATTAAATGTATTCATTGCATTCTCTTACCTTTTCTTATGTCCAGACAGTCCCACAAAGTAAATCTATACCTTGAGTGGTTCTACAGAAGTATAATGAAAATCCCTTTGATTGAACAAGTGAATAACAAGGATGTTTTAAGAGAAATGTTAACAAATGTACGTCGATATTTACAGTCAGAAAGAGGCATTTGAAATAACTAGGATACATATTGACAGTTGGCATAGAAAATTTGACACTCAAAGAACATATTGAAGGCCCGAATTGCATTTATTGTCTTTCCTCATGCTCATTCGACGCCACACAGTGGCTATTGAGCCTTGTGAAAAAAAAAAAAACCTTCCTAACGATTTTATTCTTTGATCCGGTTAACTTTCTTACTGTTTAGAGGCTATTATTACCTATAGCAGTTTGAATTCCTTCCCAAATATATTCATTACTTAAATACTTCCATTTTCATATAAATACGTTTTAAGACGATATTCTGCTATATTAGATGCAAGTAAAAAAAGAGACTAAAATTTGAAAGGAGCCGTCAACGAGTGAAGTATGAGTTGAAGCGATGTCAAGAAGATTTAAATCTCAGAATTTAATACTGAGCGAGGATGTTCGTAAACTTTTTGGCACACCGTGTACCAGTTCTCTCGATTATTAAGTTCTTCCAAAAATTGTGGTTCGTTATACATAAACCTTCATTACTATAATAAGTGAATAGCCTAGCTGTTCAATTTTTCACAGAACTCTTGTGGCTTGTGAAGTTGAAATCGACGGGTGAGTGAATCCACCATTCATAATACGATGAACCAAACTCGAGTGAATAAAGAAAAACTCTGATCGACAATCAATCAGCATAAATATATATATATATATATATATATATATTTTTTATAAAAGCAGATACTATAAAACTAAATTCAGGGTAACATAAGATGGAAAATGTGACAGTGAAATGTTTCGTTTTAAAAGCCAAGCAAAATATATTTAGAGACAGGAAGGTTTCTCGAAATAAAGAACATATTTCTATACGTTTTCCAGTCAATATTTTATCGTTATCTTATGTTCTTATCAACGTGAGTTTTATTTCCTAATACCTCCTCCCTTTTATTCATAGCGCAAACATTATTGCTTGTATTTTCAGATTAATAGGATTGCTTGGATGGCTCTCGAGGCTTGTATTGTGTGAATTCTAGTATTTAAAAAGTGTCCTGCCTCTACTTATTATTTTCCATCTCAGCCAACGTAATATACCAGACACGTGATTTTCTGCTGTGTAATATCAGTTCTCCTCTATAGCAGTGAAGGCCAAACGAAAACGCTATTTGAGGCAACAGAAATGTGGTTCTACAGAAGGATGCTGAGAATCTTATTGATTGAACAAGTGACTAACTGGAATATTTAAGAGAACTGCTAATTTTGTTAGCAGTTCTCTTACGCTGATATTTAGAATCAAAAAGAGACATCCGAAATATCTAGTATACATAATGAGGACAGAGGGCTTAGAGAATTTGACACTCAAAATGTAACTCTTCTTGTCGCCCTTGTCTTCATATTGAAGCGCAGTAGGTGCCATTTCTTTTTCCCGTAGACCAGTTGCCATCCAAATCTATAGAATCCGGTCTGTCCTGCTATTTACCCAAAGCTGGGGGAAGAATAATTCATACCATTCCAAGTGTATTAGCACATAAGTGAATGTAATAGATTCGACTGGAATTCGAACTCGAGTCGCTATCCATTACTCCACCGTGTCTCCAGAGCTTACCTAAAATAATCTCAGAATTGGAAGGGAAACTTATGTTGTAAGGAAAAACTAAGGACGTCAAAGAATAGAAAGTTGGGGAAACCTGAAAGCTCTCGTCCGACATGGCACACAGAATAGAAGAAATTTAACATATAAATGTTGTTATGCATTTAAAGGTAAGTATAAGCTGAAAGATTTAAACCACATCAGTTAATTAATATAAATTTTAATCAGAAGTTTTACTTGCATAATAAAACCGGACAATGTATTTTTTAATTTCTTTTTTTTTTTTATATATACTAATATTATTTTTTGCTTTTTAGATTTATTCTTTATTTTTCGGATATTTTGTCTGTGTTAGGTTTGATTAAAATAAAAAGAACCTGTAAACTTGAAAATTCTCAGGAAATACGCAAAAAGAAAAATCAATGATTGCTTCAGAAAAAAGAAGAAAAATCTGCTCCAATTAATTCCATAATCCCAATATCTGGACATTTTCCCTCTCAAAATTTGCCGGTCTCCCTGAAAGTGATCATCCGTAATATGAAGATCAATCGATATAATTAAATCTGAGAGAAATATTCAAATTTAACGCTATGCAAAGTTTTTGGCCTGAGGACGTAGATAAAATATTGAATTTTATTTTACTTAATACATACCCAATACCTACACATTACTGTTAGTTCACACACACACACACACGCACACACACAAACACACAGATATATATATATATATATATATATATATATATATATATATATATATATATATGTCATTCACAGACAGTACTGTTTCTCTGTGTCACAGCTCCTAAGTGCGACTAGACATCTGAATGTCTCGATTTGGAGTGAGAGTTTCTAACACTGACCTATCTTCATTCGACAGAGAGAAAGAGCTAAATCTAGCGAAATGGTTTTATGAATATAAGCAAATTCCAATCAGCCAGAGTGCTCAATTCATTTTACTGCAGCCTTTGCATTAGCGCAGAATTAATCTTTCAACAGTGCTTAATTGAAATATATTTTCAAGAGCTAAATTATGTTATTGACAGACAGTAATGTTACGCAGTATCACACCTCCTCAGTGTGACTAGACATCCGAATGCCTATGTATGTCTGTGTGTGCGCGAGTGTACGTGAGTGTCTTGACATTTCAAAAATATCCATATATATATATATATATATATATATATATATATATATAGATGATGATAGTGGTAAATATACACATACATATGCAAAATATATAGATATATATACATACATGCATACACATACATATATATTTTTGAATAAAAAAATTCCAAGAGGATAGAATCCAGGTAGAAATCAATGTCCAAGACAGAGTAAGGATATAATAAAAAGGCTTAAACACTAATAAACCATGGTCATAAATTATGAATTTAGTGGTCATAATTTATGAATTGGATCGTATTTACGATTCCAGTGGAATAAATTATGACCATGGAATATTAGTGTTGAAGCCTTTTTATTATATATATATATATATATATATATATATATATATATATATATATATACTGCAGTGAAAAATAAATAAAAAAAATTAAAAATTTTTTAAAAACTTTTAAAATTAAAGTTATTGATGTTTATGTGATTTGTTTAATAACTTCAGCCAGACTGCATATATATATATATATATATATATATATATATATATATATATATATATATAATGAAAAGGACTAGGTTCGACAATTATTTTACTATATTTTTATACGTTATTTTTATAGATACAAAAATTTATGCAATTGCTCTATTTATAATAAAGAGTATTAACAATATTTACCGGCCTGAATGTCCGAGAAATCTCAAAGAAAATACGTGTCTTCCGACAGGAATATAATCTGTACCCTACACGGAACCGACGTGATATACTATTTTGCTACAGAGGAAGTGCCGGGTTAGTTGAAAATAGTAATTTAACCTTGCTAACCAGATAATTCCTCTGTAGAAAAAAGGTGTAATACGTCATGTCATATGACGGTTCCTAATACTTATGTATATATACTTCAAAAATCAAAGATGAATTAAGCTACAGTAGCACTAGTCATTTAGAAACAATAATAAACAGTAAAATATAGTTAAATCCAGTAATTTATACAACTGTAGAAATAAAAATAGATGCCTATTAGATGAAGCTTATAAAACCGAAGTGATAATCTATAAAGTAGAAATAATAGATATTTAAGGCCAAATAAAACATACATAGGAAGGTACTTTCAAAGGTAAATGGTACAATCATAGGTAGTCATTCAAGCTATAGGAGTCTTAGGAGATTTAGTATGCTATGTAAACACGTGTGGAATTTAAAAGAAAAAACACAGAGATCCGATTGGAAGCTGGAAACTTTTAAAATGGCGAAGACTTATAACAACTACAATAATATTTGCAAGCTCTGACAGCAGCAAAAAAATAACAATATTTCCTGATCCAAAGAACATTTTGAATCAGAAATCTTAAGTCATCAGCCCTTGCATAGATACAAAAAAAAAATACCACTTAATCTCATATGAGACTGGATAAAAAAAAGTAGGTACATTTCTATTATCTCCACTGATACATTTGTAATACCCTTGCTTTTCTTCGCCTCCCCTTGTTGTTGTTGTTGTTGTTGTTGTTGTTGGCTGTTGGTCAATCTCTAATCAAGTGTGTGATAACTGGGTATATTTATAGAAGTCAGTGTCTACGAGCATTTTTTTAGAGGGCGTTTCAGAGTTTGATCAGCTATGAAGGGGTCGATTTCGTGAGGTCAGTATGATGTTTGAAAGACCCGAAACTGCACAATGATCCATCTCCAGAACATCACTGACGACGCCCTCTAGCGCTAAAAGAGCGTATATTCAAAACAAAAAAATTGCTGTTGTTGTTGTTGTTCTTCTTCTTCTTCTTCTTCTTTTTCTTCTTCTTCTTCTCCACCCCCTTACTATCACACCCAATATCGTGATTTTGTTTATTTATTTTAAAAAATAACATAGTGTTCATCAGTAAGCAAAATAAATATAGCGTTCTGAGGTCAGTTGATGAACATAGCCTGAGGACACCGTAAGGTTGAAACCAAGGTAGCGGCTTCAGCTGATCTCCTAATTTTTAAGATTAAATCATGTAATTTTTTTATTTTTATTTCTATTTTTGCTCATGTATTGAGCGTTTTTAATGCTACTGTTTCCTGGTGTTATTCAACTATTCAACATTAGTATTTTATGAATTTTATATATATATATATATATATATATATATATATATATATATATATATATATGTGTGTGTGTGTGTGTGTGTGTACATGCTTTTGTGAAAGAGAGTGATGAAAATACAGAGAAAGAGAAACTGGCTGATTCTGTTCAATAAAGGAATGCTGAACCTTCCTCTGCAAGTTCTTGCAAAATCCGACATTGTCTTGTATAAATATTGTCGATCTATCTACAAACACACATCAACTACTTTAATAAGTCGTAACAAAATCTCGACATTCCGTATATGAAAAGGCCAAAGAATATTTTTTTTTCTCTTTGAGACGGCAATGGTCAATCAGAGAGAAAGAGACGTCTCGCTTTCCTCGGAGCCAAGAACCCTGCTCCGAGGGACGCCATTTCAGTTGATTTCGCCTGGCAATTATGCTTTATAATTGCTTGTTCAGAAGGAGACGTTTTCTGTCAGCAAAAATAATTGGAAAAGACCAAATCGATTTATCGAAACATTTGTCCACTTGCCTCACGGTAGACAGTTGGGTCAAGAGTAGCTGTGTAAACGAAGAAGAAATAGTTTGTGATTTTGAGAATGTACATGTCGGATCGGTTGTAAAGATATATGTGGCTGCTTGAATGACTGAGCCACACTGCTACACTGTCACTTACATGGGGCATTGTGTGAGAACGATATTACTTGTAATGGCTTGCGTTATTATATTGCTATAAACTGACTCGCTTGATTCGAAAATTATAGCTGAAAATGAATTAAACATAGCTTTTATGGAAACAAAGGAGACAGTTACCCGACATATTTGTTTAATTTGATTTGATTGATTCATTTTAACGGCTTATCAACCTTTTGCAGTGTTATTTAAATCCAGAAAATATTTTTAGGTTTTAAGAATATTTTTCGAAAATAATAATGTGTTAGTGATATATGTCTTACTAATTAACCCATAGCTGAGAGGGGAAGAGGCGATTCATACATTTTCTAAGTGCATTTGCGCGTAAGTGAATTAAAACTTCTTACTCCGATTTACAATACCGCGTCATTTACCATTACACCATCTGCAAAAACAAGCTTACAGTAGCGGGAATTCCGAAGAGGTCACTCATTGAGGTACTACACAGGCTCGACATGACTTAACATCCGTGATCACCCGGCATATTTTTAGTTAGGGTTATTAGATCACACACACACACACTATTATTACTTAAACGTCATTTTAGTCTATTTCATAATTAAGAAATAAATCTGTGTTTAAAAGGACAATTCAACTATACTTGTTCATCGTCGACTCAGAGACGTCAAAGCACATCAGATCTAAGGAAGGTGTCCCCCTAGTGAGACGCAGGTTCGAATCCTGCCGGATAGCGCTTATGTTTTCTTAATAAGATTTTTCGAATATTTAGGCCGGGAGATGAAAATAAATAAATAAACGTAGCATCTACTCAAATACGAATATAAAAAAAAAGTAATTTTTTTTTTTCGTATAAGAAATATACAACGAGCAGTAAATAACATTAATTATATGCACAGGTATAATGTTTTAAAATGCCGATAAATCAATGTCACGGAATAATTATTTTTTAAATTACAGTTTGAGTATTTTTAAACTTAAATAATTAAAAATATA
>OZ010591.1:41941766-41981766 GCA_963932145.1 Acanthosepion lycidas
ATGATCCCTGTGTTGGTTACTTAAAGCCAAAACGTATTTCAGGTTGTAGAATTGAGATATTGAATAATCGCACTGTATTGCCATCAGGTCATTTCAGGTGAATTGCCTCTTTGAGCCGATTCATTTGTTCAATGTACAATTTAGCATCGACTGATTGCTTCCTTTTGACCAATTGAGTGAAGATGACAAGCGACAGTAACAGGAAAGCTTGCCATCTTCTGTGCCAATTCCTTAGGGGTCTCACGTAGTTCTTCTTTAAACGGCGCCCGCAATTGTTTCTTATCAAACTGAACAGGTCAGTCAGAACACGTGGATTCTGTGAGTTCGACCTTCCCCTCCTTGAAACGGGGAAACCATTTTTGTGCCATTCTGCCGGTAATGAAGTCATCTCCGTCCACAGTACAAATGTCTCGAACAGCTTTGTGGACATGATTAAAATCAAGAAGAGCTTGTTGAATATGCTCATTTTTGTCTACTCGGCATTCAATCTCAAAGAGGTGTTTAATCTGAAATGAAGTGTCACTATCTTCAGACAAGAGATTCTCTCGAGGCATGTACCTGTTAACTTTTATTTTCGTATAATGTGGGTGCTATTTTTTACCAAGATAATATAAGGTCGAAACGCTTCTTTTTGTTTAATTTTGTCGTATAAAATATTAAATCCGTTATCGCTATTTTGGCTGTACTAAAAGCCATTTCAAAATGAGAAAGGTGAACGCCATCTTTATTCTTGTCATCTGCATGGTTGATGTGTTTTCATTAAATGCGATACTCAATAATCGAAGAGGTTGTGAACAGATTAAGCGGAGGGAGAAAAATGAAGTCAAAATAGAAATACGTCCGACAAATATAAATAAAAAAAAAAAAATAAAAAAATTAGATTTTTAAAATTCAGCTGATTTTTTTTTCATTTAAATATTAATTCCACCGTCATTATTATTTATTTATGTTTTCACTGGGGTGTTTTCTTTTCGATTATATATTTCCGGCTTTATTTCTCCCTCTTCTTTCCCACGTCTAATCTTTTCATTTTCTCTCTCTCTCTTTTTTTTTTTTTTTTTTTTTTTTTTTAAGCAATTGTCTTTGTTTCTCCAACATTTATTCTCTGGCCTTTCTACTCTTCATGGTGTTTCTCTTTAATCGTTTTACATTTTAGAATTTTGTCGTTGTTGTTTTCTGTTTTTTTTTTTTTAAATTGCTAAATTTTCTTCGATTTAATTTTTCTTTATTCCCTTTTGAAGAGGATTTCCTTTCGCACGTTCGTTCGATAGATTTTCATCTTGTTCATTTTGATTGACTTAAATGGTTTCTAAAATCTCTTTCTCTCTTTTATCATTTTATGCTAGGTTCTCGTTTGATGTTTTCATTTTTTGTATTGATTGATTTTTATTTTGCAGTATGACAGATTTCATTCATTATTTATTTATTAACCTCTTTCTTTCTTCGTTTACAATTTTTTTTTTACTTTCTCTTTTAAATTACTTTTCCTTTTCTTCTAATCTTTTTCTTGTTTGTTCAAAAGTGCGCCGTTTTTCTTCTTTCGTCTTCACTTTTCTTTTTTTTTCCTTTTTCGTGCTGACATTCTTTTTCTTTCTTTCTTTTATTATTATTATTATTATTATTATTATTATTATTATTATTATTATTATTATTATTATTATTATTATTATCTTTCTTTTGTCTGTCTTCTCTTTTTTTCTATTTTTCCTTTTCTTTCTTTCTATTATTTTTTCTTGTTTCTATAATTTTTTTAATATTTGTTATTTCTACGTTTCTTAGTTTATTTATTCTGTTCTATTCTAAATTACTTTTTACTCTTTTCATTCGTTTTTCTTGTCTTGCTGATCTTCAAAATTTCACCATTTTTCTTTTTTCCCGTTCACATTTCTGTATTTTCATTATTCATTCCGATTTTCTTTTCCTTTCTTTTATTATCGCTTTTTCCATATTTCTTTCTCCTGGTTTTCTTTTTCTCTGGTTTTCGTTTTTCTTTCCTTCTAGTTTTTTTTTTTCTTGCTTCTTTGTATTTTAAAAAAAATATTTTTTGTTCTTTTTCATTAATTTTCTTTTTTTCTCTTTCTTTCTCTAATTATTTGTTTATTCTGACCTTCATTAGCTTTCGTTTATTAATTTCTATTTTCTTTCTTTCTTTTTTCTTTCCTTCTTTTATTCATATACTTTTTTTCTTTTAATTGATTCTAGTTTTTAACCTATCAATTTATTTCGTCGTGGCTTTTTTCATTCCTCTTAAATTTCTTTATATTTTCTTTCATTCAGTAACTTTTATTTATCTAATTTTTTTTCTATCATCATTTTATCTTTCTTTATTTTCTTATTTCTACATTATATATTTTATTTTCATCTTTTCTTTCTTTCTACACTTATATCTATTTACTTCATGATCTTTCAATCTTTCATTTACTTTTCTTCCTTCTAATAATTTAATTGCTTTCTCTTTTTCCTTCTTCTTTCTTTAGGCTTTCTTATTTTCATCTCTTTGCTTTCTTCTTTATTTTTCCGTTATTCTTTTTCATAATTTAATGTCGTTTACTTCATTTCTTTGACTTTGTTTATTTACTTTCTTTCGTTTTCTTTCCTTCGCCCATTCATTCATCTCTTTTTCATAGTTGAGAGCTTTATTCATTATATCTTCCAATATCTTAATTTCCCGCTTTTCTTCCAATCCGTTCTCCAACTTTATTCTAATTCGTTCCAATCCCAATCTCTTATTCTCTCCCTAACTTGATTTTCTCTTCTCCCCAACCTCCTCAAATCCCCATCTCCCCAGCGCTTCTAAATTTCCTACTTTCCTTTCCTTCGCATCATCCACTACGTCTTCTCACTTTCCCCTTTTTCTCTATAACGTTTCTTTCCATTCCACCTGCGAGCATTTCCAATCAATATTTACTTAATTTAGAAAGAATTTCATCATTTTTAGTGAAAAGGTCAATCGTAACATGCAATTCGTTTTGCTCGATTAAGACGAGCTAATTACTTATTGATCTTTCGGCCCGAGTCCTATCACTCTGGCAATTTCATTAATTGATATTCTTGAAATATCTTGAAATATGCTTAAATTTCCTTTTTTTTTTTTTTTAGATTTTAAACATTTTTTAGTGTCAAAGGCTTTTTTTTTCCTATTGATATTTTTATACTTTTAATTTTGCTATTTCATTCTTATCCAAAATACAAATTTATCAATGTTTTTCGCTTTTTATTGCTGTTTTGTTTTTTAGTTTATCTTTTTTCAAATTATTTTAACAATTATTTTTATTTTAGATATTACAGATTAAAAAAAAAAATTGATTATATATTTTATGATTGATTATCTTTTTCCTAAATTTTTATTGCTTTCATAAATGATTAATTTTGAATCCGACTATATTCGTTTTGTTTAATTTTATTTATTTATTTTAAATAAAGAGTCAAACTTAGAAATATCAAATAAAATAATTAATATTTATGTTGAACTTTCCGTAATTGCCTTTCCTTTTATGTCTTGTATTTTAAAATAAAGCTGTTTATACAATCCGTAATTTCATCGTCCGGACTTATTAAACAAATACATCAAATCATTCATTTGCTCTAATGGCTACATTTGGAACGGGATCGCGGGACACTTTGACGTGGTTTATTGGTTAGCGAGTGTGTCTCTCTCTAGAAATTACAACTAGTTAGTGAGTTCGATTCTCACTGTGTGCTGCATACTTTCACCTTCGTGTCACATCTAAACTACCCTTGTAGAATGAGACAGTAAAAAGTTTCTAATATTGTGATAGAAATACTGAATTGTCTTTATCTGTTTTAATAAATATGCCACAATTATATTCACCGTGATAATGACATATGAGCAAATCTCAAATATGTAAGAAATTATTGTAATACGCTGAAAATTATTTACTATAAAAACAATATTATAATCATTTTCAAATACATCATAATATACATACAATAAAATATATATTTAAAGTAAGTATAGAAAGTTGATCAAGATATATATAATAGATATTAATATTGTTTCTTAGTTTAATATTAGGATATATAATAAAATTCATATATATATATATATATATATATATATATATATATATATTAGGTTGGTGCAAAAATAATGACGAAATAATGTCGTTTTTTGACGTATTTTTAACATCAAAAACGACATTATTACGTCATTATTTTTGCACCAACCTAATATATATATATATGTAAGCAAATATAAATGGATATAAATCCGACAGAATGGAGAAAAATATTTGGAAAAAACAAACAAAAATCCTTAAATGCAATTATGTTGTTTTAATATGAATGAAATGTCAACGTTTTTTCGTTTTCATTCAAAATACTCAAATTTTAGGAATACGTTTTGAAAGCGTCGCCCATTTGACGACAACGTGACCACGCTTAAACGGAAAGCTGATCATTTAAAATTTTCAGTTATCTGTTTTGGATAAGTCTTGTTTTTATGTCCATCGTCTTTGTCATGTTGAACTGATTATGTTAATTGTATTTTAATGAATATTGTCCTGAAGAAGGTTTATTAAACCGAAACGTCAGACGTATATATATATATATATAGGGGCACATAATTTAATGATGCAAATTAAAAACCAGTATAAACAGTTTTGGTCACCATGGGGAGTGGTGTGATAAGCAGTTTGATTATTTTTATAATGGAGAGAACAAATTACACCCGACACAATAAAGGTGTGGTGATCGTCTGTTGTTCCTGATGTTAAGAACTCTGGTGAACCATCCGATCCATCCAACTATCGGCCTGTTAGTCTTCTATCACTTTTTAGGAAACTCCTAGAGGTCTTTATCAATGCACAAGGCCTTTTGTCAGACAAGCAGTACGACTTTCTTATCTCCAGATCCACTGCTGATGTTCTAATAATTGGGGAAGAATTTATCATGTCAGTCAGCTATGTGCCATGCGTGATACACGCTTAGGCAATAATGTATCTTTCGATGCATGACTGACGGGGCAATTTTTTTCCCGCAGTAGGTTGCCATTTCTTTCTGCGGTAGACCAGTTGTCATCCAAGTCTTTATAACCCAGTCTGTCTTTCTATTTACCAATAGCTGGGGAATTCATACCATTCCCAAGGGTATTAGCATGTAAGTGAATGTAATGGATTTGACTGGAATTCGAACTAGGCACTCCGATTTCGAGCCCCTATCCATTACGCCACCGTGCCTCCTCAATGTACTAGATAAAAACGGTGAATCCTGGGCTCTAGCATTGGACATCTCGAAAGCCTTTGGCAGGGTCTGGTATCCAGGACATCGACACAAGCTGAAAAGTTGCGGTATCTTCGGGCATATTTTTAAGGTGATCCAGTCTTTCCTGTCAAACCGTGTAATGAAAATTATCCTGAACGGCCGCTCTTCTTGGTCCTTTCATACCAACGCAAGTGAAAGGTGACGCATTTTTTAAATCTTCATTAATGACCTTCCCGATGACACTCACATTTACTCCTGCTTCGATAGTAAGCCTGATCATTCAGTCCGACAAGGCATCTGATGTACAAAACAGCCTCAAGATCGTCGTTAATTGGGGCAAAAGATATCTTGTCAATTTCAAATCCTCCAAAACTAAACTTCCATACATTAACTATATGAGAAACCCCTCTCTGCCCTCTTGGCATGGCTGATGTTAACCTCCAGTAGAGTGACTCGTTGCACCTTGTCAGGCTAACGTTCCCTGCTGGCACGAAATGGAAAAAATTATATTGAATCCCTTGTAAGGTCAGCTCCTTCAAATGTCGGTTCACTGTTACGGGCGAGATAATGTTTCTCTCCAGAATCTGTCTTACATATTTATATATATATATATATCATTCTTCTATGCTTAGAATATTGCTGTCATATATGATCCGGTTCACCTGGTATTTACCTTGAGCTCCTTGATAAGATCCAAAAAAGAATCAGCAATATTATTGGTCCTGATCTGGCGTCTCAGCTTCAGTTACTTGTATGGTTATATTGCATGGTTCCCTCACTGATTTTTTTTATAATTACTTTAATGGTAATTGATCGGATGAGTTCTTTCCTACGGTACCTAGACTTTTGTTAATCTAAGCGTAATACTCGCCTGACAATGATGTCTCATCGATTTACAATTGATTTGGATAGATATATCCGTAATTTCTGTGTTAATTTCTCGAACATCTCGCTTGTGGAACTCCCTTTCTGCTCCAAGCTTTCCAGCAAACTTTAATCTGCAAAAAATTAGATGCAGTGTCAATTACTATATACTGACCTCGTGATTACTCTTTTCCCGCTCATTACTAATGTTTCTGTCCTTAATTCATCCACACCTTGTAACCTCTCGAGTCTTAGTGGCTGTATTGCCTTTCTTGGGGTGATACCGATTAAAAGAAAATATTAGGTCGGATCATAAATAATTTACCGTATTTAGTAACTTAGTGTACTGAGAAATGTATCCTCCTGACTAACCTTATGTTAAGTGTTTCATAATTAGCAACGAAAAATCCGACAATGTTCAGCGCAAAAGGTAAAGAGATTCTCAAGCATAAATCCAAACAAACGACCTCAAAAGCTGAACTCTATGTAAGAATGGTAAATTTGTAAGTGCGTTGGAATCATCATGGTATTATTCAGTTACTTAAACGAAAGAGAAAGCGATTTGAGGAAAGTGTATATTTCATACTTCCGATGATGTTAGGGATCGTAAAAGACATCTAAAGAACGCCGGATAATCAAATAATAACAATAATGATAATGATAATAATTTTTAAAAAATGATCGGTATAAAATGTCATGATGCAATTTGTGACCTTAGGTCTTTGATTGGGATCCGCAAGGAAACGACTATGCAAATGAAATCAGGGAAATTAAAATAATGATATAGCTCAACAAGTCCGGCCCATGTCCTGAAAAGCACCCCCCTTTTTGTTAATATGTATTTGTTGTTTAATTAGATCTTTGGTTATGTCCCAGCATGTGAATATAAAACAAATGAAGGTCAAAAACATTTTTTTAAATACTACTACTACTACTGCTACTTCTATTAGGTTGGTGCAAAAATAATGTCGTTTTCTCACATATGTTTCTATGTGAGAAAAATACATTATTTTTGCACCAACCTATTATTATTATTATTATTATTATTATTATTATTATTAATAGTAATAGTAGTAGCAATAATAATAATAATAATATTAGGTTGGTGCAAAATAATGTCGTTTTCTCATATATGTTACTATGTGAGAAAACGATATTATTTTTGCACCGACCTATTATTATTATTATTATTATTATTATTATTATTATTATTATAAAAAGCTATCACAATACAAGGACCTTGAAATCGAACTCTCAAAAATGTTGCACATGGGAACATCAACAATCAGTGTTGTAGGTTGGAGACCTCGGATTGGTTGGAAAAGCTTCCAGTACACTAATTAAAGGGATTCCTGAAAGCCCATGCCTTAAAGAAAAAAAATGTTCTCACGACTACAGCCTACACATTACGAAGGGTCTTATCTTTGTAAAATATATGTGTGCGTATGTGTGTGTGTTGTTAATTGGTCAGTGTAAAATGCCATGGTGCCATTTCTGACCTTAGGTCTCTGGGCGGGACCCGGAAAGAAATGTGTACAGACCAGAATTCAATGGAAATAAAAATAATAATTATTATTATTGGTAGAAAATGAAATATCTTAAGTCGAATTTGTATTATTGCCGATTATCTCTGTTCGAATCTAAAAGGCATCTTTTGAAAATAATAGAGAAAATGCTGCTGAAATGTGAGACGAGAAAATTAAAATCTATTGCTAGATCAGCTGCCAGGAAAGTTGGTTCGCGCGTAGAATATTGCTATGTAGACCTCCTTAACAAAGTTCATAAAATTAGCAATATTATTGGTCCCGATCTGGGTTCTCGGCTTCAGTTACTTTCACATCGCCGTAAGGTTGCCTTGATTTGCCCTTTTTTTTTTAATACTCGCATGGTAATTTTTTTTTTGATCAGTTCTTCACTATAGAACTCTTCAAATGTAAGCCCAATACTAGAATAGCGACGAAGTCTCACCAATTTACATTTAATCTGGCTAGATGTAACCGTAAATTCTATGATAAAATTTTCTTTTCTTGCACTTCTCGCTTGTGGAACTTCGTTCCGGATCCATGCCTTCCATACAACTTTACTCTATAAAATATTTAAAGGCAATGTCAGTGGCTCTCTGCTGTCATCCTGATAACTCTTCCTCTGTTCTTGTTCTTTGGCAACATTCCTGCTTCTAACTCTTCCCCACCAGATAAATCCTTGCGTCTCTGTGGCTTTATTACCTTACTTGGGGTGAACTCAATTAAAAAGAGCAGTGTCAAAGAATTAAATATAGACACTGAGTTTCAGCTCGACATCACGCATATCCCTTTTGTCGAAATGTGCTGTGAGATTTTATGTTGCAGGTTTATGTAAGTTTGGGTAAATTTTTCATATTATTATAATAAATCCTACATTGGAAATTACGATGTTGTCAGATGTGTCGGTAAATCATCATTTCACACAACACATTGTATATGATCCAAGTACATCATATATCTTTTCAGGGTACAACATAATTAAAATAACATCAGGGAACCTTTGATTTTTTTTTTCTTTTATGAGGCGACTCACTTCAGGATATAGGAATTCATGGCTCTCCAAAACATCCTATCCCTTATGGTGCATTCCTGTTTTTATCCCTTTAATAAGGTCCAATGCCGCGCTATTCGCCCTCCATTCATCCATTAGCAAAACCTCGTCAGGTAGGTGGTTGTCTGCCATTCACTATTTCTCTTGCTTTCGACACACTCTGTGGAGCTTGAGTTTTCCAAGCGGTGGATAAAATATTCATTCCATTTATTTAATACTAAGCTAGTCCGTGCAGAGTTTTAAGCTAGATCATGTGGGGGGGCTAATTGGGTTTCCGGCACAAAATAAAGGGACCTCTGATCTAGCTTAGAAACAGCACTGATAATTTTGAAGAAATAACTCTAAATTCTTCAATTCAATCCATAGAACTTCAAAACCTTACTTTAATTCTGATTCGTGCTATAAATTCAATTTCAGCCAAAAAAACCGATCTGGGCCAAAAGACCTATTTTGGCCGAAATTCTGATTTGGTTCTTCAAATCACAAAATCCTTGGAACTTCAACTGAGTTGGGTTCTTCAAATCACAAACTTTGCGGAACTTAAAGACATCGCGTCACGAAACCTCTCATTTTAACACTGATTCTTTGAAGAAATAAAATTGATTTCCTCCATTCACAAAGTTTGGGGTACATTTTAAAATGAATTTAAAACAAAAACAAAATTCACAATGTTTTTGTGCTACTCAATATAAATTTAAAAAAAATTAAAATCACTAAATTTTTTCAGTAGTTTTATAATTATGAATTTTTAACTGTTCGTTCCTCATCCGGACACACATTTTGGATGTTCAGGAACCAGATGAAGAGTAGCTTTTTAATCCCGTAATCATCCTGATTCCAAAAAGATATATGTCTATGTAGAGCAAGTTAAAGGGGTTTCAAACGCACGGACGGACAGACAGAATTCGCAGTTTATTTATCTAGATTATATGATTTCCGATAAAAAAAAAAAAAAAAAAGTATGATTCCAGTGCTTATGTGGCAGCGATCTGGGTTTAACCAGAGACCTTTTTTTAATATAATATTGGGGCACATTCTTGAATTTAATCTCTAAAAAACTGATTTATTTATAATTTCATTTACTAAAATAAATGATAAAATAATTAATCCAGTGTAGGACCTCCTTTGACCCAACGAACTCTAGCCTTTCGAAGTGGCATTAATTCCACAAGATGTTGAAAAACGTCTTTAGAGATGTTTAACTACGACCTATCGATTCAATGGTAACTTAAGAACGCTGAATTGATCCGATGGATATGCATCTGTGTTGCACGTGAATGTCATCTGAGAATTTAGTTTCTCTTACCTGACAATTCAAGGACGATGCTTGCTCAAGATCATTAAGCACTTGTTGTTGGCCACTGTGCTCTCAGTAGTCGGTGATAATGCCTATCAAGAGGTGTACACGGTGCGCTCATGAAACCGTAGATCGAAGGAAGTCAGTCGTCTCTCCTCACAATTCAATTTCAGTCCCCATGTGTCTGTCGGTGTAACACTCCACTAATGTAAAAGGCTCATTTTGGACTAATGCTGAACGAACATGTTGGCAACACATTTCGCCAACTCTCCAAAATTCCTTTAAATCAATTTTTGAATAATTTGCGACCAATGACAATCTGCATTTTTATGTTGGAATAACCTTCTTTATTTTATTTTAAAATTATTTTACTTTTGTTCACCTAATAGAAGACCCAAGAGATACTCAATGTAGAATGTTAAAAATGAAGTTTTTTAAGGGCGTACAGGGAGAGACAAAAAGGTGCATATTATGATAGATAATGGTTGACTCTCGAGGAGTTTGTAGAGTTTCTGGGAGCATCCTGTTGGGAGTCTGCTTAATTATGCAACAGTTCTGGGGAAGAAACTTTCTGATTGAAACTTCCTATTCAGCAATGGAATATGAAGGTGATAGGGATGTTGACACGGTGTGCTTGGCCTGACGGGTTTAAGCTGTGAAGTTTTCGACTGGTGGAACCAGCGATTTTATTTTGCTATGGACTTAGAAATAAAGCATCGAGAGGCTTGACAACATTTTGTCTATGTGAAAAGGGGTTGTAGGGTGGGAAACAGTTAATCACAGAAAAAAGCGGCACAAAATCTTTTGAACTCAGTAGATTACTGGGATGTGAGGAGCAAGTAGTTCCAGCCAAGATTTCGCAGCTTATTGTTGTTTCGGCGCAAGGTGTCTATGAATAGGGGAAAATGTTAACAAAGTAGTGCAAAGTAATGATCAGGGGTCAGTGAAGCTTTTAGGCAGACATTCGTGCCTAATCCATAACATGTTAACATAACCCACACGATTATAGAATCATCTCAATTTTGTTGGCAACTAATCTCCATGGTTACAAGGAATCATCTTCAGACCTGAACCATAAACCGGCAACAACTGACATCATGACTAGAGTCAGTATTTCAGGTTCTAATTAGTAATGTCGGATGAGGTAATGTGTCCGGTGTTGTGATGTTAAGTCTGTCCAATCAGTTCCTCTACTACTACTGGAAACTAAAGAACTGTAAATTGACCAGATCGATATACGTCTGATACCTCGTGCTATGAAGTTGAATATAATTAAAGACAGTCTCTATTGCGTGTGACTAAAAAAATCATGATCTTTAAAGACCCTTTATCCCTCACCGTGCTGTACATATGTTGTAACGCTTTCCAATCTGTATACTTGTAACATACGTAACACTGTAGATTAAAGGAGATTAAATTGTTTGCGTTAATTCAGAAAAAGTAATGTCCCATCATATTATTAATCAGTCTCGTCTAGATGGATCGATACTTGTATATGGATGTCATGAATAGTGCCAGTCGTATTCGGAAATATCTAAACTATCAGCTGCATAGAACTGCTTTATAAAATCAATGATTATAAATGGAGAGAGTACGTCTTGCTGGAATTTTTGGGTACCCTAGTACTAATGAGACAGCCAAAATGAGCTGACCTATTTCATAGTTCACCAATAGAAGGGTTAACCAATCAAAAGGCTCAAAATATTCAATGCGGCGTGTATAAAGACCGCCATATTTTTTTTCCGAATATGCATTGCCAGCCTTTGATATCGAACACTGAAGAATTACGGAACCGCTGCTGGTGAGTGTTAATCTTTAACGTTGTTCCATTGAACAGATTACGTACTGTCCTGTATTCTATATTCATAGACTATGGTGAACATGGTTAACACAACTTAGCGGAAATCATTTTTCTTCGAAATTCCTGGACTGGCACTACATAATCACAAACAAAGAATTGCACCAAATAAGAGTAACTGAATTACTGGAGGACTTTCAACACTCTTACATTCAGATAAACAAATAGACTGTGCATTCAAAGCAAGAATGATAAAATCTAGTTAAAGAACGGTACACAAGCATGAGAGGGAAAACATATAAACAGATATAAAATATTCTCTCGAGAAGGAATCACATACAAAGTAACCCCCTAAAGCTACACACCCTCACACCAATATTAAATGACGAATTCCAAAAATGATTAAACTAATTTTACGTTTGAAAGTTTTAGTCACATATTAATTGCTACGGTAGCGTTTATACTGATACGGTTCCTTCTGTCACGCTTAAAAATTATTGAAATGTTATGGATTTTAGAAGTACATTTGGATACTGACCAAGAAAAGTTTTTCAAACTATTTACTTTGAAATCTCGGTCCAAAAGGTTTAATGCAAATATAACAATAAACTTCTTAACGACAAAAACTTCTACGTTTTATTAAAAAGATCAATTCAAAAGTTGCATACCTCATTGCACATACGCTATTATTCTTACTCCCTAAATTACTTTTTTTTTATTCGCGGGCCTAGCTGTACGCATGGGTGCCTTGAAGGGCGCCAAAAATAAATGAGTAAATAAAGCAAAGAACTACACGTTAGTTATTAACGTGAAGATTTGCAGTAATTTCCGCTTCCGGTCTGCGTAACGCCTTTGATCGACTCCGGTCGTAAATTTTAATTAGGAATGCCAGCTTCCGGTTCTGTGCGCGCATGCGTAAGCACATTTGCAGAGGTTGGAACAATGTCGGATATCTAGTGTTTAGAAAAGAAAGAAAAATAAACTATATATATTTTTTCTTTGCCTTGCGCAAATATTTGGATAGTTTATTGTTTCATGCAAAAGAGTAAAAGACAATTACCGAAAGAAAAAAAAAAGTATTTTCAAGAAAACAGTTGCTGTTAATGTTATGATGATTTGGGAAGGTGTATGAAAGACGGAAGAAAGAATTGTTTTGAAAAGACGACAACGGAAATGTCAGAAAAGAAAAGCCGAAATAATGGTTTTTACCGTAAAGATAAGTCATAAACAAATAAAAATAATGAATCGCTAAACCTTACTGTATTCTGTTCAAAGAAATTAAGCAAAAACAAAAAAAAATCCTTCGTATAAATTATTTTTCTTTACCAGAATGTATCAAACTGGATTAGTTCCAACTAGTTCATTTATACTTCCGTCAATATTTCCAGATTATAATTTTTCCGTGTCTATTCTAAGTACTTAGATAATGCCTTGCACCTTCGCGGATTAACGTCTTAATAGCTGAAAGGGAAAGGGTATATTGAATTAATTGCTAGGTCTGCAGCTAAGAATTTTGATTTACTATGTCATGCTAAACTATTTTCTCTACACAATCTATCATACATATTTTAAGTCTACAATTCATCCATGCTTTGAATATTGCCACCACATCTGGTCTGGTGATCCTGCTATATATTTACAGATTCTTGATAGAATCCAAAGCTGAATCAGCAATGTTATTGGTCCTGACCGGGCACCTCGACATACTTCTCATTTCCATCGCGGTAACACAAATTCCTTGTGCTTTTCCTATAAATCATTTTTCGGATAATTGTTTTGATTAACTTTCATTTATGTTTACTTGACTTTATGAACATGGTAACATTGTCCCATGATTTTATACTTGAAATGTGTAGATGTAACTATAACTTCTATGCTAACAATTTCTACTATTGTGCGTCTCGCTCGTGAAAATCCCCAAGGGGTCACTTCTCGGACCAACACTCTTTCCAATTTACATTAATGATCTGCTTAAAAATATACTACGATCATTTATAAACATCTATACCGATGATACAACGATAAACAGGCGCAATTCTAAAACTCTTGACCAATCTCATCCGATCTTAGACTAACTTCCCAGTGGGGGAAAAACTGGCTGGTTACATTCAATGCCTCAAAAACGAAGAATATTAGATTCCATCACATGTCACCTCGATGAGCCACCGTACCTTGAGAGAATACTGGTCCTCAAACTCATACTCATATTTGAGCAGGGGCTGCACAGACCTCCCTTTCCAGTCTTGTTACAGTTCTTGTTGGAGAAGAATCACTTTCCACACTCCAACCTCTCTCTCCCAAGCGGGATGTGGCGAGTCTCTCACTGCTCTATCCATGGAAATTACTCGGATGAAATATATCTCCTGGTTCCACCAGAGCTGGCACGGCTAGGATCCGCCATACCAATTGGAACCCCCAGCCCACATTCCCTCCATATTCTATAGGTGAGAAGTTCCATAGCTTCTTCACGCGAACTAACGCCCTGTATTATATTGTATCGTTCCCCAATCGCTACACTGCTAACCTGTTCAAGTTTAGAGTTAACCGTTATCTACCCCTCCTATCAATATAAACTACCCCATAATGTAATCTAGTACATTGAGTGGCCCCCAATCTTTGTACATCGTGAACGTTGCTGTAAAAAAAAATCTCTCTTCTGGCTTCTTGATACCCAGTCAACTTTGATATTTAGAAAATTAAATGTAATGTCAATTGATATCTTCTGTCTTCTTAATTCTTATACTTTTATTATCCTTTCACTTTAATAGTAGTTTTTCTCATATTCTCTAACATCCAGTAACTATTTGCGTCCTTTTATTGCCTTGCTTGGGGTGAGTTGATTTAAAAGAAAAGCGTTACAGAGTCAATTCATACTGCAATGTTTTTCACCTATCAGACGTCCAGATTTTCTTACCTTTTCCTTCTCGTCCAAATCAGGAACTATTTCGGTTATAAAACAGATTAATAGCCTGAGCCAAAAGAAAAATCAGTGGTTTGCTACAGGTTGGTCATCACCCTATTCGGCAGTCAGTAATCCGGTTTCACCAATAACCAGTCACTGATTTCTAGAGCAGAAATTTCAGAATTCCAGCCCAGCTCACGGACCTGCCACTGTAGTTTGGTAGCGATAGCGGTTTTTATGCTATTGTTCCCCTAATACAAGGCCCAAGAACCACTGAAAGAGCAGCTAACTGGGTTGTTTTGTGGACGTATGAATTGTAGATTATGAGGATATGTAAGATAGATAACATTTGATCCTGGGTTTGAAATATTGGGAATGTTGTGGTCAGGGTTCGACAAAGTAGCGGATATTGAGAGGAAGCTGTCTTCATAGAACTCTATTTGTAGCAATGAAATGTGACCATAATTAGAATGGTTCACGCCTGTTTACAAGTGATGGCTGCAAAAGTCTGAACTGTTGGAATTAGGAAATGTAGATTTATGCGACACGTCTCCTAGTTAGACATAAAAGCCGTGGCAAAAATAACTTGCGCAGGTACACGACCGATGTAAGGAAATAGAGTGGATTTCGATAAGGCGATAATTCATATATATATATATATTTTATAATTGTCAAACAAAGGAGCAATGCTTGACTGGTGTGGGTGAATCGTGTACGAGTCGGTTAAGGTACGCTGATTATATCAGCAGTTTCCCTTATAGTGACTGGGACTCGGGTTCGAATCCTACCAGAGAGCACATGCCTTTCTTTTTAATATGGTTTCTCGAATGTTTAGGCCAGTAGACGAAAATAAATAAATATACTTTTATAAATAAATGGAGCGTCTATTCAAATATGAGTATCCACTAAAAATAACGTTTAAAGTGATAAAACCCTGTCGGATTGATAAATGAAATCCATTACCTTAAAAAAATTTTTACGTTTACTTTTGGATAGGAAACTCAGCAGATATGAAAACTTGGAGAAATTTAATATGGAGGGGGGTTAAAAAGTCACGCTTCGAACATCGTTCCATGGCTGTTCGATTAAGGCACATCGGATCTTACAGAGGTTTCTCACTACCCAGAGTGACGTAAGTTCGAATCCTGCCGTAGGGCGCATATCTTTTTAATAATATTTTTCTCTCCGTTGATCATGTCAGATAGTTGCAGTTTAAGAAAAAAACGGAAAAGTACTTGAGCAGACATCTCTATATAAGCATACTCGGATAAAACAAATTTACATAGTATCTTAAAGTTAGGATCGACAGTTTAAGCTTAAGCCTATTTAATGTAGTTATAATAAGCAACAGTCCTGGGTATGACGATAAACTACATACAGCAGCAAGGACTCTGATCGGGAGATTGTGTTATTTGAAGAGCGGAAAACCAACTTATAATTGCTGTTGTTCATAGATTCCCCCTGACGATAAGTTGTAGCACCTGTTAAGGCTCAAGTTATTGGCAAATAATGAAAACCAAACAAAAACAAAACCCAATATAAGTATAAAAATACATATTTCTAATAAAAGATAACAATATACATTTTTATGTAAACAAATTGCCATCGATACCAATGATACAAATTTATAGAAAAATGACTAACAATACATTTTAAAGTAAAATAACTAGCAGTAAACTTTAGAGTAGAATTACCAGCAATACATTTTATAGCAAAATTACCAACAATATAATTTATCGATAGTTGAAGGCATACAACTGCATTCAGAATGTATTTGTTTGAAGCTATAAAATTCTGATCAAAATATTTCGATTTCAGCATTAAATAATCCATAGAAGTTGACAGGCAACTAAACAAATTACGGAATGAAAAAAGAAAAAAGAAAACCGTATTTAGGGAGATTATCCATCCTAATTGTTTGGATAAACCAAGGGCTTCATAATACACTCTCCAAGAGTTAATGATATGAATAATACAGAATAACATAAATATTTAGTTTCGTAACATACATCTATTGGATGCTTTAGTACACATCATCTAGCCGAGGTTCATCAGCGGTTTCAGAGATCTTTCAACATCATACACACTTTGCACGGTGCCTCAGCCGATACTGATCGGGTATCGAATTGTGTACCTTCCGTTAGCTACAATTTTTCCATCTTCTTTACCATACACCATGTGACTTTTCTTAGTAATGTATTGTCCAATCCCGGATGACTTCCGGTTCACCAGCAATATGCGCTCTTCCATAAAAAAGGATGCAAACGCAGCCACATTTTCTATCTGATCAGGAATATGGCGACGTGCTTGGCTTGTTAGTAAGTACTGATCTGATTCACCTCATTGAAACACACACACACGCACAGAGAGAGAGAGAGAGAGAGACGCGCTCAATCATCACATTCTGCTTACACCTATCCCATTTTCATTTATTATGACGGAATAATGTCGTTTTTTGACGTCAAAAAACGACATTATTACGTCATTATTTTTGCACCAACCTAATATTTTAATAATTCGCTCCGCCGAATGAAAAGAAAAAGAAAAAAAAATCCTTTTCCTCCTTCCCACTTTATTAATTGTTCATCCTTAACACTCTACCTATGTGAGATGCACACACACAAACACCAACACACACATCTAAAAAAGCAAAAATAATTAAATATCGTAATCCCGGAAGTGGGCGACGGGGGTAAACAGGTGCTAGATCATAGCCACGGATAACCCGTAGGTAACAATGGTTCGGGGTACCCTAATTCTGTCCCCTAGTTGGACTCCATTATCGGGTGTAGTTTTAGTTTATGAAAACATTTTAAACAAACATTTGTTAAACAAAGCTAATTGAGTTGTTGAATTTGTTGTTGTCGTTTAAGCCGTTCATTTTAATCTATTTTAACCAATCGACAATTTGAAAACATCAGTCAGTAACGGTAACTGAAGTCATTTTAATGAAAGTAGCAATGGCACTTACACTGAATCTATTATCAAGCCTAAGACATGTAAAAAAAAATTCTTTCAACGATAATTTATATAGACAGAAACTTGGCTGAGCAATGCGCTCTCCGCTCAGTGGAGTAATAGCATGCTTCTTTTTAGATGTTTTACAAAAACAACCATTCTCATCGCATTCTTCCACAAGACGCAACATATATTGGCGATGCCCTATTAATACACGCACAAGATACATCACTACCCGAATTAGTTGAGATACTAATCAGGATTAAACATGTAATCGATTTCAATTACGAAACTGAGGCAATCCATAATTTACCATTTCTAGACATCATGTTAATACATAGACGTGATAACATGCAACGGAAGGTCTATCGAAATTCTACGGATAAGAACTGTTGCAGGCATTTCTACTCCCATCAAAACAGTAAAATAAAAACCAGAGTAATAATAGGGATCTACTTAAGTAATATTAGAATTTGTAGCCTCCAATTCTTGCCGGGGACTGCTTCATAGACAAAAATAAAATAATACAAAAGGGGCAGGAAATGTGCTGCAGGTAGGGTTCATTTTGTAAAAATTGAAAACAATTACAAAACAAAGGAAAAAATAGAAATTTAAAATTTAAAAAAATATTACTGGAGACACTGTTCTAGGTAACGCTTGCCAGTTTAAAGGGAGATAAGCGGTTATAAAACCTAAAGTTTAATAAAAGAAAAATAGAAAAAAAAAAAAGAATAAAAAAAGGAATTTAATCTGGCATCCAGTATTTTAAGACAAACGATTTTCTGTGTCTACAGGCGATCATGACTTCGTTCCGATTATTAAGTAGATTTTCATTCATAGATTGCATCGTCCACCGACTGACGGAAAATGGTTTGGTTTGGGCTAATAATTACCAAATTACATGAGGTGTGTGCGCATCTGTTTTGATACTCTAGTAAAACTTAGAGAGTACTGTGGCGTTTGCATATTTTGAAGACACTTTCACACACTTCCACTACTAAAATTAATTTCAATATGATGCAAAAAAGCAAAGCGTAAAAATTCCACAGAATAAAATGTTTAACAAATCCGCAGAAAATAACAATTCCAACAACTGTGACAATATTAAGCAATTCCACCTAACATCTCTATAACAGCCACAAGAAAAATTAACTTATCTCATCTTGAAGTGCTATTCCTCAAAATTATAAATAAAGCAAGAAAAGATATATGTAGAACCAAATGAAATAGCAACAACAATAAGAGAGAAACAAGAATATATAAAATAAACGTTACAAAATGTCCAATGATTTATCACTAGGACTCTCAAAAAAGATTATATGAGCATAGAGGAAAGATGCTACTTAATACATTAGTTTTCTAATGAAAGAAATCTGGGCAAAATTTCAACTTAGTAAATTCCAATAGAATCAGGAGAAGAAAAGAAGAAAACACGTTAAGAGTCCTCTGATCTTACAGTTCCTGAAGTAAACCTAAGGCAAAAGTGTGTCTGTATATATATATATATATATATATATATATATATATATATATATATATATATATATATATATATATATATATAATACATGTTTCATTAAATAATATAGAAAAGTGTTGTCTATTTATTTTATGTAAATTATTTTCCTAACGTCTGATAAGCTTAATAACATTATCATTAAACGAAGAAAGAAAATCACAATATTGATCCATATTTTTTAATCCAATCTAAACTTTCGGCTTACATAAGCCATTATCAAAGATGACAATTACTGTGCAATATATTAAGCAATATACGGACAAGACAGTGATGATAGTCTGTTTCTGTTGACATGGATGATTTCTAAGCAAGGATAAACACGATATATACCAATTTGTGACTGGTGGGGATAATTCTTTGGAGGATATTAATCCAAAGAGAGCTGAATGTAAATTACAGAGCAGTATAATAAGAATAAATAAAGAAAAAACCTTAAAGATCCATTTCACTTATGATTGCTACATTCATCTCTTCAAAGCGAAGGTTCTTAATAAATGGCTTCATTTATTAGGAACTTTCGATCTCAAGTGATGAATATAAAAATATTCACGAAATAAATTTAACTGAAATTGATACTTACGGTTTTTTCTGTATATATATATATATATATATAAGTCACCAAAGGAACAGGTAATAACGGCTTCGGGACAAAAATCAAGCAGATTTTTTTTTTATTTCGACCGAAAGACGCCAGTCATCGAAACAGATATTAGCTATTTAAAATTAAACCACACACACACACACAAATAAAGAGAGAGAGAGAGATTCTAAGTATATGTTTAAGAGGGCTCAATATCAGGGATAGAGATTATGTAACGATACATGCCTGTTGTGTTTTGGCTTGGCTATTTATAAATGCTGGTCAGTTAGTGCATTATGGGTAGCAAGGTCTATTGTATTATGCTAAAGGTTACTTGGTAGGAATATAACATTATTTGATTATTTATCTATTAAAATTAGAAGGGGAAAATGAAAAAAAAGTAAAAAAAAAAGCAAAGGGGCGAAAGTAAAAACAAAAGTCAAAAATAATAACAAAAGGAAATCAATGCGAATAGATGATTTACATCTGAGAAATATTCAAGTAAAGGTAAGCAAACAATTTAATACAATTCAAATGGGTAACTTCCCAAAAATAACACCATGATATCAAAACAAATATGACAAATTCAAATGAAATGGAAAACCTAGTAGTAAAATAAGGGTTGGTGGAAAAATAATGTTGTTTTCTCACATATGTTACTTTTATATATGATTTCTGAATTAATTCATTAATATATATATAGCCATGTTATATATCATTTTGAAGCGCGTTTTTCGCTCTATCGAATCGTGTTATTCGTTACCATTCTCAATCTCTTCATTCATTTTTTTGCAGGCTTTTCGACAGCATGGACAAAATTCAAATCCACACGATTTTCTTGTTCAAACTAGGCCGGAAAGTTGCCGAGACAGCTCGTGATATCAATGATGCGTTTGGCCCAGGAATCACTAACGAACGTGTGGCATAACGATGGTTCAAGAAATTTCGCAATGGTGACGAGAGCCTCGAAGATGAAGACGGTCGCGGCCAGCCGACTGCGGTTGATAACGAACATTTGAAAGCCTTAATTGAAGCCGATCCTCGCAAAACCACACGAGAAGTTGCTGTTGAACTCGAGGTCGACCACTCAACAGTCGTTCGCCATTAAAAGCAAATAGGGAAGTCAAAAAAGTTGGATAAATGGGTGAACGATAATCAAAAAAATCCTCATAAAACGACATTATTTTTGTACCAACCTAATAATATATAATAAAAAATATATAAAGTAAATCAGAAGTAAAAATTGTAATCAATTGTGTCTTAATAATAGTGGCTTAACTGGAGAATCTGTACTGTATGCATTTAAAAAACAAAAACGGAATTAGATTTTTTCGAACGTTTGGGACGCTGACTTCATGCATTAGAAAAAAAAGATATATAGATATTGGGAGCGTCCAAATAAAACAATCGCCGTTTTTGAAAATCGCACAACGTAAAAATAGCCTGTAAATAAATTGTAAAAAGAAAGTTTATTTTTAAAAAGCTATGTTAAAAATCTTATGTACACTGAAACGTGTGTGTATCCATATATATGATATATATATATATATATATATATATATATATATATATATATATATATATATATGTGTGTGTGTGTGTGTGTGTGTGTATTATAAATTAATTGACTTAAAATATGTTTTTTTTCGCTACACAGTTCTAGCGAAAAAAAACATATTTTAAGTCAAATAATTTATAATATTAATGCTCTGTAAATTTACATTGAGCACTATTTTGTAAAAATAAAAATATCTATAAGAACACCGGATTATATATATATCTTACTGTTCTTTCTTTTTATTTATATATACATACATACATACATACATATATATATATATATATATATATATATATATATATATATATATATATATATATATAAAAGTGAACATTGAAGTCAACACGATTGGTGGCCTGATGATTGCGTCTAGCATGAAACAGACTGTCGCCTCTAAGTTTCGACTTCAATGTTCACTTTTATATTTACACCGCTATATCTCTGATATTGACCACTTTATCTCATAAATATAGCGCACTCACATCTTTTAATAATCTTAATTTAATCTTTTAATAAGGATAGTAAAGAATTAAAAGATGATGCTGATACATATTTATTTATTCCGAGTACTTCCGACTTTGACACAATGTCATCATCAGGTTGTTTTGTTTTTCTTTCCCAAGACAAAATTGCTTTGTCCATCTGAAAGCTATATTTTTATAGACTCTTATGTGAAAAACGCTAATGTACGATAATATACAGTACGATTTAAATTTCACAATGTATACGTCAGGGGAAGTAACTATGTTTGGAGTGTACATAGGTTAAAAAACAAACAATAAAACTAATATTAGTATAATCCTAGGTATTTTAAACTATCTACTGTAAATATTTTGACACATTTCTGCAATATTCATAATTATTTTTATAAAGTTTGTTTTCGATTTTTGTTATTATAGATAGCTTCAAGAATGTTTAGTTTATGCTTATTATTTACGTGAAAAAGTATAGATGTGTTTTCAAGAAGAATTTGGCTTCCAGTATTTTAAGATAAACAATTTTCTGTGCCTACAGGCGACCATGAGTTCGTTCTGCTTATTAAGTAGTATTACAGTGTTAATATTTTTGAGGATTAATTTTTTTCTAATATACAGAGTTTGTATTGCCGATCCAACGAATTCCCAAACCATTTTCCAGCATTGTCCGCAAAATTATTAACACTGTAAGTCTACTTAATAAGCTTAATGATCGCATGTAGGCACAGAAAATAATTTCTATTAAAATACTGGAATACAAATTAAATTCAACTTTTTTATTATATTTTTCGTCTATTAAGTTTTAGGCTTCATACCGACTTCCCGTGATCCTTTTTTTGTCCAGAATTGAGTTGATGTGTATGTGTGATAGCACTATGTCATAGAATTGTGATTTTAGTGATATTACTTCAATATATTGAATTTATCTACAGTTTTAATGGTGTTCTACAAATATTATATACTTATGTAGATTATATATGTATAGATATCTTATATGTACACACAAACACACACGCAGACACGCATATATATATATATATATATATATATATATATATATATATATATATATATATATATATATATATATATATATATATATATATATATATATATATATATATATATATATATTAAAGACATTTTTATGTTTTTTAACGTTCTTTTTATAGATACAGGTTCGAATCCTGTCCAAGGACGAATATTTTCTATGAAAATTTCTCGGACATTCAGGTCGGTAAATGTTATTTAATACTGTTTATTATAAACAGAGCATTTACTTAAATACTTGTATCTATAAAAAGAATGTTAAAAAACATAAACATATCTTTAATAAATAAATTGTCGGACTCTGTCCATTTCGTAATATATATATATATATAACGGGCAGTTTTCTATATGTGTTTTTATGCTAAAATTAGAAAACTACAATAAGTACGACAAAATAAATATATATGCTGACTCAGTTTCACTTAACCCACCTTTTTGCAAAAAATTATCATCATATGATTTGTATTTGCGAAGATGTTTTAAAATTATAATCCGTAATAATTTTATGAGAAACCTTTTTTTTTTGCCGTGTAAGAGTTTCGAAATTCTCAGAATTGAAAAGTAAAAAAGAACGGGAATAATTATTATTCCCGTTCTTTTTTACATTTTTAATTCTGCTGATAATTTCGAAAAGCTATATGTATTTTGGAAATTTCTATTCTCTTCAAATTATTTCCATATCTATAGTAAATAAAGCGTAACTTTTAAAAAAAAATGAATATTACAATATTAAAATAATTTTAAAGAAAAAGAATGTTAAATACAATTATTTGAAAAAAATTTAATTTAATTTATTCAATTATTCGAAACAAAAATTGTAAAACCGCAACAATAAATTCCCGTAAATATTTTTAATGGAAAACTTTCAGAAGGCTTAATACGATCAGATATTTCGCGAACATATAAATCATCTTTTTTCGATATTTTTAATCGGGAAACTCGTTTACTTTAAATACACTCATTTTTATGTCATGTTTATGATGTAGGGATATTATTATTATAAATAAATAAAAATATAATATTAAATAATAGCAATAATAATAAGAAGAATTATAAATTAAATAAAATAAAACAATGATATTTAAATTTTGTTTAAAATAAATTAAATAAAAAATAAAATTATCCCAGCATCCAACAAAACCTTTTCCTGCTGGAAATACGGACATCCTAACAAATAACGTTAGATTCAATCTCTTGGCCAAGGACACTCAGTCAGTTAATACGTGTGTAACTGCTTCAGTGTCATGGAGTGTAATTCTACGGAGTAAATTTTTGTAAAATTGCGGATACTCGACAGGACCATTTGCTTGCGAGAAAGAATCAAATTGCTACTGCAATACAACTTGAAAATTCGGATAATCGACTGGCCGATTTGCTTGCTGATGAGAATCAAATTACTGCTGAAAAACAACTTGAAACTTCGGATATTCGACAGCTTCTTTTGCTTGCTACCAGGGATCGAATTGCAGCTTAAGGAAGCTTTTTTCTTATGACCCCACAAAAAGATTACAAGTATAAACAAAAAGATTACAAGTATAGACAAACTTTTGGAAACATTGTAGTGACAAGAAATGGCCTGAAGAATCACTTGGTCTATGTTACTTAGGAGGCAAAATCAATCTAACAACAAAACGATCCTCCAGAATTGCGAGCAAGAATCAAATTGCTACTGCAATACAACTTGAAAATTCGGATAATCGACTGGCCCATTTGCTTGCTGATGAGAATCAAATTACTGCTGAAAAACAACTTGAAACTTCGGATATTCGACAGCTCCTTTTGCTTGCTACCAGGGATCGAATTGCAGCTTCAAGAGAACAAGAGCACCATGAAAGACACCGATTTAAGAGAAATGTTCATCGGATATACCACACCATAGTCGGAGCTCATGCAAGACTTTTAAGAAATATTAATTGGCTTATGGAAGCTTTTTTCTTATGACCCCACAAAAAGATTACAAGTATAATCCCAAAGTAACAAGTGGGGAAAAGACAATCTTTTGGAAACATTGTAGTGACAAGAAATGGCCTGAAGGATCACTTGGTCTATGTTACTTAGGAGGCAAAATCAATCTAACAACAAAACGATCCTCCAGAATTGCTCAAGAATCGTAGAATACCCCGGCTGCAAACCATTTCAGAAGAAAATCTTCTGACATACTATTCTACTTTTTAAATGTCATCTTTTGAAGCAGTTAAGAATATGGCAAACTTTGGATTCTTAACAACATTTAAAATCCAGGGGCAATTTTATCATTTGATGGGTAGTCTTGTTTCACTACACAAATAATCCCATACATTTGTTCAGATATATTTTATAGGTGGTAATCAAGCAGAACATTGATGCCCAGATGTTCACATTGGATTGGAATTGGAAATAGATGTGGAGTTACAGGAAATGTTTCACCAACACCGTAAATATGTTGGTGATTTTAAATATGTAGGAGAACACATCATCATCAGGGCAGATAAATGTCCAGCTTTAGAACATGAAAGGAAATATAATGCGTCTATTTCAGAAAAAATTGTAATTCTAATGGTGGATGAACAACATGAACACAGTAGAATTATTTTAAAACAACGAAGCGGACATTTCCATCGTATTTCTGAAACTTACGGAGCCTATGATTCCTTCGAATATCCACTCATATTCTGGAATGGCCATGATGGATATCAATTTCACCTATGGGAAAAAAACAAAAAAAAAAACAGAAACAAGACAATACACTGATCGATCAGTAAGTTGTAAAAACTTCTATTCTTTTCATTTCATGGCGCAGGGTTATTTTAATCAATTCTTGCGTTTAAAAGAAGTGACCAGCCAATTAATGGTAGATATGAATGCAAAAATAGAAAAAGAAATTTGAGCTGGGCTTCATATGAAGAAATTAAAAAAAATAAGGGTAGGTGATTACATAAACCTTAAAGATTCCAAACATTCTGATTGGGGACGACTAGGACATTGGACAGCAAGTCATTTTGTCTTCAAGCTATGCAGGAAGACCCCGATCTATACACCAACGAACTCAGGATAGAATGGCTTATATTAGAAAGTTTGGACGAGTACACCTTTTCTTTGCATTTAACTGTAATCCAAAGTGGCCTGAAATTTCGAATGAACTTTTTCAACATCAAAAAGTTAGCGGTCACCATGATATAATTTCTCGAGTGTTCCATGAAAATCAAAAGAAACTCCTCTGCCTTCTCAAAGAAGGGATCATCTTCGGTGAGCTTAATGCCTGGATAACAACAATTGAATGTGAAAAGAAAGGATTTCCCAACATTCTCGCCCTGATTTGGTGCAAACTAAAAATAAAAGGTGAAGATGCTGATAAAATTATTTCAGCTGAGCTGTCTGATAAAGATGACAATCCAAGGCCTTAAGACTCAACTAATTCATGATCTATGTGAAGTCAGCAATCCATTTACCCTGTATGCACGATAAAAATGCATTAAAAGATATCCAAAGGCTTATCTTCAGGAAACTCAGACTGACATTGATGAATATCTTCGTTACTGCAGGTGTAAACCGGAAGATTGAGGCAAATCAACAAATTTGAGAATTCGAGGAAAGAAAATTACCTTAGATAATCAATGGATAGGCATATATAATAAACTGCTATGTAAAATTCTAAAAGTACTCATTAACGTAGAGTACGACAGCTATGTGCAAGCCATCAGATACATCGAAAATATGTCAACAAGGGTAGTGACAAGGCTAGTTTTGTTATTAGTGATGAAGGTGAGTGAGATGAAGAAAATATTTATCAGACAGGACTTTACATTTCGAGTAATGAAACTATTTGAAGGATCTTTAGGTTTGACATACACCCAACCGTGGTAAACCCAGATGTCCATCTAGAAAATGGACAGAGAATATACTTCACTGATGAAACAGTTCACAATTTAGCAGAGACGGCACCTGAAACTACCCTAACTTTTTATACTCTGCCAATAGGAAGTTTTTGCGAGATCTCTCATCTACATTGAGGTTCCAATTTACTATCCCTAGACTGAGCAACAAACCTGGGTTAGATGAAAACAAACAAACTGATCAAGGACATGCAGTCAAAGCATCGAATGCTATTGGGCGGGCTTATGCAATGACGATAATACAATATTCGATTGTATACAATAACAGGGAGCATATTTATCTGTGATTATTTCTCCACGCTGTTCGAAGACCATCATCATTTATAGATCTCTGGCGCTTTCAACGTAGAGTGCGTACAACATACCAAGAAGTATGTTGTACTCATATTACATGGCCTTTTAAAAGATGACGAACACTAGGAAAAAAAAAACTCTTAAAGAGGTAGCAGTTTATCGAATAGCCAGTCAGATAAGACTTGATTTCCAATTACGCTAACAGCCTGTGAGATTGGTCAGCCTCATCTTCTCAGGGATCAGTTCAAAAACAATATGCATGAGGACTTCCTGAATCGAACCAGACTACAAAATGAAAATAGTGAATTCTACTAAATGTATTAACATTCTCTCAGCGATCTTTCCTGTCGCGTCCAGGCTTTTAAAAATACCTTGACTAATCGTGGGTTGCAAGAGCCTGATGAAAGAATAGGGTTACACCATGAAAAATATCGGGAGACCAATTATTATACCCCGTACTTTGGATCAGTTCAACATTGAAAATGAATCACGACTGGTGGATGATCAAAAGGATGTTTACTACTGTATCTTAAACAGCATGGAAAATGTTTGTTGATGCTAGGGGTACCGGTAAGACTTTCCTGATAAACCTGCCGCTTTCAAAAATTTCTTTGCATTGCGGTATCATCAAGTGGGATGGCAGCAACACTTCTATAAGGAGGGGGGGACTGCAGACTCCATGTTTTGTTTGTTCTTCGATCTTACATGACAGGAAAATCCTGTGTGTAACATTAAAATAAATCATCAAAGGCTAAGATCCTAAAAGTCTGTAAACTGATCATCTAGGATAAAGCAACCATGAGCCACAAACCAGCAATCAAAGCCTTAGATCGGACACTGCAGGATTTAAAAGACAACATAAAAATAATGGGAGGAGTGATTTTGAGTCTTGCTCGCGATGCCATACAAACACTTTACTGTTATTAATCAGGACACTAGAGATTATCAGATCAATATCTGCCTAAAAAAAATTAACTCTGTGATCACATTCAGAATTTGAAGCTTACAATTAATGTGTGAGTACATTAAGATATTAATAATGCTTATGGTGAATTTGCCACCCAACTTTTAAATATAAGGAATGGAAAACAGATTCTCATATCCAAATTCAGTTAACCTTTCAAACCATTCAAACAGAAGAACTGATTGTTAGAGAGTCTTTCTAGATGTTCATAGCCAACACTTTGATAACAAATGTCTCCGTGATCGAACACTTTTAACACCAAAAATGTTTCTGTAAAAGAAATGAACATAAGGCTTTTGAATATGTTACCTGGAGAGGAAAGATCCTATACGTCACTTAATTATATCAGTTCTTGGGACCTATCCAGCAGACGTTCTCAATAGTTTTGAACCAACAGAGACTGCTCTAGTCTTTTACTGAAGCTTGGAGCACCAATCATGATGTATCGTAAACTCGATCCACTCAAACTTTATAATAACACAAGACTTACCATCAAATATATGATACCCCATGTTCTGGAAGCAACAATTATGACAGGATAATAATACTGGAATTAACTGCTCCATCCATACCCAGAAGACTAATTTACGTGCCATTCAAATTTGAAAAGCTCCAGTTTCCTCTCAGACTCATATCATATCAATAAACAAATCTCAGAGACAGTCACTGAATGTTTTTGGACTGAATCTAGCAGACCCTGTCTTTTCACTTGGCCAGCTTTATGTTGGTCTTTCAAGAGTTGGTGACCCTGGTGGTCTCTTCATTCTGGCACCAGAAGGAAGAAAAAAGAATAATTTGTACTCTGAAGCTTTAAACAAAAATAAATATATATTTATAGCAAGTACAGTTTTAAATATTTCCTTTTTATAATCATGATCTGGGGTACTTAATTGATAGTAATATGAAGTAGGAGAGTATTCTTAAACACCGCTAGAAATTTCATTAACATTGATTAATTTTCTTTTCAATTAAATTGTTTCATAATTTCTTATAATTGAATCTTAGGAAGATGAAGACTTCACGTCATTGCAATATTTAATGTTAAGTAAATATTTCATTCATCATATTTACGTATAATTTTATAATATACTGAATATATACTGGGTGTGGCTTGAGCAGATAATATAATACTGCTGGTAATTTGATATACAATATACTTATTTTATTAAATGGTGGAATGTCCATCTAATAATTATTTTCTGATTTAAAAATATTCAGATTTGTACATTACTCAATTTCCAACCACAAAATCTCATTCTGAAAAAGCAATATTCATTCAGGTTTTGTTGAATTATTTTTATTCAAAATATTTTACTAAATTACATAAATTAATTTCCCCCCAAAATACTTATGCTTTGGAAAGTATTTATATCATATTATTAGGTTGGTGCAAAAATAATGTCGGTTTTTGACGTTAGAAAAATACGTCAAAACATTATTTTTGCAGCAACCTAATATAGTTTTTTTTAAAACCTTTCCTGTTGAATTGTTTGCAGCATTAATTTAATGCATATAGAACTCTCTTTTAGGATTGTGTCGAAATTAATATTTTTTTTTAAAGTTTAGATATTACATTTTCAAAATGAATGTAAAAAACAAAGAAATTATTCTAAATATACGCAAACCGTTTTAAATATAGTGGAATGGGGATCGTATAAAATTTTACTAAAATATTTAATTTAATTTTCTAAAAAAACATTTAGGCTTTCGAAAATATTGTTTGTTGAATTAGTTTTTATTATTAATAAAATTTTTACTAAATGTAAATTTTCTAAAAATATTTATGCTTTCAAAAATATTTATATCTTTATGTTACATTATATATATTTTTTCTATTGTAGGCAGGACATGAAAAACGGTTTAGAACTTTAGATAGATTTATTTTTGAATTTACAATATTTTTGGTGACTACAATCTGTATTTACTTTTTAATTTCCCGAAAAAAAAAACAATTTAAGCGTAAAATACCTTTTTTTTTTTTAAAAAAAAAAAAAAAAAAAGTAATATGAAACCAAATAAATTTTTTTAAATGAAGTAATTATTATCTGATTTAAAGAAAAAGAATTACGGGGGCTAATTTCATAAAATACATAAACAACATATTTACTATAATAAATTGTAGAATGTCCATCCTCTAATTATTTTATGTTTAAAAAAAAAAATTGTACGTAATTCCCTCCAACGATTTGAGATTGTTATTATTATTGTTTTATTTCTTTTGGTTTCTGGTGAATACTCATTACTTTCCGGGTCCCAACCAGAGACCTAAGTTCAGAAATTGCATCATGACATTTACCACTGAGCAGTTTTGGAAAAAAAGTGAAAATCGCACATATTTTACATAAAGCCTTTCGTAAGGTGTGCGCTGTACTCGTGAGTACAATATTTGTATTTTGTTAAGGCATGGTTTACCAGGGATTTCTTTGAATGAGTCTATTGGAAATTTTCCTATCAATCCGAGGGCTCCAACTACAACTGGAATTGTTAATATCCTCTCATCATGCGCCACATATTTGAAATTTCAATTTCAAGGAACTTGTATTTTCATAGTTTTTTGAAGATCTTTAAAGATACATTGTATTCTACAAGGACTGCCATATCAATAAGAAGGCATATTTTGTCTTTGCGTTCTCTAATCACAATGCCAAGGTGATTAGCTTTGATTGTTCTGTCTGTGTGTATTGTAAAGTCCCATAAAATTGTTTCAGGTCCTATCTCCTTAAGCGGGTCTGGGTGGTGTTCATACCAATTTCATAAAGTTTCTTGCAGTTTTCTTTCCGTAAGTGTTACAGATTTCCCAGTGTAGATATTGACCCATTCTGTCGAGGCGTCTTTTATATTAAGTGGGTGCCAATACCACGTACCCTGATGGTCAATTGTTTCTGGATATTTATCACAGAATCTGCATTTTGGGCTAGCACAATCTATCAGTATGTACATTTGCTAATTTCTAGTTGGCCCTGTGTAGCAAGAACAAAACCTCCAATTTCAACTATGAACACTGCATTATTATTATTATTATTATTATTATTATTATTATTATTATTAATGTATATTTTGGCAGCAGCATTTCTTTCAAAAATCTTTCATTGAATATGGCCGACAAGGAAGACTGAATTATTTTTAAGTTTTTCCAGCATCCAAACATTTTGCTGTTTTGTAGAAGTTAAGGAAAACAAAAAATTAACCATAATTTTTATTGTCTCAAAAGCCCTAGATAATGGTTCTAGAAGTGAACGTATGCACTTGGCCCAATAATATTTATGGACAATTTTTATATTCCTTTATTCCTACAAAATGGGATGATGTTAAGATGCTGGAAAAACTTTATAAAAAATTAACTCAATCTTCCTTGTCGGCCGTATTCGATGAAAGATTATATATATATATATATTAGTTTGGTGCAAAAATGATGACGTAATAATGTCGTTTTTTGACGTATTTTTTAACGTCAAAAAACGACATTATTACGTCATTATTTTTGCACCAACCTAATATATTGGAGACGACTGACACGGTATTGTTATTAAGATTTGATTAATTTTCTCGTGTTCTTGTGTGTCATATTTTCTGGAAGTAATGTGTTTAAAAACTATCCAAATATTCTATATCTCCCAGAGATTTTTGCTAGTCTGTTATCCATTATCAAAGATGTTTTATTTTATTTTTAACGGAATATGCGTATTTAGAATTATGGCAATGTTTTTGATTTTTTTGTTTATGTTTTTTTTTTTTTTTGCTTTTTTTTACTTTTTTTTTCTAACACCGTCAGCATATTTGCGGCAGCGTTCATAGTTGATAATATTGAGTGTTGGCTTTTTCTTTTTTCTATCATTAATGTGTACATTATTTTTATCCCTTATTCCAATGTGGATAACGTTATTACATTCCTATTTACAAACAGTTTTTTCATATATTTCATGTCCAGAAAAGGAAACACTTATATGATCAAAAGAAAAATTGAATAAAAAAGCTTAATCGCAGTAACTTGTTAGTTCTCTTTAACGAAACTCTCTCTCTCTCTCTCTCTCTCACACACACACACACACATATATATATATATATATATATATATATATATATATATATATATATATATGTATTTATATATATATTTTTAGGCATTTAAAACAACATGCCTGGCCGCACACACAATTCCGTAAAATACTTGTCGAAAACACAATTATATTTCGACATGAAAACAAAAGACAAAAACTAAAAATCCTTGAAGCATTATACATCAAACCGTTGAAACCCGACTTAAACAAAATCAATTACGGCATCTCTACAAATATTCTTAAATATCTATAATTGGTAACAGAAGACATTGGTTTATACCAATGGCTTTCCATACTTCATACTTCTCCAATTCACTCTCGTGTGGTCATGTGTGACGTCATGAGATGCGGTGCGATTTTCGCCTCTAGCGTCTTATATGCACGTGTTTATCGTTGCTTAGAAATCATCTATGTAAACATTGACAGACTATCATCACTGTCTTGTCCGTATATTGTTCAATATGTTGTAATTGACATCTTTGATAATGGCTTAAGTAAGCCGAAAGCTTAGATTGTATTAAAAAAAATGGATCAATATTGTGAATTTCTTTCTTCGTTCGACGATAATGTTATTAAACTTATCAGATGTTACGAAAAAAAATTACATAAAATAAATAGACAACTCTTGTCTATATCATTTAATGAAACGTGTATATATATATATATATATATATATATATATATATATATATATATATATATATATGTATATATATATATATATATATATATGTATATATATATATATATGTATATATATATATATATATATATATATATATATATATATATATAAGTTCGTATGTTTTTTTTTAATTTCGGGTAAAAATAAAGACAAAAACTGACCATGATCTAAGCTTTTCGCTCGCATGAGCCATCTTCAAAGTGGTTATACGGACATTTTAATAAAGATATTCACCATTGAAGATGATATTCTGTTATGTTGACATAAACGATTGCTATGCGACGAAAACGGTCGCGGAATAGCAGACGCAGTTCGTAAGTTCAAGATGTGATCCTATGACGTCAAACCACGCGAGAGGCCGATATACTAGCAACAAAACCATATGTCGATACACTTATATACAGGGCGAGATGGATAAATTTTCATTTACATTACACAAAAATGAATATAACACTGGCATCTCATTTAAACAGATATATTTCCCCAAATAGCACAAAAATATCTTGAAATACAAAAGAGTAAATTTATTGAATAAAATCGCCATTGCTTTCATGTACAGACTCCATATACGTCGGAATATCCTGCATTGCTTCTGGATAGTCTCCTCGTTTAAGATGGTGAATTCTGTCATAATCCTTGCCTCCAGTTCATCTTTGGTGTTAGAAGAAGTTTTGTTGGTCTCACACTCAGCTACGTCCCTCGCATAATAATCAAGCGGTTTGCAATCTGGGAAGTTAGGTGACCAGATGTAACGGGTGATGTAGTCGCAGGGATTATCAGACAGTCATGACTGGGCTTTCTTGCTTGTGTAGCATAGTGCAGAGACCTGTTGCTATATATAAGGTCATCCAGCAGCCACTCTCTTGACTGCGGGCAGCACTACTTTCTCAAGGCACTTGATGTAGGCCTCCGTGTTGAGTTTAAGACCTTCGACATCATATTCGATAGTTCTTTTCTTAACAGATCAATCGGAATGAGTTTTTCCATCTGCCGTACCTTCGTAAACACCATTGGGTACATCCAACTCTTCCCAAACACTCTGCGCTGTTCTCAGACTGACACCTAAACATCCAGAAATGCTCGTATTGGAGCGAATAGCAAGTACTACAGAATGCCGTTTCCAAATTTCTGACGGAATGTATTGCGTCATGGTGCTCTTTGTCTCACAGACGGTCACCAATTCACCAAATTATACCGCGTAGTCGACAAAATCAAAAACAAACGACGTCATGCACGAAATTAAGAATACAAAATGGCGACGATTTACACATCAAACACTATATATATAATCAAAAGGATTAAGCGAAAATCACCTGAGATCCAAAAGGTAGCATTGAAAAACTTACAGCCTAATGCTTTACTTTAATGATAGTACAAACCTGGACTTGCCAGATTTTCACTCGCGTTCTCAAAGTGTTGAACGAGCAGTCAAGTTAATCACAGAAGATTCCCAATCGGTGTATGGCTTTCAAGCAAGGCACAAGCAAATAATTGCAAATGTTTTGTGCCATAAAATGAGTTCATCCGTTTCTTTTAAACGCTCTTGCATGGAGCAATTTGACACTATATATTAAGCAATAGTGACCGTTATTTGCAATAGACAAAGTAATTTTAGGTTATTTGTGTTTTTACATTGTTTGTTTAATGTTTCTAACTATTAATTTACAAAATTAAAATTTTCAAGATTGGCAAATATTAAAGAAAGATTTTTGGTTTTGTTTTCATTTTTAAATTTCTCTAATAGGGTTTTCGAAGTATGTTCAAATTCAAATTGTGGTTTTTAAATAACATGATTCCCTAATTTATTTCCATCAACATCCATTTTCTGTTTCCTTTATCCATAGCAGAAGAAACAATCGTTTTTTTTTTCAACTATTTAAGATGTATTCTCTGTTAATGTTTAATTAATCTGGTAAAAAACAGTATATTGAAGATGCCATTGGCGATGCAGGGGTGACATTTTAAATTTGAATCCTAGTTATATTTTATTTCATCTCATTTTGATAGAATAAAATGACAAAATACTTTGCTTTAAATATTGAAATCGTACATTTTTCTGATCAATTTTTAGGGCAAATTTTGCAAAAAACAAGGATGTTTCAGTGCCTTTTTGCATACGATATTTAATGCTATTTTCTCAAATGATGGTGCAAGGGAGAGATCTAGTTTTTGGTATCAATACTTATTATATCAATACACAAATTTCTATCTGTTATGAAATCTGATATTTTGGAAAAGTAAAAAAAATCAACGTACCCTAATATATATATATATATATATATATATATATATATATATATATATATATATATATATATTTGGGGTGTCTGTCTCTGTGTGTGTGTGTGTAAAAATGTATGTATATAAATATAAACAAAAACGTGAAACCCAGGGTCACAATCTCACATCAATCCAACCATATATATATATATATATATATATATATATATATGTAAAGAAATATAGTCTTAAGGTGTGCTATATTTATGGAATAAAGTGCTCAATATCAGAGATAGACCGTGTGTAAATATAAAAGTGAACATAGAAGTCAATACTTAGAGGTGACAGTCTGTTTCATGCTATATGCAATCGTCAGGCCACACATGCTGTTATTTTTCTCGGCTATTTATATATATATACGGGTTAGTGGTGCATTGTGGGTATTCTATTATGGCGGTTATTTTACCGGAAGTCATTTATTTGGGTCAAATTATATTGCTTGTTTTTATTTTTTATTTTTTTGTTTCTTATTTTATTTATTTATTTATTTATTAACGTAGTAAAAGTTTCTTTATATCACTTATTTAACAGTTTTATTTTGGATTGAGAATTTAATTAAAGCTATTTGTTCAATTTTGTGATTGATTGTTGTAGTTCATTCTAACTATTATTTTGGCGGGGACAGTTTTTAATTGATTACCTTTATTTGGGATTGGTTTGTTTACTTATTTATTTGGATGAATTTAGGTCAATTTATTTAACTTGTATATTTTCTCTTTTTGGTTTTCGATTTTTAAGTAACATAGTATTTATTTATTTTTTATTTCAATTTTTTGTTTTTTGTTGTTTTGTTTATTAGTATATTTATTTGTTTTTATTTTATTTTTTCCGTTTTTCATTTTTTAGGTTACGTAGTAAAAATTTATTTTCATGTCTGCATTTTGAGATGAGCTCGGATTTATTTTATAAATATATTTTTATATATTTTATAATATATATATATATATATATATATATATATATATATATATATATATATATATATATGGTGTTTAGTCGATATAAAAGGCTGTTATAAAAATGACGTGTATGTGTAATTAAAATTGAAAACTGAGATTTAGAGTAACAACGGATATTTATATAATGTCGAGACATTGAAAAGGAATAAATATGAAAATTCTTGCGCATCCACCGTACTGCAAAAATACAAAAGCCAAGACTAATTACTTCCGTTATTTTTAAAAAATATTTTGTAAGGAAATCATAATAAGGGTAACTTCAGGCAGATTGAGAGCAATTTTTCAATTTTCTCTCTCTCTCTCTCTCTCTCTCGCAAAAAAAATAACGATTTATAATTAGGCAACCAATAATTTTGAACAAAAGCAAAAAATATTTTAATATAGAAAACATGCAAATTAAGCATAACGCATTAACTTTAAAAAGGAAATAAAAAGCGATACATTAAAAGTAGGACGAGAAAGAAAGAAGCCTGTAAATTAACGAGCCGATTATGAAAAAGAACAAGTATCGACCAAAATGTCCTATCCAAATATTAACGTGTGCAAATAATAAAAATTAAAGCACACAACGCAATGAATGAAAAGTGCTGAACAAATACAGGCTTAATAATCAAAATGGCGAAGATTTGCTTCATTTAGACCGGTCAGATTTTTTTTTAAAGTAATCAACTAGCTTTCTCTTCTTAATTTATTCCTGTTTTATAAAAAAAATCAAACAACAAATGTCTTTGTTCGTTACCTGCATGCCGGCAACCATCCATGAGGCTGCACCTTGCAGATCTCAAGAAATAAAGAAATATCAATAAAATAATGGCTGATATCATGGCTAACTGCCCAAGAGCCATTCCGCCAGGGTAAAATTTAATTTTGAGCTTATAAATTTGCTATTGCCCCGGTAAATAATAATAATAATAATAATAATAATAATAATAATAATAATAATAATAATCCCACAAAAATTATGTGGGGGTCTTTAAAAATTGTTTTGCATTTTTCAATATAAACAGATAAGAATATAAATCAAAGCAAAGGGGATAGTTTGATGGGAAATAAAATAGAAAAAAGAAGGTTTAATCATTGATACGTCGTGTCCTTTTGATACAAGGAGGGGGAGATAGGGTGCCGTAATTTATTGATTCTTAAACGATCTCATGCGACGGGGGACTGGATAATGAAGCTTTTCAAGCCAACTTCTTTTTTTTTTTGATATTTCAGGGTCATTTTAAGACTATTCGTATTAGACGTAAGGACATGACGTCTTCTTCGTTCTAAGGCCAGTCATCATGGACGTAACAAGTTTTTTCTGTGTGCCAGTGATCGGTACCCTGCTTGTATCATATGATTATACAACAACGATCCGAAAAAATATTATTTAAAAATTCTTAGTATTATTTATTTATATCCCAAAAATATAATGCATATAATAAAAGTTCCATTTTTTTTCAAATTTTATATTGATTTTGTAGAAATATGTGTCTATGACAATGGACATTACGTGTCCCTTGGTGTCGTTCTACGACAGCCACATGCCACATCCTAATGGTGTTGTCATACATAATTTTGGTTCACTGTTTTGCTGTTCATATCACATACCTTAATTGTATAGTAATGACTTTTAACATGAGGAAGTAACTGAAAAATATGACTATAAAAAATATAAAATGTAAACGAAAGTGTTAAAAAAACAAAACAAAAAAAACGAGTCACAATCTATTTTATTTTATTTATTTTAAGCATTTCACACTTATTAATTCGGAAGTGCCACTAATACGGAACGGGCTACAGAGAATGTAATTAAAAGAAAAGTCTGGATATAGGTGTGGATGAGGAAAGGATAAAAAGAAGAACAGAGGAGAATAAAAAGAAGAACGTGAATTAAGGGAACAGAAAATATCGATTGACATTATTTTTGTTATCAGGGAAACAAATAAGAGGAAGGGAGTTCCGCTGTCAGGAAGAGCGAGAGAAGAAGCTGTTGGAGTAGAAGAGGCGGTTACATTTAACTGTTTCGACAATAAAAAGGGTGGGACCGAGACGCCAGCCTAGTTGCACGCTTAAACTCATTCAGTCGGCGCACCTGTGAAAATAGCTCGTCGGAGCAGATGCCATGAAAATATTTATAGAAAAGACAGAAGGAAGTCACATAACGTTGGGAAGAAAGTGACTGGAGTCGAAACCTCAAGTCAGGACCGATCACATTACATATCCGTCTTTGGATATTGTCGAGAACCTTGAGATGAATAGCGAGGGTATCAAACTATATATTGTAACAGTATTCAATTTATGGGCGGATGATATATTTAGGTATTGATTCAATGTATTTCTTCCACCTCAGCTCGGCAGTCTCTAGTGGCGTGGAATTTGACTACTGTTTCTTTATTTCTTGGATACACTCCGCGTACTGCTAGACAATGAATTGTGTACCGGCAGCGGTACGCGGAATACACGGTGAGTAGCACTGGTGTAAGTGATAGGGACTTAAAATGATAAATCGAAGGGCAGATTTCGAATTCAAGTCGAATCTTTTACCTGCTCTTTTACCAAAAAGAAAAAAAAAACATTGGGAAATGTTCGTCTTTTATTACTTCCAAGTATGGGTTAAACAGTAGAATGTTTATCTGGGAAAAATATTCAAATATTTGTTAATACAATATTCCCTCGGCACAAAATTATTCGTACAATCCCGAATAAGTTTAGGTTTTAAAAGCGCTGATAAATCCTAAAAAAAAAAAAATCGACATTTTGATGCAAAAAGAGAGAAGGGAAGGTACCCTAAAGTTTGAAGTGGTTGGTCATTGGTAGTTGTAGAAGAACAGAAACATACCAGATGGGATCAGCGCAATTGATAGGGTGACTGCCAGAGAAATTTTAGTAATAGTAATGACAAGGAAACATGTGGCATTCATTAACTGAATAGCCACTTCTACTATAGATTGAAATTTATAACATCTTTCACTTAAAATGCTTTTCAGGAATCTAGGTTTCTCAAGTCTACTAGTTGTTATCCATATTTCCAGTATTGATGAAGTTTCCTTCCTAAACATTTTGCTTGAAGTCCTGTGTAATGTCAACAGATTATATCCTTATTTTCTCTTCGAGTTGCATGGGGTATACATTTTAGTTATTACAGTTTTTGAAAATCGTAAAGTGATGTGTTTTTTGTTCTTTGTACAGTTATTTGTTTGTGATTATGTAACGCCAGATAAAGAAAACTATCATTGATTGCACAGAGGAACTGTTTCAGAAAGAAAAACCCTTAGAAAAGGATGAACAGTTAGAGTCAAAGGAATATTACATGCCATATAAGGCTGACTGTTGTGGCCCATATTCCATGCATTCGTTTCTAGATATTACGACCTTATCTGAGAGAATATTCATAATAATAATGATAAGCGCCATATATCTATATTTTAAACCTGTTTTATGTGTCAAAATACACAGGATAAGCTTTACAAAATTCAGGCAATGAATGCTGGACAATGTCGAAGAAATAAAGAACCAAAGAGGCAAGAGAAAGTTACATCTACAGAAGTGTTGTAACCTACGGAAGGTTACTGAACAGAATAATCACACGAAGGTTGGTAATAAACGATAATACTTAGGACACGAACAACACATATAAGATTCGCCAGCGGCGCGTAGAAATAGTCAATTGCTAGACGTGAGTCAAATGAATTCCACAATGAATCTCCAACTGCAGACCAACATGCAGTATTTACTACTGTATTTATGTGAATGGGGACATACCCATTATTGTCCGTAGGTATGCTACAACATGAAGGATGCTGAGAATACCATGGACTGAACATGTAAGCAACGATGAAGTTTTAGAAGAAATGGAAAGAAAAGAGACACTTATACTTAACACCAGAAAGAGAGTGGTAAAATTTCTCCTAATGAAAAAAAGAGGCCTTCATTTTTTGATTCGTTTTCTACAGCTTATCAACCCTTTTCAGGTTATTTAAAGGCAGAAAAAACATTTTTAGATTTTTTTGTCTTTTTTCAATAGTAATAGGATTTAGTGATGAAATTCTTACTAATTAACCGATAGCTGAAAGAAGAAAAACAGGATTGATACCTTTCCCA
>OZ010591.1:41986766-42084266 GCA_963932145.1 Acanthosepion lycidas
ATATATATATATATATATATATATATATATATATATATTAAGACATTTTTTATGCTTATACATTCTTTTTATAGATAAAATATTTAAGTAAATGTCCTGTTTATAATAAACAGTATTAAACATCATTTACCGGCCTGAATGTCCGAGAAATTTTCATAGAAAATATTCGTCCTCTGACATTCTGGCCGGTAAATGATGTTTAATACTGTTTATTATGAAGCTGAACATTTACTTAAATATTTGTATCTATAAAAAGAATGTATAAAAATACAAATGTCTTAAAATAATTTTCGGACTTTGTCCATTTCATAATGTCTGTCATATATATATATATATATATATATATATATATATATATATATGTATGTATGTATGTATGTATGTATATATATATATACCTTTCATGAAATACATGTTTGTTGCTTTGGTATACATTAGCAGTGATGTTTTTGCCGATGTTCATTAGAGGGTTTCGGCCTTTTCAGGATCAAACTCCCTCTCCTCACTGACCCAGACCGTACTGATTGGGTATCGACTTGTATGCCATCCATCTGATACAACATTCCTCATTTTTAATCCCACACAGTGAAAAACAGTCAAGCCTGAAATAAGGATCAAATATCACAACTCGCCCAGCTAAATTTCTGCCTCTTCTGTCTGCTTAATCTCTTAGAACATTGTCCATTATGGAACTCCACTGCTTCCTAACCTTTGTAGGCATTACTAATAGTTGTCGTTTTAATATACCTCTAGCCATTTGCATAAGCTCATTAGACTGCTTACTCGCTGTTTCCTTTTGTTCCTTTTACAATATTTCCTGTGCGTGTCTAACTTTCCTATCCTTCTTTCCTCATTTTTATGTACTAGAAATGTCCTTTATAACCTTTTTATTATTTACATGTTCCACACATGGTATTCTCGGCACCCATTTGTACAACGAGATTTCTGTTTCCTCAAGTCTTTTCTTCGTCATTCTTCAGCATTCACTGTCATATAGGAAAATTAATTTTACACAGCAGTCTACCATATTTTTTTGTTTCTAGAAATTTTCATGTTTCTTAGTACTTTACTTAGCTTTTATAAAGAAACTTTTGCTATTCCAATACATGTTTGGGTTTCAGTGGCACATTTTCCATCGTCTATTAAAACAATTATAGTTTCGTACTTGTTTGAGCTCAAATTTTTAGCTCGCACAAATAAAGCGAGAAGAAAGGACTAACAATTATTTGTAAGAATGTACAATGATTTGTAAGGTATATATAGATGCTAAAATTAACTGATTCTAAAAAAATCAGTGTATCGTAAACATTGTAATAATTAATCTAAAAAAAAAGGTAATATTTATAGGGACTGACTACTCCGTGTGGTGATATGGAGTTGTGGTTTAAATTTTGGGTGCGCCGAAACTTGAATATTTATGGGAATCCCTTCGTAACCAGCAGCAATAGATTCAAGAATGCAACTGCCAAAACGTAGGCTATTAATAGATTCTGGCGTGCTCAGTGAGCCCTTACTGCTTGGGGGGGGGGGGTCGGGAGCCCACGGGGAAATTTAGAAATTTGACCAATTAAAGGGATAATTTTCAGGCCACAGGAAATGGGTATTACAATATATTCTAATGATAATTGGCTCAGGATTCTGTCACGAAAATAGCCTTATTTTAATAACCAACAAATTTTATTGAAACATTCTCTCATAAAAAGGTGCTTTAGGGTCCCCTATTGGATTAGAGGCCCCTGAAGCTTAAGTATATCCGTCATTGGTGAGATGCTTAGTTATAGCTCTCTTAAGTCAAAGGTCAGAGTTCGAGTCTCTTTTTTTTTTTTTTTTTACTGTAAGGTTCACTCTGTACAATCTAGGGGTTACTCGAGGTCAAAAGCTACGATAAGGGTTAGTTTATATGGATAGGAGGGGAAGGTAACGGTTGACTCTAGACTTGAACAAATTGTTGTGATCGTGGAAACATTCTCTAGGGAGTCTGTTCTATAGGGCAATGGTTCGCGGAAAAAAGCTGTTTACGTGGAATTCACTTCTCGCTGATGGAATGCAGAGGAAATGTGTGTGGTTTGCTACTCTGTAAGTGGCAATGCAGGTACTAGCCGTTAAAGGCAGACCTGGTGGACCCAGTAGATGCAGTTCGTCAGAGCACTTTCCAGGGTAGTAGCGATAAAGCAATGAGAGACTCGCCACAACCAACCTGTGAGGGAGAGGTTTGCGGGTAGAAAATAATTCCTCTCCCACTAGTACACGGAGACGCTTTTGAACTCTACTCAAGACTGGAAAGTGAGGTCCTTCATTAAAAATCAGGTCATTTCCACTTGAACAATTGTGACAATAAAACCATTATAGCTTAATTTCTCACAATTTGTCTTGGGTCTTATTTAATTTTCTAAATATAAACAGAATACTGGCGTTCGGAGAAATGGCGTGACTCAAGACAGAACATATTTTGAATTATTGACAACAAACGCTTGAACACACGGACAAGTTTCAAGATCGCTTCTTCTTTTGCACACACGCAGAACTTGACACACACGCACCAATATATAAATACACAGATCTATTCTATTTTTGTTTTTCTATACTGATTTTACATGGAACGAAGCAACGAACACACGAACACACCGACACACCTGCATGCAAACATGGCCGCTTGTTTGATCCAACCTGTGTGTGTGTTTGTTTCATGAAAAATACATGATGTCAGGAACAAAAATAATAAATTTGACGCTTAATACAAACACCCTTCTCGATATTTTACGCACATAGAATTAAAAAAGAACGATCTTAATTTACACGCCAATACCTATTAAATTATAGTCATGGTGAAAAATGGGGGAGGGCAAAGTTCTTGATCGGAAGACCGGCGCCCTGTAAAAACAAAATTTGTTTCAACGTGATTTCGTCGTAAGAACACAGGGACGCACGCACGCACACACACACACACACATATATATATATATATATATATATATATATATATATATTTATTTCCAAAAGGATAGAATCCAGGCAGAACTCAATGTCCAGGACTGAGCAAGAATATAATATTTAAGGTTCAACTTGATCATTGAAGACAACAGTGTTGAATCCAATGTTCATTTTATATTTATATACGCTCTATCTCTGATATTAAGCACTTTATCTCATATATATTGCATAACTTAAAATTATATTTCTTCACACATATATATATATATATATATATATATATATATATATATATATATATTAAGACATTTTTATGCTTATACATTCATTTATAGATAAAATAATTAAGTAAATGCTCTGTTTATAATAAACAGTATTAAACAACATTTACCGGCCTGAATGTCCGAGAAATTTTCATAGAAAATATTCGTCCTCTGACATTCTGGCCGGTAAATGATGTTTAATACAGTTTATTATAAACAGAACGTTTACTTAAATATTTGTATCTATAAAAAGAATGTATAAACATACAAATGTCTTAAAATAATTTTCAGACTTTGTCCATTTCATAATGTGTGTCATGTATATATATATATATATATATATATATATATATATATATATATATATACACACATATATATATATATATTATATATATATATATATATATATATATATATATATATATATATATATATATATATATATATATATATATATATATATATGTCTGTGTGTGTGTGTGTGTGTGTTATAATATCTTATTTTTAAGTCTGACATTATTTCTTTTTAAAAAAAAAACGTTATTTAAGTGGGTCCACACGTCTCCTCCTACTGCCCATCTAGACACAATCCAAAAAAGATTCTGCAATTTTATCAGTCCTGATCTGGTATATTCTCTTAAGTTGCTTTCCTACCGCCGTAACGTAGTTTCTCCGCGTATTTTCTATAAATATGGTAACGCCTATGGGGATCTTTCCTCAATAGTATCTCGACTTCACGAATTTAAGTGCAGTATTTAAATTGGTAGATACGTCTTATCATTTTGCAGTTGAAATTGCTAGAGATAACCATATTTTATACGCTAATAGATTCCTGTCTTGCACTTTCAACTTTAAATAATAATGTAATGTCCGCCTTCATCTTTATTTTGGCTGTTTTCTGTTTTTTTATTACCTTCCTTTCAAAATCACTTTTCTTTCTCAGATTCTTTCACTCTTAGTAACCCCTAACGTCTAAGCCCTGCTTGAGATAAATAGATATAAATAAGGATATACAACAATAACGCTATATCCAAGATTCATTTGTAACATAATCGATCAACGCTGTGAGTATTCATTTGACTTCGCGACGCCATTATTCCTGACACCCTATCTCAGTTGATAATTCATTATTGCATAATAAATTCTGGAGAGTCATAATCCCTCACGGCCTGAACGGACACGGCGCAGAAGAAGAAGATCTTATGTTGGTGTATTGATAAACTATAGCAAAACTGTTTGCTTCTCTCATAGTCGTAGCAGTCATTTTCTTTAGAGTGATCCTAGAAATTTTGGCATTTCCAACGGCGGGTGTGTTTCAGTTTACGAGGTAACTTTATATTCTAAATGACTCTTTAGCCAAATCTGCACAACGATAAAAATGCATTTTTTTAATATTTTGTGATTATCAACTAATCTGATTCTTTGATTTCTCTAACTTGGTTGGACTTGTCATGAATAAAAACTTACCGTTATTGCAGGTTGTATCGCTAGCATGTTCTAGGCCTATCAGGGCAAACACCATTTTTGGATACAGAAGATACAGAAACACACTAACTATAATAATATACATAACATTGCTCATAGAATAATAATAATAATTAGTAAAACAAAATACAAAACACGATTACAAATTTTAGAAGTTATTAATATAACATTAAACAATAAATAATTAATAAAATAGTAAAAAGCACATCAAATGTATTTAAATTCTTACAAAACATATGACGCCATATGCACGTAACATCGCAAAAATGTGAATGAAAAATTGCATCAAAATCACGAGACATTGAATGTAATTAAAAACGATAAAAATAACTAACGCTTCATATTGAAAACTGTCTTAAAACGCCATCACGTCGTTTTACAAAACTGACTTTAAGTCTCTACAATAACTGAAGAAATAAACAGCCATGAATTGTGAATAATTCGTCTATAGGGGATGCAAAAGTAAGTTGAAAAACAAAACGTGCCCACAATAGGTATTGTATTGATTATACAACCATATCAATAATAACATATCAATAATAAAGATTTCAATCGTTCAAACTGTTTGACCCCGTCATTCACACGTTCCTCTTTATCAGCTAAAAATTTATTATTATTTTATTTCCTTTGATTTCTGGTGTATACCCATTTCATACCTGTTCGCAACAATAGAATTAGGGTCAGGAATTGCATCATGATATTTTCCGCTGAGCAATTTTTTTTAAAAAAAGAAAAAGAAAAATGAAACTCAAGATCATACATATTTTACCTAGATAAAGCCCTTCCTAAAGTGTGGGCTGTACTTGCAAGTGCATTTTCTTTTTATTTCTTTAAGTTATGGGCTATCAGGATATTTTCCAATAAATCTGCGGGTTCCAACTACAAGTTGTTGGTGTCCTCCTGTGCCACATTGTTTTATTTTCGATTTCAAGGTACTTGTATTTTGATAGTTTTTTTGAAGATCTTCAAAGATATATTGCATTCTGTAGCGACTGCCCTGTTAATAAGGATACACATTTTGTTTTTCCGTTCTCTAATCACGATATCAGTGCGATTAGCTTTAATTATTCTGTTTGTGTGTATTGTAAAGTCCCATAAAATTGTTACAGGTCTTATCTCTGTAACCGGGTCTTGGTGGTGTTTATACAAATTTCTTGTAGTTTCCTTACCGTAAGTGTTGCAGATTTTCCAGTGCAGAGTTTGCCGTGTTTTATAATCATTGGGTGCTAGTACCACGCACCCAGATAGAAGATGGTCAGTTGTGTCTGGATATTTATCTCAGAATCTGCATTTTAGACTAACACAATTTTTCACTATGTGTGCTTGGTAATATCTAGTTAGCAATCATTGGTCCTCTGCTACGTAGCCACTGATGGGTATGGGGGTTTGCTACATAAGCCTGTTTCATACAAGCAGAATGTTGACAGTGAAGAGGTTTATCCTGCTATGTGCCTGTATCTGGTGGTTTGCATTTGCCTTTGCTTACTTTTTTTAAGATTTTTCCTGCTTCCGTACGCGTATTGCTTTAATTGAATTCCTTCACCCACCTGAAACGCCATTTGAACTTGTGGGCTTTTTTTTTTAATGCTGAATACAGTTTCTTGCTTCTTTCATGTCCTTTGACACACATCACTATCCAATTTTCGGTAATTTCCAGGCATCTTTGAAAACCGATTTTTGTAATATTGTGAGACAGTTCTAGTTGAACTAATCCTCTGCCTACTACTGATCTAGGCACATAATGGCAATAAAGATCAGCCTAGGGATGATGCATGTAGTAACAATTTAGAAGTTTTCTCGTTTTGACGTCCATTCCCTTAATGCCAACTATGGTCCAGTTGACGATGTTGAAATTGTATTGTACCTATGTGACAGCCAATGTGTTTATGGCTGATTGTTTTTTAATTCATCTCGGTATTCAGTACTAGACCTACACGTCTGTAATAATTTTTTCTTACTTTTTCCTTCGTTTGAGTATGTTGTATTCCATCTATTCGCTAATTCCTAGGTACCTATAGGCTTCTTCTTGTTCCAATTACCTAACCTTTGTGACAAGATCTAAATCTATTGAGCGTGTTTCTGTAATTCTCTTTTTCTTAAATGTTACTTTCAAACATTTATCTAATCTGAAATCCATATCTAGGCCGTCACTGTAATATTTTACAATATTGACGAGATTGATTTCTTTGGCTTGAGTTTGAGTTTGAGATCATCCATATAGAGTTGGTGATTGAACAATTTCTTCTTTACTTTTTATCCATAGAATCTATTATCGTTTACTTCGTGCGTAAGAGGGAATAAATACAGACAAAACCGAAGGAGTCACATGGAGTCTCCTTGAAAGATTATTATTATATATATATATGTGTGTGTGTGTGTGTGAAAATATATATATATATATATATATATATATATATATATATATATATGTGTGTGTGTGTGTGTGTGTGTGTGTGTTTGTGTGTGAAAATATATAGAAAATAGGAAAGAACTGGTTAGGTAAATAATCCAAAGTTCGTTAGTATTTTTGTTATTATTTTTAAAAAATAGTGCTCGATATGAAAGTAGAGCATAAGTATAATTATTTATTTAATATATATATATATATATATATATATGTGTGTGTGTGTGTGTGTGTGTGTGTGTGTGTGTGTGTGTGTGTGATTTATAAGGAAAGAATGGATATGTTTTATATATATTTTTTTTTTATTTTTGCATATATGTCCCGTAGATGTAATTCACATTGTATATATACATTAAAACCTTGTTTTTATAGACATTTTAAAACGTTCTTGCTATACTCATAATTAATCTTATTTAACGTTGGTTGCATTATCCTTATATAAACGGGTTCGAGAATTCGACGTTTTTTTTTTTGTTTATTTTCATGATGGAGTATACTTGTTTCGTCAATTAATATTTCTCTGAATCGTGAATGTGGACAGCAATGATAATTTAAATGTTGCGCAATAGAACTTGAGTCCGACATATATAATTTAAGTCTGCTCGATAATGTTGTTGTGAAACCAGAATATATATTTATTTTTTGTCAGAGTTACAGTCTCCCAAATGACATTTAAACTGATATACAATGTTTGTCTTTTGCAAAACATTAGTTGACGGAGAAGAGTTATTGCGGATGATTAATTGGGTTGTATTTAATTAATATAGTATATAATTCGTTTTATCTATTTTTACTTAGATCAGTGGGAGATATGTTAGTATTAATGACATTCTTTAGGATTTTTTCATCTTGTTTGTAGTTAGAGTGTATTTGAGTGCGGTATTGTTGATATGTTTAGGGCTATTTGAACAAGTATTATGTTTTGTTTTATTGATGTTAATATGTCTAACAGCTTTTGTATAATCGTTGTTTTGTAATAGGACACTCATTTTTAGAGTTTAGAGTGTCTGTGATTATCGTAGTTATTTTATTTGCATGGAGAGGTTGTAAATTGCCAGTCTATCAATACATCAAGAAAAAGGTATTTTCTTGGTAATGTTAAACTCATATATGAACTTAAGAACGGAGTGTTTTTGGAAGTATTTTTTTGCGGTTCATGTATCCCATGCATGTTTTTGAGAATATTATCTACATATCTTAGGAAGGTGGAGTGATTTTAGTGGTATTAAATTAAGATTAGCCATGTAGAAGTTACTAAATATGGATTCCAGAACAGATCCCATAGAAACCCCATCAATCGCCATAGAAGGAAAACTCAGTGGCACAAGTCAAATGTATTTTACAGAAGTATTAACTGACAATACATGTATACTCCTCCATGAAATAAAATAAAGACTTCAAATTCTTGTAAAATACAGCCAACACAAGACCAAGATTAATTATGAGGACAGCAAAAGTGCTTTAAAATATCTATAACAGCAATGTTTTAAAATACTTAAATTATAATTATTTATGAAAAATTTACAAATATAAATGAAATTATTTCCCTTAGATAATGATAGAGACCGTTTATCAAATAATTCACAACCGTCAGTTACATTATTTTTTTTTATTTGTCTTAGCAATTCAATCCTGAACATGATATTGAATGAGATTGAAAGTACTTGGGAAAATAAAAGGAATGAAATTAATTACAATTCTTCCTAAATAAGTTTATTTACAACATTTAGAAATTTATCCGTGAATTTGAGAATTTTAATATAAAAATAAATTGAAATAATATATCTAGATTATTCAAACACGCTTGACAGGACCCAAAGAGTGTGAGTTCAATACCCGGTTAAGGCAGTGGAGAACTTTCAGAGGGAAATTAACAGGAGATAATTGATAACTGACATCCATCAAACATGGCGCGTGGAACTAGAACAGTCTACCACAGTGATCGAAATAAAGGGTTCAGTTCGAAATTCCAACCACCTGAAGAAGGCCGGAGCGTACAACGGCCGAAACGTTGTGATAAATATGGCGACAAAGAAGAGGACAATAGTCGCATAATGTAAATACTGTACATAATACCTCATCTCAGAAATATAGACAGACTCTGAGATACAATTTATTTAAGTAAATGGTCTGTTCTTTAATGAAACAGGATTAATTGCTTTTAGCGGCCTGAATTTTCGAGACATTTTGAAGAAAATATTCGTTCTCCGACAGGTATTGAACCTGTATTCATATACGGAAAACGCTATTAGACCTGACGTGCTGTAATATCCAGCCATATATGATACATCGGCACACATTCACGATACGTAATTTTTAAAATGAATTTTTTTAAAAGAAAAATCTTTCTTGAAACTTTTATTTTAGTTTTAATTTCAAGCTATTCAATTTAATTTAATATTTTCAACAACTAAAATTATTTGCTGTATTTCAAAACTAATTTAAATTGACTGGAAGGAGTTTTCGTTTTGAAACTCACAAAACATCGCTGATTTTGCTCCATTTTAACCATCTGTCATAATGTATTTCTCTTTATTTAAAAAAAAAATTCAAAACCTTTAAAGAATATTATAGGATTTGATGTTTAATTAAACTGATTTGAAAAAAAATATTACTTACTTTAAGTTTAAAATAACCCATAAATGCATTTTATTGCACAGAGGTAATAGGTTATTTAATGTGTTGATAGCTTGACCGTTTACCGACAGCCGAAAGATTATGTAATTTTTTCTGCGATGCACATATCTGTAAATATTACTTGAGGTATATATCATGAGTGACATTTTATATACATTTTAACTATCCAGTTATATTATAAAGTTAGGGAAATTTTCTCCATAATCTAATGTTTTATTCAATTTTAGGTATTTTGGCTTTTAATAATGTCATGTATGCACGTCTGTATGTACAAAAACTTGCACGCTTATACACGCCAAAAAGAAATTTAAAATTATTCTTAAAAACGATGAATCGTAGTAGGCTTTTCCAGTTATGGTAAGTAAACACAAGGTTTAGTTGAGAAAAATATGACCTAATCGGTAAAAATTGCTTCAAATTCCTTCAGATTTAAAAAATATTCATTATTAGAATTTTAAAAAATGAAAACAATTTTGGTAAAATTTCATTATTCATCAAATTATAGTGTCCATAATATATCATAATCATAAAAGCAATTAAAAGTATTGTTAATTAAATAATGTCTTAGTTTTATTCCATTTTTTTATTTTACGAGACGTAGCAGATTTGGGTAACTGGATGCCCTATTTTTCAAAAATTAAGTTTATTATTTAAATTCCCCAAGGAGTTGTGCTGAAGCTAATTAAACGGGATAAAATTTCTCGAAATTAAATGTGTGTTAACAGTATTAGCTGTAAAAAAATGTTTTTACAAGATTTTCTAAAAAAAGAAACGTTTCCGAAAGAATTTCATTCATTTGTGCATAATCCGAAAAGTTTCATTAAAATACGACATTTATTTAATTTTGGCAAGATCTTCCAAATCAATGTGTTTTTCACTACAAAAAAGACGCTTAAATTTCCTAGACTAATCTTTGGTGCCCCCGCTGATGCAAGAAAAACGAGAATTTAATCCGAATTTTGAATGTTTGAAAAAGGATAAAATATATAATTTAATAATGCAAAAATCATTTGGGCCTTCCTCTTAATATTAGGTTGGTGCAAAAATAATGACGTAATAATGTCGTTTTTTTATCTATTTTTAACGTCAAAAAACGACATTATTACGTCATTATTTTTGCACCAACCTAATAATAGCATCAGGTTTCTGATAATAAAGCTTTAAGTTTGGAGCTATTTTTCATAATGTTACGTCGATTATATCGCGAATAAGTGGACATATCTATTCTCTCTCTCTCTCTCTCTCTCTCTCTCTCTCTATATATATATATATATATATATATATATATATATATATATATATATATATATATATATATATATATATATATGTATATATATATATATATATATATATATATATATATATATATATATATATATATATATATATAGTCGACTCTCCCGTCAAGTTCGACGTATGAGGATCAAGGAGATCAGTTCCTAGAAACCGACAGCCCGAGATTTGATTATAGTGGTGAAGGTTTCGCGCAGGACCATCCACACTTTTTGAAGGGCCGAATTCAGAGACCTGGTGAACTAAGTGCCAAAAGGTCCCCAAACGACCTTCCGTATATATATATATATATATATATATATATATATACATAGAGAGAGAGACAGAGAGAGATAAAGGGGGAGGTACGTCCACTTATTCCCGATAATATCGACATAGCATTATGAAAAATTGCTCCAAGGTTTTATTATATATTCAGTTGTATGAATATGTTAGCTCTAACAAGTAGAGTGCTTATAAAATTATACATATATATATATATATATATATATATATATATATATATATATATATATATATATATATATATATGTTAGGATATTACACCGAAAACATGTCAAGATCGCTACATAATTGTAGTCGTGTTTCGCTGCTTAAGAATGCCTCTCATCAGATAATTGTAAATTGCTCTTTAGAATCGCCTGATGAGAAACATTGATGTGCATCTAACACGACGGAAATTCAGTAGTGAATTTGACGTGTTTAAGATGTAATATCCTAAAATAAATAATATTGCTCTAGTTTGTCTGGAGCCTCTTTTAAATCATATTACGAACGTTCTTACTGTACTCTATTCTTCATTCTCATGTTACCAGGATATCAGATATATATATATATATATATATATATATATATATATATATATATATATATATATCAATGCAGAAATGATCTATATAAAGTGATACGATCAACCTTATATGTGCTCGATTACGTACACATACATATGTGTAAATAATAATCTATTTAATCAATGGTCTTGACAAAATAGTGCTCAATGTAGTTAAACATGGCTGTAAAGAATATATTAATAATTACATATATACCTATGCTTATAGTATGAACTCATAACTTTTTGTACTTAATGAAACCATTAAACTCGTACTGTAAACGTAGGTATATGTGCAATTATTATATACATGCAAATATATATATATATATATATATATATATATATATATATATAAACATATATTTGTATGTATATATGTATATGAATACATATATATATATATATATATATATATATATATGCATACATATTTATTTATATATGTAAAGAATATCGTATATATATATATATATATGTATATAATATACCTTAATGAGTGCTGGTGTTGATAAAATTTCCTCACAGGACAAATGTATATGTATTATTAATATATAAATTATAACTTTGCTATTTTATTGATGATGAAAACATGTATTTTTAAATTCTTCTTTTTTTAATATGTTTAATATATATATATATATATATATATATATATATATATAATGATAAATAATATGGACAAATTCTTTTAATCAATCTTTTTTAGTGAAATCTTTCAAATATACGAAGAAGATCTTTGCATTATCCTTAAATTTGCCAAAATTCATATTAAATTTTATTTTAGGTTATTTTTTCCCCGAGTATGTTCGAACTTATTTGAAAGATTTAATTAAAAAAGAATTACCAGAACTTGTCGATATTATTTAGAAAACACGTTTAAGAGAATTTTTGGAGAAAATATATATGTACACATTTCATTTATTTTCCAAATTATCTTGGATTTTAGTTTTCTAAGCGTAAGTAAATGATGACACGAAGCTGAATGTATGAAGCGGTGAGTAAAGATTGAATTCATTATTCAGTCGTAATTTATCTAGCAAGACAACCATTACCTGTCTTTGAAGTGCCACTAACATTATGTGCGATGATAGATATGCAAATTCATTTTTTGTTCAGATAGGATGAAATAATTGACAGAAAAAAGAAATAAATTTCTCTTCAAAACATTGACACCACTTTCAATTATGTATGCTAATAATTCTGAAACTTTTTTAGTAGATTGTCGACCTTAATTTCGTAATCAAACTACGCATACACACACACATGCACACATACATACATATAAAGCATATATATATATACATATATACATATATATATATATATATATATATATATATATATATATATATATATATATATATAAGTTCAGGCTCATAGATTAATATGCCTCAATATCTTAAATGTTTTAACATAGAAGGAGATTATGTTGAATATACTTTTCGTCTAAAACAATTGGAGTTTTCATCAGTAGGCGAGGAATCTGTCTATCTATCTATCTACTTATCTACATATACACACACACACACACACATATATATATATATATATATACATATATATATACATATATATATATATATATATATATATAATTACCATTAAAATTACAAATAATTCAAATACGTATGTTAATTTGCAGTAAATATTTTTTTCAATTTAAAAAATTAAATACATATTTTATTATAAATATTATTATTATTATTGTTGTTGTTGTTGTTGTTGTTACTAATCACGAAATGAATATTATATATTTATATGTGTCTACATGCAAGCGAGTGAAATTAGTTGTATGTACGTATGTGTGAGTGTGTGCGCGCTAGCACGCCTGAAACTTTCAGATGACGGTAGTCTGCACCTACTTGTGATCGAACGTATCTTCATAGGCAAATATATGTGTTTGTGTGTGCGTGCGTCTGTATGTATATATTTGAAGAAGAGAGAGCCTCAGTGTGTGTGTTTGCCTGTGTGTGTGTTAGAGAGAGAGAGAGAGACAAAGACAGAGAAAAAGAAAGATATATAGAGGTTGAAAGAGAGAGAGAGAGAGTTCTTTAGGTTGGTGATTTTTTTTTTTTTATCTAAATAAATGATGTTTATTTTTCATTAACTTGTTTTCTTTCTGTCTAACATGACGAGAGTGGAGTTTTAAGCAAACTCATTTTCAAGTCTCTGTCTCCGCTCCTCATCAATGGTTTTGCAGTTTATCTAAATCTAAGAGATTATCTGAAATATGTGTCCTAACCTCTCTTATCCGGAACATACAGTGTTTACGCGATACGTTATTAGGTAATAGAAAAACGTCTTGTCTTGATTAGCCCAATAGAGAGATCATTCGCATTTCACATGAAATTTACACCATAAAGTTCATCCTCACAGAATAATATGCCACAGTATCTTAGGTGTTTTGACTTGGAAAGATATAAAGTTGAAAATAATTTTCGTTTAAAACAATTGCAGTTTTCATCTGTAGGCGAGGAATTTGTTGATTTATCTATCTATCTATCTATCTATCTATCTATCTATCTATATATATATATATATATATATATATATATATATATATATATATATATATATATATATATATGTATGTATACCCTCCCCTATATTTATACCCTATCTAATACGTAACCACCCGCTATTTTCCCCGTCTGTGTCTCACCCTCAAACTTATATCAGCCTTATTCGGTTCTGCTTTCCTCCTTCCCCCTCTCTTTCACACACTTTACGAACTATTATTGTCTATCTCTGAAGCGCATATGCTATCTTTCACTCTATCGCATTCAGTCTCTCTCATACGGACAAGATACCCCCATTGTGTGTCTGTGTGTGTGATAGCATTTTAGTAAGATAAGTTTTCTTCCTTTCTTTCACATACAGACACACACACACACACTCACGCACACACACACACACACACACACACATCGCGCCCGCGCACATTGACACTCACATACGACTCACAATGTTTGACATTGGGTGTAGATAGGAGCGCCTATCGCCCGGTTTATACTTATTACCATTTTTTTTAGCTCTTGTTTACTGCTTAGGGTGAGGTTTCTGGTTCCGTTCAAAGTCTTCGTATTCTTTTTTACTCCCAGTAGACCCTTTCGTCTTAGCGGCATTATCGCCTTGCTTGGGATGAAACGATACAAAATCTCACAAAACACAAACTGACCCATTCGCTCTGTCACTTTCTCTCTCTGTCTCTCTCTCACACACACACACGTACACACTCACACACTACTTACCTTCACACACCCGTGTGTTTTTCCCTTGCTATGATCTATGCATCAGTATTATATATATATATATATATATATATATATATATATATATATATATATATATATATATATATTATATATATATATTTATATATGTATGTATTTATATATATATATATATATATATATATATATATTTATATATATATATATATATATTTATATATGTATGTATTTATATATATATATATATATATATATATATATATATATATATATATATATATATTCATACACAATCAATATTGTGAATTTCTTTCTTCGTTTAATGATAATGTTATTAAACTCATCAGACGTTATGAAAAGAATTTACATAAAATAAATAGACAAAACTTGTCTATATTATTTAATGAAACGTGTATGAATGAAAATATGCTGCCTAAATATATATATATATATATATATATATATATATATATATATATATATATATATCAGATATGTAACACACATTGTTTTTATCTATCCCACCCTATCATTCTCTAAAACGTCACCATCTCGTTCTTGTTTCTTCATATTTTTCATTGATATCTTTTCTAAAGCGTACGCACACGCTCCAACACAAACGCGCGTTTTCTACTCCCCTTTCCGAAAAGTCACACAAATGCTCTCTCTGTAAAATATATGACGCAAATTTTCCTTATCTATCTATTCTCAAACGTATTGCGTAAAGCACGTAAGCAACTCTTCAAAGAGGAAGCAACAGTGTGTTTAACGATCTATAGTGGTTGGTAAACATTAATAACCATGAGTGCGATCTTCAGTGGGCATTCCATACATGCGGCCTTGTGTCACACCAAGGTAAAATAGTAAATAAATCCCCCATCAATGTATACAGATACACAAGAAACACGCATATACGCAAACACACATTTATGCATAATTCTCACACTCTCTCGTTCATAATGATAACATACGCTTCCACTATTTACTTCCTCTCTACCTCGAGCAAGCGTGCGTAGACACATACATATAAAATGAGATATATATATATATATAGAGAGAGAAAGAAACTAAATTTGGCTAACGCCAGTGGATCCCCCCATAATAATCATTTAATGATTTTACAAGAACTTGTCGTCACCAGCCAATAACAATGTTCTGCACGTCTCATATGATCAATCATAATTCTAAAACATTTCTAGCCTTTCTTTCGTGTCTTTCCTTCGTTTTGAACACACTTCTTCTTCCCATGTTGCACACGCCATCAGTGTGTATTAATGAGAAACAAATGTTTTTAGCGGGTGTTATTAAATAAGAGGAAATTATTACATTCGATGTGTTGGCATATCATAAGCGGACACTTCGGAGAATTAATATAATCAGGGCCGACGCGTACGACACCGGAATCCCCTACCTGACCGACCAGGGTGCTCAAGCCTGATTGGAGGTGTCGGGCCGAGATTTATGACCCTCGCTATGCAATGGATTCGACTGGAATTCGAACTCGGCTCTAGTGAATCCTCACTCCGAGCCGCTATACATTACTCCACCTCCTCAATTATCTTGACTGTTACAGAATAATAAATTTTCGCGGATTTTGACGTCATACTTTTGTTTTTGTTGCAAATCCGTGAATTTGTTTTCCGCATGCTAAGTCATTGTATAAAACACAATATAAAAATCACTAGATTTTTAACCATAAGGTTGATCGTGTTAAATTGTCCATCATTTTAACAAGAAAAATCTCAAGTTGATGTTAAATATTACCACAAAATAGTATTGATTTATTTAAGATGGAACGATCTATTATGACACGTCACGAATTTGTATTCAGATACATTATAGTTTTAAATTTTCCAGTTGATTATTCACTTATAGTGTATATGATACATTATTATACATGTTTCGGTTACAATAAGATTTGTATTTTATATGAATACTATTTTATGAAAATTGAGATGTAGTATAGTCGGGGGTCCCATATCATAGATTCGGGGATGGCACGAGACCCTTGCATCAACCGTGAATTTAGTGATAGCGTAGCTGAAAACCAAAGAGCAGCAGAGAGACAGAAGAAGAATGTTAAAGAAAGGGTGACACAAATGAAAAGAAACATTAGCAGAAAGAAGCAAGAATCAATATTTTCATATTAACAAAGTTGAGTCCAGTAATCGGCCCCTCACACGAATCACGAACCTATCCTATTTAAAAATCTATCTGTGTCAGTCTGTTCATATCTATCTATCTATCTATCTATCTATCTATCTATCTATCTATCTATCTATCTATCTCAGTCTGTTCATATCTATCTATCTATCTATCTATCTATCTATCTATCTATCTATCTATCTATCTCAGTCTGCTCATATCTATCTATCTATCTATCGATCTATCTATCTGTCTATCTCAGTCTGCTCATATCTATCTATCTATCTATCTATCTATCTATCTATCTATCTATCTATCTATCTATCTCCCAGTCTGTTCATATCTATCTATCTATCTATCTATCTATCTATCTATCTATCTATCTATCTATCTATCTATCTATCTATCTCAGCCTGCTCATATCTATCTATCTATCTATCTATCTATCTATCTATCTATCTATCTATCTATCTCCGTCTGTTCATATCTACCTATCTATCCTTCTATCTATCTATCTCCGTCTGTTCATATCTATCTATCTATCTATCTATCTATCTATCTATCTATCAGTTAGTTCCAATCGCTCAATTTATACGTCATAACTATCTTGAAACTTTTCCTGTATCTATCCACCCAATTGAACACACACACACACACATAGATGATGGACAAGTGGAGCGATAAAAAAACATGCCAGACAAATCAATTTATATATTCTCCTAATCTGGTTTCCTATCTGTTGGCTCTGCTATTTAATCCATTGGTGAGGGAGTAAAGATGGATCAATCCCTTTATCAAGGGTAGTTGCACATAAGTAAATGTAACGAACTCGATTGGAATTCGAAAATGATTCTCTCTTGCCGCTATACATTATAGCACGACTCGCAAACACCTGCATACACACACACACACACACACACATATATATATATATATATATATAAATATATATATTCATATATATATATATATATATATTCATATTTATTTTATATTACTTTTTCCTAGAACTTTTGAATATTTCTACATTCCTTTTCAAGAATTTCTTTTAGTTCTCACCAAAATAACATATAGGAAACTGTGCAAAAAAAAAAAAAAAAACCTTAATTCTGGAGGATGTTGCAATAAAAGTGAAGCAGTCAAAATTAAAAAAAAAAGGCTGCCTTTCTCTGTAGGGAATCGAATATAAAACACATAAAAATGTTACTTTGACAGCTTATATGAAGTCACCTTGAGGGACTTGAAATTGGTTACCTGAAGCGTGAGAAGACCGGAATGAAAACAAAACTTGCTTATATATACACAGAACAATCCTTACAAATGAATGTACCAACATTCGAAAGTACTCGTAAAAGTAATATTTATATATCGTTATCTCTCACACACAAAAAAAACAAACATAAATATGCGCGCACACACACACACATAGATACACGCGCGCGCATGCACACACAGACACACACACAGACACACACACACAAAGACACACACACACATATATATATATATATATATATATATATATATATATATATAAATCGCGAATAGCGTTAAACTTAGAGTTACTGTTTCAAAACGGTATCCCTCGACGAATTCGTGTTTTCCTTTTGTTATTTTTACGACACTTGTCTCGATTTGATCTTGATTTGATCTCCCATTTGTAGTTTTTGAAATATGTAGATATTGAACACTGTATATTTTTGTATCGCTAAGTGACTGTTTTATCATTTTTGTCTATATATACGTGTGGTATATATATATATATATATATATATATATATATATATATATATATATATATATATATATATATATATATATATATGCTCATAGACAATACGACTCTTAAAGATTTATACGCATGTAAAAGAGGCTGAAATTAATGGAAAAATTAATAATAAAAAGAAAAAGTTAAAACTAAATAATATAAACTATGAATACGGCTAAAACGTATTGACCATGTTGGTAAAAAAATCGCATCACTATAAATATATATATATATATATATATATATATATATATATATATATATATATATATATATATATATATATATATCGGAAGCCCTAATCATGAGATCCAGTAATCCCGATAATAAAATGTTTCTCTCTTTTGGCACAGAAAATATAAATCTATTGAAGAGCCGATAAATACATTTAATCCTGTAAATAATTCGCTTGTATGTTGCTTTGCGCTCAAGCCATAATACGTTATAATACCTTAACAGGATAATACCGTTAAGATTTAATAAAACTGACACATATACCATAACTAAGACTATGAATATGGCAGATTCCACCAGTTTCAACAGTACTGATATATATTACTCAGTCAAGAGTGGTCTCCTCTTGTTTTGTTACTCTCCTTTTTGAGAGAGCTATTTCTGTTTACTGGGACTATAAAAGGACACTATACGCGCGCCTTGTATTCTCAGTTGCATAAAGCTTTCTTAAAGCCTACACCTTGTAATTTTGTCATTACATCTAGATTTTGAAATCTTAAAACTATTACATACCGCTACTACTAATGCAACTAATAATAATAATAATAATAATAATAATAATAATAATAATAATAATATCAAAATACATGAAATCAATAAGAAACTCCAAGTGGTTGAAGAAGTGCGAATAAACCATAACTTAACAATTAAGCAAAAGCAAATATAATGTACCATATGCAAAACCGATGTCAAGATATACCCCTTTATGGTCAATCATCTGCCCCTACCAAAAAACTGATGTAGACAAATTCCGTAACCATAAGTGTTTATGTAGTGCATGGTTAAAAGCTGAAACCGAAGGTTTTATTCTTGCTGCACAGGACCAATGCTTGTTAGATAGAAGTTACGAAGCACACATACTGAAAAATTTTGTTAACTTGAAATGCAGATTCTATGATAAATATCTAGAAATAATTGACCATCTTATATTAGTTTGCACTGCAAATTACAAAACGAGGACATCTACGATTCCTTCTAAGCAGCATGGAATCTAGAGTAAGAGTCTTTGCTAGTAAGCACTAAATCAACCATCGCATTGAAAACATTGAGATAAACTATCAAATAAAAGTTGTATTTTAGTATTTTAATTATTGGCATTTATAATAGAAAAGAAAACAATATTAAAATTATTTTTACACTAATAACTAAGTGTTATCTTGCTATGAAAGAATTAATAAGAATTAATATTCAAAATTTAATTTGACAAAATTTTTGTGCCCATAGAGGGCACTGGTTTAAAAAAAATGGTTTAGAAATACTGGGTTAGAGTGAAGACACTAAGATACCCAATGACCAAAGAAATCAGAATAGGAATTATCGACTAAATAGATAAACTTAATCCGGCTCAAGATTCCTTGAAGTTTTCCGTTTCAGACCTTATTTATGTGCCTCGTTCTGTTAGGAAATAGGCGATGATGGCTCTTCACAACTTCCTGTCTCGTGTGGCACTATCCTGTGTGGCACTTAGCACTTTTTCTCTATCTCTCCCCTAAGGTTTCTGCACCCCTCCCACTATCTATTCATTCACACAAGTTACCCATATAAATGTATCACAGCTTTCCCTAATTCTCCTGTTTCAATATACTCCCTGACGGTTGTTTCTAAGCTAGCCTTTCTTATTATGTACTAGCAGCATGGCCCAGCATTACCCGTGCTTGATTTAAAACTAGTACGACTTATACAGCAATCGCTATCACTTCACTTAAAATATTTTTGCCCTTCCTTGCCTTTAAAGGAGTGCTCTTTTCCGTGCTGATGTTGCTACATGCCTTACTTCTTGCCTATCTCACACTGCTAATTTTTTCTAAGCTCTATACTAAACATTAAATCTGTTACGAAAAAAGAACTAAACAAAATGAACACAAAACGATCAGCTTTAAAAAAAGACTCGTAACTGGAAAAACCGAATGAAAAAAAGAATGTTAACAACAAATACTTTTTCACACCAAACCCAGTTCTGTGGAATCAAAATCAGCGTTGAGTTTAAGCAAGCGAATGAGCCAATTGGAGTAAAGTTCCGTGCAGATTTAAGTTGTTCCCACTTGTGAGGAATGCATCTATCGATTTTTTTTTTCATGCTAGCATGCTAGTTAACATTCGTGTCAGTCAGCTGTTGGTTCTCAAGCTGGACAATAGAATCTTCCTGCCTATTCGTGGCAGCCAGCTATAGGCTCTCTCTCTCTCTCTGGCCAGTAGAAAATGGCCACAAACTACATGAAAACTGCCGTACAAGTATGAAAAAAATCGATTATTTCCACTATCGATAGGAGTTGGGAAATGCAAAGTCGGTCTTGGCCTTTCCACTAACTTGGAGCATGTGCATGTAAATGTTAGAGCATTTGGTGCAAATCCGTCGAAAATTTCGGCCATGCATTCGTTACACACACACACACGCACATCCTGCCTTTTATAGATAGAGATCGAAGGAATTTCAGTTGCCAGTTCATACATCGAAGATGACTGAAGAGTTCAGTCGAATTCAGTACATTAACTTACGATCTAATAACCTTGTTTAAGGCCACAACCCCTGTAGACGGGAAATTTTCCAAAGAAACTTTGAAGTCGGGATAAAATTGATATATAAAAGTTAAGTAATCTTTTCATATATAAATATAATTATATATATATATATATATATATATATATATATATATATATATATATATATATATATATATATATATATATATAAGTTATATTAAATTCAATCAGTGTACTCCGACGACTCTAATGAGTTACGGGACACGTGACCCTGATATATATATATATATATATATATATATATATATATATTAGGTTGGTGCAAAAATAATTTCGTTTTCTAACATATGTTACTATGTGAGAAAACGAAATTATTTTTGAACCAACCTAATATAAGCTATATTAAATTCAATCCACAACGGCGACCTGTATAATTCTTAATTGTATTTTTACTTTTATTTTTATTCATTATTTGCCGTGTCCCTTCAAGACTTAGATGGCAATGGCTCTCTACATCTTCTAGTTCAGTCTACGTTTTCCTCAACCTGCTTGTGTATGACCACATTTCTTTTGCTCACATTTCTTTTGCTTCATGTCTCCTCTTCAGATCTAGGAAAATCCTCCACCACTCACTGCCATACAGGAAGACACATATCATATAACAGTTTAGTAGTCTTTTCCTTCTGTGGTTATCTCAATGAGTCTGCAGATTTCAGTGTCACAGTTCCTATCATCTCTTAAAACACTTCTCACTTATAGTTCTCAAATAAGATGTGTATTAAAATCAAAACTCTGGGGAAATTGACAGAATTTCAACTTTTTCTGCTGCTTGTATCCAAGAAGTTCCTACCCTCTCAGTCATTGTCAAGAAACATGTGTTGCGTTTGACCTAAATATGCCCTGTGAGACTTAAGTTTTTTAAGCCTTCTTTCCTCATTATATATCTAAGAAATTTCAGCTGTCTCTTATTCTGAGTAAGGCAACATTTATTAAGAGCGACAAAAGACAGGAAACAAAACATACAACAACAACAACAGCCCCAAGACCAACACCAAGAAGAAGAAGAGTTTTTCCCTCTTTTATCAAGTTCATCCCATGGTAATTCTGGGGAGGTGCTTCAAATATTTGAACTATATGTGTGTCTATGCTTATATATATATATATATATATATATATATATATATATAATCACAGACATACGTTATGTTGATATATACAAATATTCAAGTAAATTCTCTGTTTATAATAAACAGTATTAAGTACCGGCCTGAATGTCTGTGATATTTCATAGAAAAATATGTGTACTCTGACAGGAATCAAACCTGTATTCTACACGAAACTGTCTATAGCCTGATGTGCTATACCATTTAGCTACAGAGGAAGCGTCCGGTTAGAAAAGTCAATTTACTGTTTTTAAACAGCAAATTTCCCATGGCAGTCGATATGACTCAACGTGACTCAGATTTGGTATTTGGAGAGCTGATTTCCAATTCCAGTTTGAATCGTTATATTCTCGACAGCTAAGAGTTAATTAGTAAGACATATATCAAACAAAAAATATTTCCAATAAATAAATAAATGAAATTGCATACAAAACATTTAGATTTAGGCATTAGCGGTGGATAGCCCTCTAAACAAAATCAACAAACCAACCATGTTTCATTACACCTCTATTTTTGTTGTACTTGTTCCACCCAATTAATGTAAGCTGTATTATTTCGTATTGAAGACATTATTTCATATTGAAGACATTATTTCGTATTGAAGACATTATTTCATATTGAAGACATTATTTCATATTGAAGACATTATTTCATATTGAATACATTATTTCATATTTGAGACATTATTTCATATTGAAGACATTATTTCATATTGAAGACATTATTTCATATTGAAGACATTATTTCATATTGAAGACATTATTTCATATTGAAGACATTATTTCATATTTGAGACATTATTTCATATTGAAGACATTATTTCATATTGAAGACATTATTTCGTATTGAAGACATTATTTCATATTGAAGACATTATTTCATATTGAAGACATTATTTCATATTTGAGACATTATTTCATATTGAAGACATTATTTCATATTGAAGACATTATTTCATATTGAAGACATTATTTCATATTTGAGACATTATTTCATATTGAAGACATTATTTCATATTGAAGACATTATTTCATATTTGAGACATTATTTCATATTGAAGACATTATTTCATATTGAAGACATTATTTCATATTTGAGACATTTTTATTATTTCAGCGAAAAGTTTGAGACATTTTTACATGGAGCAAACAATCTTTAACACATACTAAAAATAAGTATTACGTATATCATAAAGTGGCAGAAAATATGAACAGATCCCTGGGAAGTAAAGGATGATATGGCACTAGTAATAAAAAGGATTCGCAGTAAAATGTGACATATCGCACTCAACGTGAGAGGATAGTGATTTTCCAATGGCAGCTTAGATGTAGCACAAGGGCGAAAGTATGGGACACCATGTGAGGATCAAACTCACTCGTAATTGTTTTGCTGAGAGAAGCTTACTAACCATTATACCGCCTCGAGGTGCCCATCAACGGGAGCTCTGTATATAAATACGAAGAATAAAATGCATTTTTCCGTAACTGGTCATGTAATACCTCTTTTAATGTGGACATTATTACGAAGTGTATTTTTAGTCTGCACGTGAATCCCAGTGTTAGTCACCAGCCAACCATTTTTAATTTACATTAAATAATAAGCTCAAACTGTCGGTGATTGTAGAGAAGCATAATTCGTAAGTCAGAGATATATTATAGGGCACTTATTAAGTGGTTTCTGTTGGTCCGGCAAAATGTGGAGTCAGACTCGTTTCTGCAACCTAATGCGACAAAACATTGGCCGTACAACTAAATATGAAATAAATAAATTAGGGACATTAATATGATAATAGCAGTTAGATATATTCATTTAATCCATACAATCGTTATTTAAAACAAAGCCGCACATATGGAAAACTATAGGAAAGAAATAAGAAAGGACTAAAAAGAAGACAGAATGTATGACTGTCAGCAAAAATGGCAGCTCAACATGCGAACCAAGAATTAGAGGTGCCAAAATAAATAAAAAATACAGAAGTTCAAATATGCATAGCGTGTTGTAACAGAGAATAGAAAATGTAACATCGAAATCCGAAGGCGGATTGGAATGGTAAAAGTTGCATTCCGAAAGTTAAACAAAGTACTAATTGGTTGATTTTATTTAGCGTCATATCAAACTTTATGGTTATTTAATTGAAGCAACTATGGTCACCGAGGTTCGAGCTTGACATTCTGGACATATGAATATATGTTTTCGGCCAGGTGTAGAAATAGCGACGTTAGGCTACTGACTGTAGGGATTATTGAGTGACTTTAAATGGAATTATCCAGTCGAATTAGTGTGAATTATTGTGTGTTTTATTGGGTTTTGATTAATGATTTACCGGACCTTAAGCCGAGCCGCTCTACTAACAAGGTATTCACTGAAATGGTTATCTTTGGTTTACTTTCAATTCTTCGTTTTTGTTAAGTATTTATTTGCGTTTGTAATTAAATACTGTTTTCTTTTAATATTGATGTCTTGAGTTATACTTTATTGTTAACGGCCACCGTACGTCACAAAAGAAACTAAATATTTTGAATGCACTTGTTATACCTTCAGCTACAGATAAAATATACTGCTGGTAATTTTATTATAAATAAGTACTACTGGTAATTTTACTGTAGATAGGTATTGTGTATTTATAGGTATTTTTGGCTGCTTGATTTTATTTTGAAGCATAGCAATCTCTTTGAGTTAATTAATGCCGGAATTAAATATTTTGAACACGGTTTCAACTAAATATATTTTGGATGCAATTGTATGCCTTCAATAAAATATAAAAAAAATATAATAAAATATATATATATAAAATAAATTATATATATATATATATATTATAAAAATTATATATATATATATATATATATTATAAAAAATATAACAAAATAAAATATATTGTTGGTAATTTTAATATCAATAGGTACAGTTAGTTGGTTGATATTTTTAATGACAATATCAACCTCTATGGGTTATTTAATGCCAAAATTTAAATAATCTGAATGCCTTCAACTACAGATAAAATGTTTGTTTGGTCATTTTTTCTGCAAAAAGTATGATTGGGTAATTCTACGATAAATAGGCATTGTTGGTATTTTTACTATACAAATACATTGTTATATTTTCATAGGTTTGTTTTTTTTCTGCCTGGGGGTTCATTTACCCATAGCTTGGGCACTAACAAGGCTTACCACACCGGGTGAGGATGGACCTGGGAACAACAGCAATTAAGAGGTGCTTCGACGCTCCTCAAAACCTCTAATCTCATGATCAGAGGCCTTGCTGCCGGAGGAAAAGTATTAAGAAGCATAGCAATGTCTCTAGAAAGAATGAAAATCGTACTGAACAGTATCTGTCTATATTTGCCAGATGAGGTATTATGTACACTATTTACATTATTCGGAGTCATCTTCGTCGCCATATTTATTACAACGTTTCGGACGTTGTACGCTCCGGCCTTCTTCAAGGGCACATGGCACAGTGGATAAAGGCGTTAGTTAGAGCCAGTGACAGGACTCAGTTCAATACCCGGTTAAGGCAGTGGAGAACTTGGAGAGGGGAATTAACAGGAGATAACTGATAGCCGACATCCATTAAGCATGGCATGTGGAACTAGAACATTCTACCCCAGTGAGCGAAATAAAGGGTTCAGTTCGACATTGCAACTACATGAAGAAGGCCGTACGGTCGAAACATTGTAATAAATATGGCGACAAAGATGAGGACAATAATCCGAATGATGTAAATAGAGTACTGAATTGCTATGAAATATCACTTCTCCGATAAAGTAAAGATGGTCAGAAAGAAACAATGAATTATTAGGTTGGTGCAAAAATAATGACGTAATAATGTCGTTTTTTGACGTTAAATAATACGTCAAAAACGACATTATTACGTCATTATTTTTGCACCAACCTAATACTAACTACAGATCTTGTGTAAATGGAGGGTAGAAATAAGAAATGTAGGGATATTTAAAATATATAAATTGTTAAGACCGAAAAACGATAAGAAGTTGTGGAACCCCATAATCCCGAACATCATGAAAGGACACGTAATTTAGAAGAAGAATTAGTTCAACATAAAGTAATTAAACTAGATTATTAAATGACATGAAAACTACTTTTATTCTGTTATTAACAAAAAAAAAATCTGAAAATTTGAATAGTTGTATGATCAGAATGCCCTCTAATTTCCTTTTGTTCACGATAGAAATCACTGTGTATTTGAATTATAAATCCTCTGTAGTTGTGCACCTGTAGCAGCTAACTCGAGTTGTTTGTGACTGCGTAAAGAAAAATCCTAATGCTACACACAATGAAAACCATGACACTGAAGTCGATCAGGGTCAATTAGACCATTTTCCACAAAAGAATCTCTTTCAAAATGTTACGAACGAATTTCCAAAATCTTCCCGTCTAAGATACGTCTTTTTTTTTAAAGGCTTATGCCACTCTTAGAAAATCAGTTTCAAACGGTAAAATTATCAGTAGAAGCTCGAATGAAGACCACAGCACCGAAGTGCCGTGGAGTGAATGGTGCGTGTTAAGATGGCGTGCCTGATTAAAGAGGCTCGTAGACGCATAAGAGACGTATTACCCTTCATGGCTCTTGAACCCACACCCCTACCACAGTCCATGCCAACCGTATAGTCTCTGCGTTTAGCTTTGTGCGTAATTGGAACGAAGTGACCGTGGAGAGTGGTTGTGGCGTGCCCGGAGTGGTCAATATATTAAGCAGAGTGGACAGTGTAATGGTAATGTCGATTCAGTGCTCGGCCTATCATGCCAAGGACCGGCACACTGGTCAAGTGGTCAGCTTGTCAGTAGATGGCCGTTGTAATGTTCTGCAGAATACAGCTGTCAACCTGGTCGACTGAGAGTCGTAGGAGTGATCTCACTGTTGGTATGAGTGGAGAGCAAGGCCAGGGATTGGAGAGAGGAAGGGGTCACCGTCGCTTATGCAATGCTTTACTAGGATAGCCTGTTACATGATGGTTGAGGTTGGGACATGGTCTTGGTTTGATTGAGGGCAATAGAGTGGGAGTTGGTCACTGGAAGTACAGAATAGATTGAGGGGTAGCTGTGCGCACGGGAAAGGGTATATACTATAATCGATGGTGTGTCAATAGCAGTTAGTATCATGTGTGGTGTGAAAATCCTGCAACTTAGATAAATGAGAGGGGGGGGAATACACTTTAAAGAAAATAAAGAAAGTGGGGAAAGAATTGATGGGAAATCCGTCAAGGCTGGTGAGTAATGAATTTCGTAATTATGTAGATGGCAGTGTATGACTTGACGGACTGTTATTGATGATCATGACGAGATGGGTGGGGGAGGATCGTCTCTGTCTTGCGAGGCAAGCTGATGGCGCTTAGCTGTTGTCGTAGAACGGCGAATGATGTCGTGTAGACCGATAAGGTGTTGATTGATGGTAAAGTCGTAAAGTTGACCACTATAATGGTCCTCTCTAAAATGAGGAACACTAGTCAACAGTGAAATAAAAAAAATAAAAAAAAATTCAATGTACCTATAAAACAAAGTGTATTACCTGAGTTAATTTATCTTAGGTGTCGCAAGAAGGTAATTATTAAATACTAGCACTTTTTATTAAGAGAACTTTTAGCTGTTCTAATAAAACATGTTCTAATTTCGTGTGGCGGAATAAATGAGGTGTAATTCAGTAGATACTTATTCGCGTAATAGACAGCTGATGAAAGCGATAAAGGAATTCCCTTGGTAAGAAGAATTGTAGTAATAAGAACAGAAATAAGTTGAATATGTTTAATTGTTCTATCAATGTTATGTATTATGTATTATGTATCCGTCTGTTCATATCTATCTATCTATCTATCTATCTCCGTCTGTTCATATCTATCTATCTATCTATCTATCTTCCTTTCTTTCTTTCTTTTCTCTATATTTTCTTTTGTCTGTTTAATTTTACAATCCTATATCTATCTATCTATCTATCTATCTATCTATCTATCTTGCTTTCTTTCTTTCTTTCTTTCTTTTCTCTTGTCTGTTTAATTTTACAATCCCATATCTATCTATCTATCTATCTATCTATCTATCTATCTATCTATCTATCTATCTTCCTTTCTTTCTTTCTTTCTTTCTTTCTTTCTTTCTTTTCTCTATATTTTCTTTTGTCTGTTTAATTTTACAATCCTATATCTATCTATCTATCTATCTATCTATCTATATATCTATCTATCTATCTATCTATCTTTCTTTCTTTCTTTCTTTCTTTCTTTTCTCTTGTCTGTTTAATTTTACAATCCTATATCTATCTATCTATCTATCTGTCTATCTATCTATCTATCTATCTATCTATCTATCTATTTTTCTTTCTTTCTTTCTTTCTTTCTTTCTTTCTTTCTTTCTTTCTTTTCTCTTGTCTGTTTAATTTTACAATCCCATATCTATCTATCTATCTATCTATCTATCTATCTATCTATCTATCTATCTTACTTTCTTTCTTTCTTTCTTTCTTTCCTTCTTTCTATCTATCTATCTATCTATCTATCTATCTATCTATCTATCTATCTATCTATCTATCATATTATGGTTTTTACTTACTCGCCATCGCTCTGTATATTCACCGACTCAATCCCCTTCTCTGTTTCACTCTTTCTCTGTTTCTTTCACTCTCTCACTCACACTCTGTCTGTCTGTCTGTCTCTCTCTCTCTCTCTCTCTATATATATATATATATATATATATATATATATATATATATATATATATTTATATATATATATAATTTATTTTGGAATAATAAAACTAAATATTTTTAAAAATGCTCGTAAATATAATTAAAATATAAATAAAATTATATAATCTAATGTTTATTAACTTTAACAGAATTTCTCCCCTTAAGTTACTCAGTATAAGGCTAGAACAATAATTATTATTAAAATAGGGGTGAATCAGTCCAGAACTTATCGAATGTTAGTTCCGACTTACGTAATTTGTGCATGACTCATAGGGATTCTCGGCTCGTCTTAAAAATTAATTTTAACATTAAGACTTCCTTCTTCTAACAAATGGTTTATCCTTTTTATTATAGTATTTTCCAAATGTTATTATTAGGTTGGTGCAAAAATAATGACGTAATAATGTCGTTTTTGGACGTATTTTTTAACGTCAAAAAACGACATTATTACCTCATTATTTTTGCATCAACCTAATATTATATTTCTTCTTCTTCTTCTTCTTCTTCTTCTTCTTCTTCTTCTTCTTCTTATTCTTATTATTCTTCCGAGTGCTCCAACTACAACTGGAATTATTGATGTCCTCATGTGCCACTTTGTTGAGATTTCGATTTCAAGGTCCTTGCATTAAATAGATTTTTGAAGATTTTAAAAGATACATTGCAGTTTGCGGGGTCTTCCATATCAATAAGGAGACACATTTTATCCTTGCGATCTCTAATCACGATGTCAGTGCGATTAGATTTGATTATTCTCTCTGTGTATATTGTAAATTCCCACAAAATTGTTACAGGTCCTATCTCCGTAAGCTGTTTTTTTTTTTTTTTTTTTTTTTTGGTGGGGGGTCATACCAATCTCTTGCAGTTTCCTTTCCGTAAATGTTGCAGATTTTCCAGTGCAGATATTGACCCACTCTGTCGTCCCCTGTTTTATATTTAGTGGGTGCCAATACTGCGCAACCTGATGCAAGATGGTCAATTGTTTCTGAATATTTATCACAGAATCTGCATTTTGAACTGGCACAATTTTTCAATGTGTATACTTGATAATTTCTAATTATTATTATTATTATTATTATTTATATTTTCTTTGGTTTCTGGCGTTTACACATTTCTTTCCGGGTCCCACCCAGTGACCTAAGGTTAGAAATGGCATCATGTCACTTTTCACTGACAAAAAAAAAATAAAATAAAATAAAATAAAATAAAATAAAAATTACATAGATAAAGCCCTTCGTAAAGTGTGGGCTGTACTTGTCAGAACAATTTTTTGTATCTCCTTGAGGCATGGGCTTCCAGGAATCCCTTCAATTAGTCTACTGCAATCTTTTCCAACCAGTCCTAGGGCTCCAACTACAACGGGGATTGTTGATGTTCCCATGTGCCACATTTTCGAGATTTCTATTTCAAGGTCCTTGTATTTTGACAGCTTTTTGAATATCTTCAAAGATACATTGCAGTCAGCAGGGACTGCCATATCAATAAGGAGGCCCCGTTTTTATTTGTGGTCTTTAATAACAATATCTGGGCGGTTGGCCTTGATTGTTCTGTCAGTGTGTATTGTGTAATCCCATAGAATTGTAACAGGTCCTATCTCCGTAACCGGGTCTAGGTGGTGTTCATACCAGTTTCTTTCAGTTTCCTTTCCTTAGAAGTTGCAGATTTTCCAGTGCAGATATTGGCCCACTCTGTCATGTCGGGTTTTTTTATTATTATTATTATTATTATTATTATTATTATTATTATTATTATTATTATTATTATTATTATTGTTGTTGTTGTTGTTGTTATTATTATTATTATTATTATTATTATTATTATTATTATTATTATTATTATTATTATTATTATCTATAGTAATAGTAATATATAAATTAGACGCGCTCTCATAGGAACCGATGTCAGTCAGTCAACGCTGAAATAAAAGGCCTGTAAATGCCCTGAATCTATTCCCTTGTTTCCACAACTACCGTATAATACAAAGTAATTTTTACAAACATCAGGAAAGGAACACATTAATTATAAATTAATTCTTTTAAAAAGCATCTCTGTAATTTATATAAAGAAATATAAAACTTCCACATACCTACAGCTAAAAATGCCACACTTTTCAAAAGAGAAACTAATTTACTCAGAAGGAAAATTCTCGCGAGTTACTTTAGAAAGAACACGGCCGATAGATGGAAATACAGTGTTTAATAAATAGAGGCGTTTACTCAAACATGTGCATCCACCAAGTATAATGGAGAAGTAATAAGTCAGAGACGAACTAGTGAAAACATAAATAAATTTAATAAATATGCCTACATATGAAAATAATCAACAATTTCAAATACGTAAAACAATACGATTTAAGGAAAATATATTTGTTAGTAACATTTAGCAATGATAATTTTCTTTAATTTTTTTATGCAAATAAAAAATCAATCGGTCAATCAAATACTGAGTAGCGACACAGGCATGTCGTTTAGGTTTAATTACATTCTCTGGAATATAACTGCATAGAAAGTACCTTGGTCATAAAGTGAGGGATCATTTTATAAAGAATATTATATTACCTTTATTTCATGAATTTAATTTTTTATGCAAAAAAAATTAAATCGACGAAATAAAGGTAATATAAATCGGATTATTACAGATTCGAAATGTCACTTTTCAAACCATGATAAACAAACAAGAAATTATAAAATGAGTGTAAAGTGGGGGATCAATTCTTCATAAATTCAATATATAAAATGATCCCTCACTTTATGACCAAGGTACTTTCTATGCAGTTATATTCCAGAGAATGTAATTAAACCTAAACGACATACCTGTGTCGCTACTCAGTATTTGATTGACCGATTGATTTTTTTTTCTACGGCTTATCAAACCTTTGCAGGTTATTCTTAGATTATAAAAAATATGTTTTGGAGAGTAAGGATTAATGATTTATTGATACAAGTCTCACAATTTAACCCATAGCTGGAGGGAGAAGAGATGGATTGATGCCTATGAAGAATTTGATAAAGAAACGTAATTATAATATGGGCGTAAAGTGAGGCATCAATTCTATATTATAATGAATATACAAGCTTATCCCTTAATTTTTGGCCAAAGTACTTTTTATAGATTTATATTCCAGAGAATGTAAACTGATTTAAATGACATACCTGTGGAACTAATCAATACCTGACTGATTGATTGATTTTTTTTCTGTAGCTTATCAACTCTTTGCTGGCTATTTAAAGCCAGAAAACATTTGAAGATTGTGAGAATATGTTTTGAAGATAATAATGATTTAGTGATGAAATCTGTACTAATTAATCCATATTTGGGGAAGAAGAGGTGGTTTCATTCCTTTTTCAATGCATAAGTAAACTCTGCTCTCCGATCAAAATTTAGAGCATACATCAGGCATTCAACACCTTTTATGTCAAACCGGTCATCCATTAAGTGCTGACCAGGTACGATGTTGCTTAACTTCCGTGATCACATGGTGTTTCATTGGTGATGGAGTATTTAATAATAAATTTGTATTTTGCAATTTCAGTTGAAAAAAAAATAATTTCAAAATAGCATTTTCTGTTGTCAGGTAATTTGATGTTGCTTTTGTGAAGTGCAACTCTGTTGCTAAGTGCTTGGCTGATGTCTATATATGACTTCTTGCACTTTGTGCATTTGAGTGCATAGATTACATTTTTGGAGTTGCAGTTTAATTTTTTTATTTATTGTGAATATAGTTGTGTGGTTTTCAAAGGTGTAGGAGGTCCCTTCTATCATGACATTACTCCATATATATATATATATATATATATATATATATATATATATATATATATATATATATGGTTGGATAGATGTGAGCTGGTGACCATGGGTTTCACACTTTAGCGATCGTCAGACAAACTGATTAATTTTTAAAAAATGTTGGTTTTATGTAGACTGCGTGTATTGGTGTTATTGTGGAAGTGGTGGGGGAAACTTCGTCGTTTTTTCATCGTACTAACGCAAACATCGATGTATGCAGACACATATACATACTTGGACGTCCGTCGGGACTCATACATATAAAAACATATGTGGGCAGTTTCGGATATGACATATATATATATATATATATATATATATATATATATATATATATATATATATATATATATATATGTGTGTGTGTGTGTCTGTGTGTTTGTGTGGGTGTGGGTGTGGGTGTGTGGTGTGCCTCTTTGTGTGTGTGTGGGTCTCTTTGTGTGCGTGTGTGTGTGATTGTGTGTGTGTATGCAATATATATATATATATATATATATATATATATATATATATATATATATATATATATATATATTACTGTATCAGAGGACAGGATGCGTTAATGGATAGCGGCTCTGATTGATGAATTGGAGAGCTGAGTTCGAATTCCATTCGAATCCATTACATTCACTTACGTGATAATACACTTGGGAAAGGTATTAACCCTATTTTTCTCCCTAAATATCAGGAGAGACTGGGTTCTATAGCCTTGGAATTCAAAACTGCAGAGGATCGTTCGGGGACCTTGTGGCACGTAGTGCAACTGGTCTCTGTATTCGACCCTTCACCACTATAATCAAATTATATGTGCTGGTGTCTGGATGTCGGTTCCTAGAACTTGACCTTCATACGTCAAATACGACGGAAGAGTCCACGATATATGCATATATAACAGTATATGTATAACTATACATATGCACATAGATAGATAGATAGATAGATAGATAGATAGATAGATAGATAGATATAAAGAGGCTGAGATAAACATGAACAGGCGGAGATAGATAGATAGATAGATAGATATAAACAGGCTGAGATAAATATAAACAGTCGGAGATAGATAGATAGATAGATAGATAGATAGATAGATAGATATAAACAGGCTGAGATAACTATGAACAGGCGGAGATAGATAGATAGATAGATAGATAGATAGATATAAAGAGGCTGAGATAAACATGAACAGGCGGAGATAGATAGATAGATAGATAGATAGATAGATAGATAGATAGATAGATATAAACAGGCTGAGATAAATATAAACAGTCGGAGATAGATAGATAGATAGATAGATAGATAGATAGATAGATAGATATAAACAGGCTGAGATAACTATGAACAGGCGGAGATAGATAGATAGATAGATAGATAGATAGATAGATAGATAGATATAAACAGGCTGAGATAAATATGAACAGACGGAGATAGATAGATAGATAGATAGATAGATAGATAGATATCACTTAGTATGTCAATATATACGATTCTTTAAATTAAATATCATTGCTCTGTGGTTGTGAACTTTGAGCACTTTATGTTATTAATTCTCGCCTACTTTTCACCTTTATTTCTGAGTTTGAGTACAATGTGTGTGTGTGCGTAAATATCTATGGATTTTTATAGATATCAATAGATTAACATTATAAAAGCAAAGGTTGCCAAAATAAGACTACCTCAGTCTACCTTATATCTAATATTTTCCACAGCTATAGGTCGGTGTTCAAGCCCTTGAGTAAATATAATTAACCTTGTATGGTTTCATCTGCTGCCTTGGCAAATTCCGGAACCAAAACGAAAATCATGAAAAGAAAGATGAATGAATTTGTACAAGAATATGGACCATGTTGCTCTGATATGCCAAGCACAGAAAAATACTTTTAGAAAGTATCACAGACTGACAATCATTTAAAAATGCAATTTCTGAACCAGAAATTATTTTGTTACTTAAGCTTTCCTATTTCACAAAAGACGCCAACATCTCTGTGTTGTGTAGCCCCTTCCCGTTGGACCATCGATTACTATTTGATATTAGCTTTCATTCTAATGGAACTTAAAATCCATCAAATAGATTAAAACTGTCGCCGAAGTCCTCCTGGAAATGTGTGTCACGTAATAGAGTTCTGGCATTTGTGAAGCAGTCGAAATATTTTGTGTACCAAAGTCTAATGTGAATGTTTGGCACACAGTTCAACTCCATTTAATGATGACTTCCTGTTTAATCCAAGAATGATAAAATAACAGATTCAGACATTCATTTTTTTAAATCATGTCACCACCCCTGACAAGGCAGCAAAACAACTAAAACACAATTAATTAGTGAGTGGGAATTAATAAGAATAGAGACATTATTAGAGCGCGAAACAATAAAAGAAGAGTATTTTTCTCTGAATTTCTGGGATAAGGAGTTATCATTATTTACACTATTAATATCCGGACAATTGTCCTCATCTTTGTTGTTATTATCACAAGGTTTCGACAATTGTGTCCTCCGGCCTTATTCAGGTGTATAGCTATCTGGGTAAACTTCAGGGAATTCTGAAGTGAACGTATATTTAATCTACGGGGTTAGACTGTTCTCGTTCCACGGTTTATGTCTAGGGTTATCGGCTAATTTTTATTGTTATTTGGTACTGTTCAGTTATAAATAGAATAAATAAAAGAAGAGAAACCAAGATGACAATAGCTAATGATTGGCATTGCATTTAAATTTTTGAAGTTGAATGTTGGCTGGAAAGCCTGAAACCGGAAGGGAGTTCCACAAGCGAGAAGTGTGAGAGAAGAAACAGTATAGAATCTACGGTTGCGTCTAGCCAATTCAGCTGTAAAGTGACGAGACCTTATTACCAGTGTAGTGTTGCATTTAAATTCTGGGTACCATAGCGGAAATTTCATCCGAACAATTACCATGATATTACTAATAGAAAAGGCATATGGAAACTACTGATAAAATCGCAGGGTGAACTGAAGGGGAGTAAATATGGGATATTATCCTTAGCCCATTACATTGTACAGCAAACTTATTAACACTAAAATGTCTAGGGTTTTAGATCATTTTTTACAAGGCGAGTCAATCCGTCACACATGTGTCAAATTTACCGTATTGTATGAATAGGAGTTAAACATTAAATCCCATTTACATTATTCAGACTATTGTCCTCATCTTTGTCGCCATATTTATTACAACGTTTCGGCCGTTGTACGCTCCGGCCTTTCTTCAGTTGGTTGGAATGTCGAACTGAACCCTTTATTTCGCTCACTGGGGTAGACTGTTCTCGTTCCACGTGCCATGTTTAATGGATGTCAGTTATCAGTTATCTCCTGTTAATTCCCCTCTCCAAGTTCTCCACGTCCTTCACCGGGTATTGAACTCACACTCTTTGGGTCCTGTCACTGGATCTAACAAACTCCTTTATCCAGTGTGTTCTTGAGGACATCTGTGTGTGAATTTCTGGGTATTATAAACATATTGTCTTCAATAATCATTTTTTTACCAGTGCCCATATTGCAATTTTTGCTGTTATCATATTATGTTTTTACCAGAACTCATATTGTAATTTTTTTCGTTATTATCGTTTTTCTCTGACACTCCTTATTACTGGCTAGCATATTGTATTCATTTCTATACTATATAAGCACTGGTAAAAAAAAAAATGATTGCTGAAGACATGTTTATAATACACAGAAATTCATACACAGATGTAGACTGAGTTCTATAGACTTGGCTAAAAGCTAGTATATCAGAAGAACTTCTTTGAAAGTAAAGGTCTGGAGAAAACAACGTTTAAAGACACCGCTACCTTTTTCAAACCCTCTTGACAATTCTCATATAATAAAGAAAAGGAATCTGCAATGAGGCGTATTTGCTGGTCGTTTTAAAATATATCAGAAATAAAACAAATCGAATGACCATTACACTTTCAAAATTCTCCAGTACAAAGCAAATAAATTCAGTATTATATAAGTCCAGAGAAAATCACTGCTAGTAGTCAAATGTTTGAATGTTATTGTCCAATTATTTTTTTTTTTTTTTATCTCGTGATCAAAACAAGTGAACTGTTTCCCAACCCAGCTTAGAATATTGCTGACACATGTGGTCTGGTGCTCCTACTATCTCGGCTCCTTGATAAATTCGAAAGAATAATCAGCAATATTATTGGTCCTGATCTGGCGTCTCGGCTTCAGTCACTTTCCTACCGCTATATACATATATTGGCAGCATGTTTTCATAAACACATCTCGTTAAATAATTTAAACAAGTTTTGTCAACTTATTTTTATAGGACCCTTTCCTACTTACGCACATGTTTCTTAGTATCCTTATTAAATGGAAATTCATCTATACTTTGTCATGAAAATAAACTAAAATTTCATGAAAATAATAAATATAAACTAAAATTAACTAAAGCTATCTATATTAAAAATTTGAAACCAGCCTTTAACAACATTAATTATGAATACTGCTCAAATGTTTAAACATGATTATAGTAGATACTTTAATATATTTAGGTTTTAACTAATAATTTTAAATATATATATTTTTTTTACATATTTAGATATTTAAATAAATTAGTTATCTCCCTTGACGTTTGAACACATATCGACATGATAAAATATAAAAATTGAACCGTACATAACCTTAGCGTTTTTCACTTTACTCATTCAAATTTAATTATCGACGCGTTTCTTCCTCTGAGAGAATTTATTGTATATTACTCGCACACTTTACTTTTTGTCAGACCTTCAGTTATAACATTTTGTGTCCTCCACCTGCTAAGAGTGACCTAAGAGTGATGAATATTCATTAACGTTCTCCAAATTCAAAGCCCTGATGAACTAATGACACATGCAGCAAAATTAATCTTACATTACCTTGATAAAGTTCCTCAGAGAACGAAACGCGTCGGTTAAGAATAGTCTTCCTTCTTGTCTCTTTTTATTCATATATATATATATATATATATATATATATATATATATATATATATATATATATATTGTGTGTATGTGTGTGTAGTGTTAGTAACAATCTCAGACAAATCTATACAGATCTAGACTGTGTGGTCATAAAATCATGACATTATAATCGTTTGCTTCACAAATCAAATAATCATCAAACTATGTGTCACTTTTTCGAATGCTGCTTCTATATATATATATATGCAACTAGGCTAATGGGAGGCGGCAATATGTGAAAACTGACCCTTGCCAAATATTTTATGAGAAATAATGCCTTATTCCTGAAATTTAATAATAATAAATAATTTCATTATTTTTTTTTTATTGTTTATTCATGTATTATTTTTATTATTTTGATTTTATTAATTCTTTTACCCTTTCTGTGATCCTATATTTTTATATCTGAGTTAAACCTTCTTAGATTAATGTTTTAGGATATGATTTAGATTTTTGTGTCATGGTGCACTTTAGATAGCGTAAAAGTAAATTAGTTTCGTGTCTCTATATTAAAACGTTCTCCGACATTTTTATCATAATTTATTTTTTACTTGAAATCTGATTATTATTATTTTCTCCTTTCTGCAAATTTTACATTGGTTTTGGTGATAATGTTTTTCTAATTTCCAATGTTATTTTGTGTAATGACTTTTAATTTTGCTATTGCATATATTCACATTGTCGTGTTTTTGTATTCCAAATTTATGTGTTGTCCTTTTCTACATATTGTGGCTAGAGTTACTTTTCATCTAACTGTTGCTTTGTATACTATGTTGGTTTGTTATAAGTTAACATTTAATGGGCATTTGTAATTTGCTATTAAGTTACAGATTAGGGTTGTGTATTTGTGGTATATTCTTTGTTGTTTTATGTTTTCTGGAATCATTATAACAGTTATGTTTAATTTTGAGAATATTTCTGTTAAATATTTTATGCGCTTTCAGGAAGGGAATATTTTACGTATATCTGTTTTTATATATTTGTGTGGTGGGTGGCACAATATGACGTTTCACTTTCTGTTGTATTTTTTTAAAAATAAAAGATGCCCCTTCAACTGTTGTTCTCGTGTCACAGATTATTCATTGTCGTTAGTGACATGTAACCTAAAACAACCTGCTGTATTTTAATTAGGGAAGAAATGGGTGTCGTTAATTAAACCCTATTGGATTGACAAATGTCCTGAAGTGCAATTGCTGTGCATTATGCACCAAAGATCTCTCATGGCTTGTAAACTGATCTTCGTCAAACCAATAACTTTTCAGCAACCTGGTACATGTAATGATATAAAAATCTTTTGGAGTTTTGGAGATGTTTATGTAAGAATGGGGCTCTCGTAGAATTCCTGCTGTGTTTCAACAACCAATGTATTTCCATGAACGAATTCTGCGACAGAATATTATTCTATTTCAATGGTTTCTGGAGTATTCTCTTTTGTTGCAGATCATGTTTTTATCTTATGTATTTATACTCTTCCTGCATTGTATCTTAGGAAGAGTTAGGAAGACTTGAGACTGTTTATGAACATCGCAAACAAAACCCTCTTCTTTCCGTAGAAATCGTTTATTTTAAAATATGTTATTTTAAAGGAACTTTTTTCAGCATCTTTAAAAAAATTCTCGTTCGTCTTTTTTTTTTTTTTTGGCTCGTTTATTCTTTCACAAACTTGTTTTCGTTGTTATATTTTTCATCTTTTTTTACATCTTTTTTTTTTTTTTGACATATTTTTTTCATATCTTTTTCCCCATTTACTTTTGTATCTGTTTTATGCATTTTGCTTGATTTGTTTACTCACATATAAGAAGTGTCCATCTTTATTTGTCTTCGTGATTTGTTCAATCTTTTTACAACGTCTTTCCATTCTTCACGGCTGTCAGTTTATAGGAATATTCTTCTTCCTTTTTTTGTTCGTTTCTTGTTTTGCCATTCCTTTCTTTCACTGCAGTCAACTTTTTAAATACCACCTACATTATTTTTGATTGCGCTTTTAACCGTTAGTCTTTCGTCCAATCCTCCTCACATCACACACTTAATTCTGTCTTTCTTTTTTAGGATTATTGTCTATTTCTACTAAAATTATATGTTCAAAGAATTTCTCTATTTCTTCCTTAAATTCTTCAAGATTCTGCTTCAAAGTTCCTTCAAAGTACATTCATTTCTTACTGTCCTTTTATTGCTTGTTTTTGTTTGTATGTTTATTTATTTATTTATAAATTTCATTTATTCTTTCTTTCAACTAGCAATTGCGCCTCAGTATGGACTAATAACCAATGAGGTTAGTCTTATTATCCATTATTACTGAGTAGTGAGTTCGATCCCCACTGAATGACCTTTACAAAATTCTTATATTAAGTAACCCAAAATTGTTTACAGATATTCATTATTTACATTAGTCGGGCTGTTGGTGAACCTCGACGTGGTGTAATAGTTAGCAAGCTTTTCTCTCTACAACCATTACAGCTGAATAGTGAGTTCGATTTTCACTGGGAACCCCATAATTTCAGCCATTAGTCGGAATGTTGTCCTCATATTTGTTGTCATATTCACAACGTTACCGCATTCTTCAGCGGATTGGAATTTCCTCAAGGATACATGGCTTGTGGATAAAAGCGTTGCTTCAAATAATCCAGTGACTTGACACAAAGATATGTGAGTTCAATACCTGGCCTCAACTGAGGTGAACAAAAACGTATAGACTTGAGTTACTAAAGGGAAATAACTAAAAAAAAAAATGAGATAATCGATCAAGTATCGACCATCATAAAGACTGAAAAATAAAATTGACAAAGATTATTGTTTAAGGTTGACGGACACGCATGTCTTAATTAGTTTTATTTTTTATTTTTTTATTTTTTTTATTTTTTTGCGAATTGGTCAAAACCAAACTCAAACAAAATATTGTTTTCATTCGTTATGAGTCTAGCGATTGAATAGCATTTTATTATAAACAATTGTCTTGTAAATTGAATTTTTAAAGCATTCTTAATGTAAAAATAAAGAAAAAAGTGTGCAAGACAATAAGAAACACTAACTGCAAAAAAAAAAAAAAAAAGGTGAGGTTTTGTTGAAATCGATTGAAAAATGTAGGAAATCGAATCCCATATATAAACGAACACACACACCCACACACAAACAACCAACCAACCTGGGTTTTATAATAAGTATAAATCGATAACTCGATATTAATTAGTATAACTCGATATGAGTTCTCCCCCTTTCATTAATGCCTCTTAATCGTGTTTTCAAATTGATTTCGTGCAAAAACAATTGTGTTTTTCCAACTTTTGGCGCTGTTAGAACTACCGCAAGGTAATTTTACGTAGTCATGTGAAGTTTTGTTGAAATCGGTTGAAAAGTGTAGGAAATCCGATCCAATATATACACGTACAGACACACACACACATACACACACACACACACACACACACACACACACACACAGACAATCTGCGTTTTATAATAAGTAAGATTTTGTCGTCTATATTTTCTTTGTTTACTTTCCTTTGATATGTTTCGCTCTGTTTACTTATCTTTTTTTCTTTTTGTTTCTCTTATATCCTCTCTTCTCATCTTTGTGTATCCGTCTGTTTTTCTTTCTTCATTTTCTCATTTTTTTTTAAAGATTGTCTCTGTATCTCATCCACTTTTCTTTCTTAACTCAATTCTTTTCTTCATTTTGTTTATTTTTTTCTTTTCTTTGTTGTTTCTTCCTTCAGATATTTTTCTTTATTCCTCTTTTCTCACAATTTCTTGTTTATGTTTTCTCCTTTCTTTTTCTCTTTCTTTTTCCTTCCTTTCTTTCTTTGTTTCTTTTTCTTTTTCTCTTTCTTTTTCCTTCCTTTCTTTCTTTATTTATTTACTTATTTTGTCTTTATATTGTTTCATCTTTTTTTTCTTTTAGTTTCTCTTATCTCCTTTTAATTCTCTCTGTTTTTCCTTTCTTTTTTTCTTTCTTTCTTTTTTCCTTTCTTTTTTCTTTCTTTCTTTTTCTTTCTTTCTTTCTTTTTTCTTTCTTTCTTTCCTTTTCTTTCTTTCTTTCTTTCTTTTTTCTTTCTTTCTTTCTTTGTTTCTTTTTCTTTCTTTTTTCTTTCTTTCTTTCTTTTTCTTTCTTTCTTTCTTTCTTTTTTCTTTCTTTCTTTCTTTGTTTCTTTTTCTTTTTTCTTTCTTTTTTCCTTCTTTCCTTATTTATTTTTTCTTTGTTTCTTTTTTCTTTGTTTCTTTGTTTCTTTGTTTTTTTGTTTCTTTTTTCTTTCTTTCTTTCTTTCGTTTTTCTTTGTTTGTTTCTTTTTTTCTTTCTTTTTTCTTTGTTTCTTTTTTCTTTCTTTCTTTGTTTCTTTCTTTTTTCTGTCTTTCTTTGTTTCTTTCTTTCTTTCTTTGTTTCTTTGTTTCTTTTTTCTTTCTTTCGTTCTTTCTTATATCCTTCTCTCTTATTTTCATCATTTTCTTTGTTTGTTTTCCTGATTTCTTATATTATCCCTTTTCTTTTCCATCTTAAATGTCTTCGTCTTTCAATTTGTATTTTACTTCTTTATGTTTCGTTTTCTCCTATTTTCTTTTATTTACAGTCTCTCTTTTTTTTCTGTTTGTACTTCTTTTCTCTTTCTGTCGTTATTTAATTTCTGTCTTTCATTTCCTTTATAATGTTTCATGAGACTTTCTCGTTTTTTTTTTTTTTTATCTTTCTTGTCGATTTTTATTTTGCATATCTTATTCGTTTTTATTTCTTTTCTCTTTCGTACTTTTATTTGTACTTTTCCTCCGTCTGCCTTTTGTAAGAAAATTTCAGGCGGCCATCACAGTTGTCATCCCTTTTATCGTAGCCTTGTCCTGATGTTTGGATTTCCCGCCCCATCAGTGTCGCTTTATCAGGATACTTGTTTTTATTATTGTTTTGCCAAGTGTGCCAATTGTCATGTATTGTGGGGTCTGGCACCAGGCCCCAACCATCACCACTACCATATGGCCCGAAATTCAGATTAGGTTGTAAACATGTTTTCTGTTCATCCGTAGCGATTTGACTTGCGAAAAAGGGATGGGAGGTAAATGGAGATCTTGAATCATCAAGTATCCGTTCAAAGAACTTACGTTCCAGACTATGATAATAATCACACAAACACACACACGCATATATATATATATATATATATATATATATATATATATATATATATATATATATATATATAGTGATTTTTTTTAAGCGCTGCTTAGATGTGGTAGAAGGCCGGAAGTATGGAACACCCAGTGAGAGTCGAACTCACTACTCAGTCGTAATATGTACTAGCGAGACAAGCTTGCTCACCATTACACCACGCCGAGGTGCCCCACGCGCGTGCGTGTGTATATATATGTATATATATATATATATATATATATATATATATATATATATATATATATATATATATATATATATATAGAGAGAGAGAGAGAGAGAGAGAGAGAGAGAGAGAGAGAGAGAACAGGAGAGAGAATGAAAAAAGAGTGATAGATAGGCTGTACTGTCAAATATGGAATGGAGAGAAATAGCGATATCTAGAAGGTAGATAGAAGTACAGAAAACCATATAAAAGGAAACAACAAAAGATAAATGAAGAGATAGGGAAGGAAAGTTTAATATTATTTTCTTCCTTCATCTCGCTTTCTTTCGGCCGTGTTCCCTCAAGACGTAGACAATCAAGGCTCTCCACAATTTCCTGTCCACTGTAGTTGTTAATAATATATTTAAGCTGCCATATTTTCCTCTCCTACGAAGCAAGTAAATGCATATAGACACAAATATAAACGATGAATACTTACTTATATCGGAACAAGTAGATATTTAAGATTCAAATTTAAAGTATCAATATTTACTTATCTTGGAACCAATAAACATTGACTGACTTAATCAATATTTACTTATCAACGAAACTTCTAAAACCTATAAAACACAGCTTGAAATACACAGCAAGAGTTCTACCTTTTATATACCGTGTCCCTTCAGGACGTAAGCGAGCATGGCCCCCCACAATTTCCTGTTATTTGTTGCGCTTAATAAATTTTGTCTTTTTGTTTTTTCTCCCAAACCCTGACCCGCCATCCGTTTAGTTAAGCTCAATAAATATGTTATGATTTGTCTTCTCTTCCTCTTGTTTTCAGTCTGCCGTGTGACTATCAAAGTTTCAGATCCCTTTTTCCTCTACTTAATGTTAAGTATAAGTCTACTTTTTGTTTACATTTTCTCTAAAACTTCGTCGTTACTCCCATGTTCATTTCACGGTATTCTCTACATCCTTCTGTAGAACAACATTTCTGTGGCCTCTTTCATCTGTGTGGATATTTGTCCAGCATTCACTGTAATATAGGATATCACATAACAGTTCAATAATCTTTTCTTTGTTTCTAACGAATTTTTCCTATTTTGCTTAGTTTTTGAATGTCATCTTTCGTTTTCCGAATACAACCTCGGATTTCGGTGTCATATTTTCCGTCATCTGTTAAACTATTTCCCAGATATTTTAATTTTCGTACTTATTTAATTTTGGTATTTCGAAATTCTAATTTTCGTGTGGTGCTGTTTGTTTTGTTGATTACCATAGAGTCCTGTCTTCTTACAATTGATGTTTAATCCTTTCTTCTCGCTTTCCTTTACGACTATCTGTAGGCGTCCCTGTAGTTTCTATTCTGTGTTTGCTAACAACACTGTGTCATCTGCATAGATCACGTTAAGATTGTAGTCGCCAATAATACATCGTGGTATAACTTCTAATACTAACAGGTTTGCTTTATAAGCATGTGTATAAGTTAAATGAGTCTGGTGAGAAGACACCTCTTTGCCTCACACCACGTCTAAGACTATATTGAATGAAGTGGTAAGTCTGCAGCTAAGAAACTTGGTTCACCATATTATGCTAGAAAAATTTACTCGCTAGAATCTCTTTTACATATAGTGGTAGCATACCTACGGATGATAATTATGTCTCCATACACATAAATACAATAGTAAATACTGTATGTTGGTCTGCAGTCGGACATTCGTCTCCAGCTGCGCTGGTCAACCTCTCTGCCTCCTGGTAAAGAGGATCAGCAGACAAGGCTATGTCGAAGGGATGTGTCTTGTCTCGGGAAACAGCGATCCGACCCCGTTTTATACGGGGTGTACCGAGCTTACGAACCCGATACCCCACATTAAATTCGGCCTTGTGCCACATCTAACCGCGTGGAGCGGTTGGTAGATATCCTACAGTTGGAGAATCGCCTCCATCTGTGCTGATCAAACTCTTTGCATCTGGGCAGAGAGGATCCCCAGACGAGGCTATGTCGAACAGCAGCGTCTCCTCTCGGGAAATAGCTACCCAAGCCCGTTTTATACGTGGTATACGGGGAATTTTTGCCGACCCTACGGGCTTGGATAATTCACATTAAATTCGGCCTTGTGCCATCTCTGACCGTGTGGGGCGGTTGGTAGATATCCTGCAGTTGGAGATTCATTGTGGAATTCACTTGATCTCTATCAGTTGACTACTACTACTCACCGCTGGTGAATCTTATATGTGTTGTTCTTGTCTTAAGTATTATCTTTCATTACCACCCTTCGTATGATTATTCTATAAAGTAACCTTCCCTAGGTTACAACAATGCATAAGTTTACCATTCACTATAGGCTCTGAATATTTCTGCTACATTTCGCTTGGGGCCCCTACTATGTACTTAGAGATTTTGATAATATCCAAAGAAGAATCAGCAATGTTATTCGTTCTGATCTGTCATCACGGCTTCAGTTCCTTTCTCAACGCCGTAAGGTAGATCTCCTGTATCAGTTCTATAAATACTTTCATAGTAATTGCTTTGATGAACATTCTTCTATAGTGCCTATATTAAGGCAATAATAAATTGGCGAAAGTTCTCATCATTTTAGAATCGAAATGTTTAAATGCAACCGTAAGTTTTATGCTAATAGTTTCTTCTGTCAGACATCTCGATTTTCCGACTTCTTGCTTGCCACTCATCTTTGATCTTCAAAACTTTAAATTCAACGCCAATTCTTTTGTCTTCTTATTCTTTTATTATCCTATCTCTTTAATAGTAGTAGTTTTTTTGTTGATATTATCTCACATTCAGTAACCTCTTATTCCCTAGTGCTTTTATTGCCTTGCTTGAGGTTAGCTAATTCAAAAAAACTCTCTGTATTATTCTGAAACTCTTCCCAAATAAATAATAAGCTTACCTACTTCAAACTATACTTTGTGACATACTTTATGAAATGCATGTGCGTGATATATAACGTAATTATATCATTCGTTGTTCTAGTTTCTTTAATGAAACCACGCTGAGCGCTTTATTATCAGAATTCGGATACGTTTTGTTTTGTGTCTCATTATGTTGATAGTCTGATGGAATTCACACTCGTTTGCACGTGATTTCTTAAGCAGCGCTATGGGAATGACGCTACATAGGTCTTCTGGTATATCACCACTGTCATATATTTCATTTATTATGTCTGTAATTTCGTCAATACCGAAATCATCTAAAGCTGACAATCCCATCTGGTCCTACTGTTTTGTGCTTGATCAGTTCGGTAAAGTGCTGATTTCATTTCTGGTTTTAATATTTCTGGTTGCCAGATATTAGGTTGGTGCAAAAATAATGACGTAATAATGTCGTTTTTTGACGTATTTTTAACGTAAAAAAAACGACATCATTACGTCATTATTTTTGCACCAACCTAATATTTCTGAATATTGTGGATTGTTGTCTTTCGTCGTGTTCTACGGTGAATTCGTTTCTCATTCTCTGTTATCCGTGTTTCGTCCTTGGATTTGATGCATTCTGTCGATAAACGTGTCCTTTTGTACAGTTGGTTCTCTTAATGTTTTATGTGTATCTGCTCTATATTAACTATCATTAAAAATGAAGTTTCCACTTGAAACACATCGCCATTTTTAGAACTAAGAAAAAATGTCGGATTCAATTGATAACTATTAGCATTTTTTAAAAAAGAAAGAAGACACACATTCATTAAAAATAAAATTTCTGAAAGCCCTATAAATCTGCTAATTGAATTGTTGAAATATCATATTGTTTATTATTAAAGGACCTCTCTTTTTTCTTTTTTAACAATTTATTTAAAAAGATTGCTTGAAAAATATTATCCTTCAGTTCTTTGTGCTTTGCTTCCTCCTCCTCCTCTTTACTACTACTACTACTACTACTACTACTATTGCTACTACTACTACTACTACTACAGCCCACACACATTAATCTTGATACATTTAAGCAACTCCCAACTTTCTGATTGCTAGTAACGCCAACGGCTGTTCAGATTTACATTCGAAATAAGGAAACTGGTGTAATATAAAAAAATGATTCAACATCACTCATCAAATATCTATTTGATAAGATAAAATTCAATTCCACTGCACTTAGCAAACCACAAATGCAAATCAAAACATTAATATATAATCTTTTTTCATTCAATATTATTTCATTCTCAAAAATATGCACACACTTCAGGATAGGGGAATGTTGTATCGATATTATAATACTTAATTCATGCAGATATCACGAGATTAACACAAGTTTCATTTTCACTCTGCAATCACAAGAGATGCTCAAACATTTATTACTTTCAGACATTTATTACTATGGCGAACTACTGCTTGGACAACGTCGGCCAGAATGTCCAGTGGGATGACTGCGCATGCAATTTTAATTTCACGTCTAAGGTCCGCTAATATAGTCGGTTTTCTAAGATAAACAACGTCCTTTAAGGTACCAAATAGGTAAAACTACGAAAGATAATTTTTTTTCTTTCTTTCCTTAAGTGATACATTTATACTTTTTTCGGACGACTCTATATTATATATGTGCGTGTATCTGTAATATACTAAAATTATTTATGTGTATGCATAGTATGGGTATAAAATATGTTAGTAATTGTATAAACAAGGTGCAACCCAAATACATCCTACAAGACAATTAGCTTTTGTTTTACTTTTTTGCGGAAGGTATTTCTGGAAGGTATATATGGGAGGGAATTCTGCTTCAGCCTATATATACATTTTAGAAATTTTAAGCATAAATCTATATATTTATAAAACCTAGAAACAAGTTTGAATTTAAATTGGAATACGGTGACTTGTAACTCTCTTTCGCAAAATTTATTTAACTAGAGAAAATGGAAGGAGCGTATAAATTACTGAAAAATTTAGTGTAATTGGATGGCAGAATAGTGAGTGGGATGGATAGTAAAAAGAAACACATTGTTAAAAGCTACAAAGAACAGGAAGTTCGGGAGATCCATGATCACCCACGCCCTGAAGGGATATGTAATATAAAAGGAGAAAAACGAAAACAGAAAAGAAAAACAAACACCACAAATAGAAAATGGAATGGTAAGTGGGGAAAGGCTTTGGTGAATAAAAAAATCAAGATGTTGTCTATCAATAAAGACAAAATTTTTTTTCGGAATAAGGAAAAATACCAGAGACGTGGAGAGATTATGTTATAATTTCACAAAAGCTCACCAGCCTTGTTTATAAAAATGGCTTCGCAAACCTCATTGCCACAAATCTCAACCCATCAAAACACATTTTAGCATTCCAAGCCTCTTTGTCTTTCCCGCTCATTTTCTTGTTTTTATTTGGTCCTTCTCACAGTATTCTTTTCAATCGTTTATATCATTCGATTATATCCCCGTCGATGTTTCTTTGTAGCTCGTTCAACAAGAAAAAAAAAACACGAACGTTTGTGACTGTAGTACAGTGTCGTTTTATGAGGTGCGTCATATCGAATCTGACTCGGCTAAATCCTTGTTTGTTCGTCCATTTGTTTGTCGTTTTCTGGCGTGATGAAGAAAACAAAATGGCCGTTTGTTTTGTACTGATATTTGATGTTCACACCACGTCCACACCCACCCCCGAAGCATTCCAAATAAACAAATAAATAAATAAATAAAAGCTGGGTACACACTTCTAACAAAAATGCAAATACCAGCATTTGCGGAAAAACCTCACAGGCGTTCATCTGTAAACAATTAGAAAAATAAAATAAGACTTTAACCATGAGCACTGATCGAACCCTGCATCAATTCCGGAAATTCCGATATATGTATCCCACCTTTTATGTAACGTATGTATAATTCGGCTAAAAACAATCTTGAATCGAAAAACATTATCCTGTATAGTGTTCCAAGAAACTGAACCGAAAATATATCCTTCCAAAAAAGAAACTTTGTTCTGAAGTTGGAATGAATGTAATGGAGGCATATATCGTATATCCATCATAAAAAAATAAGGATGTGGAACTAGTAATACTAAGCACTTCAGATAATTTGGCGTATGGAACAGTTATAATAAATTATAGCCGAAAAAAGAAACTGAACATAGAATACACTGCGCCAAAGGTAGTTTCACCCAACACTGCAAGTTGCTACTAAACGAAAACTCGTCTCGTACTTAAATAGCCTCGTCAGATAGACTTTCATATTAATGTAATACATGGCTCAAAACCCGATCAGAAATATCTAAACTGTCAGCAGTATACACCTGCTTCCTAAGATTAATGCCGAAAAAATGTTTTGAGCGATTGAAGTCTGAGGGTCTTAGCTAAGATCACCCTTCTTTGAACATTGTGGTCTGGTACTACAGAATAATTAAGAAAGAACTTTACCAAATAACAGAAACCACATCACTTAAACACTCTCAACAATAGTAATAACAAAATGAACAGCGTATGTAATTCGAATAGAAAATAATGACATAAAGATGTTAATATTCTACACCCCTTCAAACAGAAGGTTTAGAAAGAAGAACTCATCAATAATAGAAAGAGCCATAACAGCTACTAGACTTGAGATAAACCTTTCCCAACCTGAAACTATGATATGGAATTTGAATGAAATCAGGTATGGTACCTACCCTGAATCCATTATAATAAAATCAGTATGTGAAATTAGTAAATACTAAACACTTAAAATAACTCGGTGTATCGATCAGTTGTAATAAATTTAGTATAATAGATAAAGCAATTGAATATTGAAAAGGAGGCGCTAGTAGTAGTTTCACGCAATACCACAAACTGCTACATAACCAAAACATTAAAATGAAAGCATGTCATGTGTGGCGCCAAACCAGTTCAGAAATATGTGCACTGTCAGATATATTCCACAACTTTCTAAGATCACTGGTTAAAATGGCTGAAAGCTGAGAGTCTTGACAGAAATCATCCTTATATGAACATTCTGAATTGGCCTTAGAGATTCGCAAACACATCATCGTACATCACTAGAAGACTACCAACAGCAGCAACAACTAAAATGCTTAGCACATATCCCTCGAAGAGTAAATAATGGCATAAACAAGATGTTGGTATTCCACATGACTTCAAATAAAAGGTTTGGAAGGAAACCGCCATCAATATTGAGAAGAATGATAACTGGACTTGAAAAAGCTATTTTTCTTGGCTACTTATTTTAAAAGAAAGATTTTATAAATTTCAACTGACAGTAGTACTGGCTACTCGGTCAATGAATGGCAATTTCTTCCTTTTGGGAAACGGTTAATATTGCCATTAACATTAAGTCTTTGAAACAGTGGATTATAGCTGGACAATGAAGTCGTTGAAACGGTAGATTATAGTTAAAGTCCCTTAAAACGGGATAACTTTCGAGATGCAAAAGATTTTAATAAGAAATAAAAATCAGTGCAGAGTAGCTTACAAATAAAATATAGCAACATAAAAAAATATTAGTCATTTTCAAATGACTGATGATATTGTGGGTTCTCCATCAATATCTCTTACTTTTCACTCGAAAGTTAACTCCACTCATCAACGGGATTACTTCATAATTACATAGTGTTTTAAGATAAGCTATTTTGTTATATATTGACATAGAAGGCCATTACGAGTAAAATTTAACATGAATGATCAAAATCACTTTTATGTCATTTACGATATGTTTTAAACAATATGCTTAAAAATATGTTTCTCGAGTTATTTACAATGTTTCGACTATTAAGATTATAAGGGATGTCTTTAATGTATACATATAATAGTATCTCCATAAAAGTGGCCTATAATCTTGGCCTCAGACAATACTTTTCTTTTTTATTATCTACCACTTTTATATTAAAATCATTTAAAACGTAATTGGATAAATACAGTTTTACCATAGATTCTTATAGCTATGTTGAATCAATTGTTAGACATGCTGCTAGGAAAGTTGGTTCATTATGTCTTGCTAGACATTTGTCCTCGAATTGAATATTGCTGTCTCATTTGGTGTTGTGTTTCTGTAATGGATTTAGAAATTCTTGATCATATCCAAAGAAGAATCTGCAATCTGATCTAGCATCTCGCCTTCAATCAGTTTCCCACCGACGGGACTTTACTTGATTGTACTTTTTCTATAATGATTTTCATATTAACTAATGAATATTTATCTTGGGTACCACGACTTTACGAATGTAATCGCACTCCCAGATGCCATCTAGGTCTCATCATTTTACAGATGAAATTGCTTGATTTATCCATTACTTTTGTGCTGCCAATTTCTACTTTCGCATTCTGGCTTGTGGAACTCTCTTCCAGATTCTTGCTTTCCATTCAACATTGCTCGACAAAAATGTTAATACAATTTTCTGTTTTTTTTTTATTTTATAGATTTCACTCCTTAATAAATGTCTTTTCTTCCCATAATCTTTCACACTTAGTAACCCCTTGTTTCTTTTGGTGAAATGATTTTAAAAATAGTCTTATACATGTCGCTTGAACTAGATATGATAATCCTCTTACTATTGTAGGTTGATAAGATACAAAACACTGGCAATATACCGGAAGATCTGAGATGGTCCATATTCACAGCACTGGCTAAGAAGCCAGGTGGAAATGAATGTAAATTCCATCAGATAAGTTAGCCTAATGAGTCGTTTAAACATGTATCATTCGTATCTTGCTGAATAGAGCACGCAGCAGAATTAGGCGGGAAATATAAGAGCATCCCCGATTCGTTAAAGACATTGGAACAAGAATACAATATTTATGCCCAGAATGATATCAGAAAGCGTTTGATAACGTATGTCACAAAGGCCTGATGGAACTGCAAACTAACCTTCATATATGTGGAAAGGATTTTAGAATAATCCAGTAATCTATACTGGCAGCAAACCGCCTGCATACCGATAGGAAATGACTTCAGTAAATATATAAAAATAAAAAAATGTGTGTAAAACAAGGATGAATCTTGTCACCAGACATATTCAACATATGCAGCGACGCCATTCTAAGAAAATTAGAAACCAGGATTCATTTTTGGTGTCATAATATTAACAACATAAGATATGCAGATGACACAGACGCGGAAAGGAAACTTCAATAATTCCTATAGAAAGGATGTGTAGAAAAGCGAGAAGACAAGGCAAATGCAAGAAGACTGAATGCAGGGTTGTTAACAAAAGGGGGAGCCCAACATGCAAATTACAGTTTAGAGATACCGTAATTGAACAGGCCCAATTTTTTTTAGATATCTGGGAATGGTATTAACAGAGAACGAAAAATGCGACGCGGATATGGCGCATTTGGATGCCGAATTATTCCTCTCAAAAACCTGAGACAAGTATCAGGAAACATGAAAAATATCGTTAGAAACAACTGTAGTATCCATCTGCCTATATTGCAATGGATGGCTAACAATCTGGCGACATCTGAATAAAAGAACAATACAAATGTGATTCTACAGAAGGATGATGTGAATACCATGGACCGAACATTTGAGCAACGAGGAAGTTCTAGAAACAATGGCAATACAAATGACATTTATATTTAACGTCAGGAAGAGACAGTTGATATTTCTCGAGCATATAACTGAGAAAGAGGGCTTGGACATTTTATTACTCATTTTTGGAGGTCAAAGAGCCAGATTAAATCAAGGCAAATCCTAACTGGCGAGCTTGAACGAATGAAGGGCAGAGTAGGATTTGGGAGAGATAGTAGAAATACAAAATATATTAAAAACCACAAAGGACAGGAAATTGTAGAGAGTCATGATCGCCTACGTCTTGAACGGACGCGGTACATAGAAGATTGTTGATAAGTTGAAAATTGAATTCTTTGAAATGAAATACGCACCCGATCCGCCCTGATTCAAGTAGACGACCGGCAATGGGGTGTGGGGAATGCTAGGGATTTAAGGTACAGAAAGAAAAAGTGGTCTGATGGGGACGAAAAAGGGGAGGAGGAAATGATTCGAAAAGGAAAGTGGAGAATATAAGAACTGAGAGAAAACGAGAGATGGAAAAAGATTAGAAGTATGTGTAAAAGTAAACGAAGTGGAAATAGACGCAGTAGACGAAGTATTTGTGGAAGAAATGAGATAGATGAATAGGAAAAGATAGACGCGAAAAAAATCCCAGAAATAATACAAAAACGCCAAAATAATTCTGCAATAGACATGGCAATTTCATGCTACTTTTTAATTGCGTATATAATACAGGAACCTCTCGATTAATGCATATCGCTTAATGCGTTTTCGATTAGCGCGCTAAAACTTTTATATGACAAAATTTGATTAGTGCCTACATAATACTCGATTAGAGACGCAAAACATTTTTCAGTTTAACTATAGTAATTGAAAACTGAGTTGTTGTTTTTTTTTGTTTTCTTTGTGTTATTCATTTTATTAGAAGAGAGTGGTGGCAGCTTGGATTCTAAGAGACAGTACGCGGAATGGCGTCACAGGAACGTATGTCACAAGTTGACTCAGTGTCCCTCCGCAGGTAGTTTAAACGGTCGCTCACCTAGGTGTGGGAGGCGTATCGACGCTTCAGAATTCTTGAGGCCCTCTGTTGAACAGACGTGGTTTTGGACTTAAATTCAAAACCCAGGCAAAGGAAATCCGTCACTATCAGAATAACCCACTCACAAGGCACTCAAGCCAATCATCGATCATACCGATTAATTAAATGTTTTCTAAAATTTAAAAATGGAACTATGGTGACTATTTTGTTTGTCAAATGTTTCGTTATCTAAGTATTTACAGAAGTGTTAAAAAATGGAAATCGATAATAAAAATACATGTTTGAATATTTGTCCCTATTAATTGTTTTTGAATATTTTGTTTTCTTTTTCATGTTTATTTGAAGGCCTTCAAAGGAAGATTCTTTTTTATTTGTAAAACAAAATGGACGATTTAATTAGCTACAGAAATTTACATTTATTAAAAAAAAATATCGAAATAAAAAAGATGTATGCATTTACTATGGAAAGATTATAAATAAATTATTCAGATTAAAATACCAATCATTATGATATGTTTGGAAAATCACAAGGGGCAATTTCCCTGTACCGCCAGTTATATGAAGAACAGAAAAATACCATACGGCAAACGACTCCAAATAATTTTTCCATAAAAAATCAGATTAATAAACATTAATTCATAACATTCTTATTGTATCTTTTTATAGGTAACTATATTGTAATTAAAAAGTACGCAAATTAGAAATTAATTGTGAATGAGACAAACATTTGAGGTACAAATTACCTCATTTCCTATAAGATATTAGGTTGGTGCAAAAATAATGACGTAATAATGTCGTATTTTGACGTATTTTTTAACGTCAAAAAACGACATTATTACGTCATTATTTTTGCACCAACCTAATATGTTCGATTAATGCGTTTTCGGTTAGTGCGTGTCTTAATGCACGCATTAGCCGCACTAATCGAGACATACCTGCAATTCCTTTTACATTTCATTATGTGATAACTCTATAATTCATGTTGTTATATCTTTTCCTGGAGTATATCTCAGCTACTACCTCTGAGAGAACAAGCCAAATAGGCGAAAATGGTGACACTATGGAACAAAGATTCCAGATTTTATTTCCTTTGTCATTTTATAATACAAAAAAGTTCAAATAGAATGTTGGATACAATTAACTCTAAATTAACTTATGTTGCGTTCTATGTCGTCTCTGAAGCTCTACGCTGCTAAATAAAACGGTATGAAAAGGACCATTTCTTTGTGTTATTCATTTTATTAGAAGAGAGTGGTGGCAGCTTGGATTCTAAGAGACAGTACGCGGAATCGCGTCACAGGAACGTATGTCACAAGTTGACTCAGTATCCCTCCGCAGGTAGTTTAAACGGTCGCTCACCTAGGCGTGGGAGGCATATCGACGGTTCAGAATTCTTGAGGCCCTCTGTTGAACAGACGCAGTTTGGGACTTAAATTCAAAACCCAGGCAAAGGAAATCCATCACTGTCAGAATAACCCACTCACCAGGCACTCAAGCCAATCATCGATCATTCTGGTCCTGGTATTCGTATTCTGTAACTCTTTAAACCTATACTTTGTATCTCGATGTTGGGCCAAAATGGATCAAAAGGGTTAATTAACGATAAGAAGTTGGGGGAATAATTAAAGGCGCGTAATACGAAATGGACAAACTGAGTTCAAATTCCGGTCTATCAATTATCTGTCAATCAATATAGTGGGTGCAATGGTTAAATTCTTGCATTGTTTATTTTTTTACTTTGTCGACTTCAGAGTATAGTAGGTTCAGTTGGGCACCGACTGCGAAAAAAAGAGCACTATGGCGCAAATCACTCCGCCAGAAATTTGGAAAAAGCATGCTGTACCGCTTTGCAGTCACACCAATACGAACATTTCACCGGTGTCAGGCTTTTTCTACGACCACATCACAGCTTACATATCAATGCGTAAATCGCCAGCCTGCAACACCCTTGATTATTATGTGTGGCGAGTAGTTGAGCGAGAGAACAAAAAACTACTTATAACACCAAAGATGAACCTGATGCAGGCATTCACAAACTTAAACAAGAAGACTGCCCAGAAGAGATGCAAGAGATTCAGAAGACGTCTAGTGACCGTGGTTGAAGCTAATGGCGATTTAATTGAATGGATTTCCTATTTAGTACTCCAAGATATTTTGGTGTAATTTTGGTAAATATATCTGTTAAAATGAGGTAATTTTTTGCGTAATTTAGTTGACATATTATCCTTCGCACCCTGTTGATAAGTCTCACTCTCTCACACACACACGCACACACAGAGACACATAGACATACACACACAAACACAGAGAAGTATATGTATGAATATCTTCAAGTTTAATCCTTTTCATATTTGGAAGGAATCGTAATGATATAGATTATGAAGAATTAATTTGAAAACGAAATACAGGTACAACCCTTTTGATAATATCTATCTATCTATCTATCTATGACTCTCTATATATCTATCTATCTCACTCTCTCTCTCTCTCTCTCTCTATATATATATATATATATATATATATATATATATATATATATATATATATATATATATATATATATATATATATATAGTGGACGCTGGTTCCAATCCTGCCGGAAACCACATGTTTATTTTAATGACGTTTCTTCAATATTAAGATCAGAAGATGAATATATATATATATATATATATATATATATATATATATATACATATTACGCATCTCTCTCTCTCTCTCTCTATATATATATATATATATATATATATATATATATATATATATATATATATATGAATAAATTTAATTAATATAATAATATAATCTGGCTTTATATTTCAACTTCCTGATGTATATATCTTGCTCAGTAGTTGTTCCGGAATATTCGCGATAGTAATAGATCTTTCGTCTGTTGACCATGCATAAAAAATATTGTTTTCTTTCACCATAATGACTGCCCGTTTTATATATAGAAAAAACAAATCTAATGAGATGGAAATATAAGGTAGGCCATTTTGTGTAATTATAATCGAGTCAGTCAATGAAGCCGATCACGTTATTTATATAAATAAAGAAATACACCTCGAGATATATATTAAATAAGTTCAATTTCTATCTATCTATCTATCTATCTATCTATCTATCTGTTTATGTTTAAATCTCTTACTCTGTCTCGCTATATATATATATATATATATATATATATATATATATATATATATATATATATATATATATATATTTAAACTCTTCCGTTTATAAGTACTTACTTACTGGTATAATATTTTTCACAAATTAAAACTGACAATATCAAAGGAAAACGCAAATATTCTCATACACACACACACACACATACATATATATATATATATATATATATATATATATATATATATATATATATATATATATTATTATTATTATTATTATCCTTTTATGCGTGTATATATATGGGGAGAGAGCGTGAGTGAGAGATCATATTTTCTCATAATTTTTTAAGATATCTAGAATATTGCGGCCGGTAGATGAAGATAATTGAATAAAATATTTAATAAATAAACAAAGTGTCTACTCTATTGAGATATGGGTATGCACTAAACATGATTTATTAAATAATATATATATATATATATATATATATATATATATATATATATATAGAGAGAGAGAGAGAGAGAGAGAGGTATAGATATATAGATAGATAGATAAATAGATAGATAGATACACGCATATCTATATGTTTGTGTTTGTTCGGTGTATTTAGGGAGCGAATGTTCTTGAAGACAATTAGTATAAAAAAAAGACCGATAATTGGTGCGATAAATTTCATGTTACCAATAATCCTTCTCAAACAAGGTGTAATTTCAGTCAAAATTTTTTCCGCTCTTCATATATATATATATATATATTTTTTTTTTTTCTGGCTTTAAGGTGCCTACAAAAGTAGAGCAAAAAACAAACGAAAACAAATGAGTCAGTCAATATTTATTTCAAAACAAAATTTTTGTTTTACGCATTTTATTATCTGTAAATCCATCAGAATTACAAAGAAGATGTTACAGCTACGCAGATAATTATCGAGATATGCATCTCTAACTAAAGCGAGAAAATTTAAATAATAAGAGAAATATGAATACTACAAAATATTTAAAACATTATTAGTAATAAAAATATAGTTCCATCAGTTTTTATATATGGAAGAGAATGCAGTAAAATCTAATCGAAAGTGATAAGGAAACGGTAAGCGACAGAATTGTTGTTCTACAGAATGATAACATGGATAGAGTTACAAAACGTCTTGAAAAATTGAAAATAAAAGAATCAGAAAGAGACGTCTGAAATTTCTTCGACACATTATGAGAAACTAGGGGAGGAATTCTTTGATACTCACAGGTCATATCAAATAGACAAATAAACTCAGTTTACCACCCAACAGACAAGCTTATATGAAAGGATAGCGGATCAGAGGTTATGGCAAATGGACAGGTTTTTGTGGTGTGTCATGATCGCCAACGTCCTGTAGAGACGGTAATTAGAAGATGATAATCTCAAATCAATTTTCTCAGCGAAGAATACAGGTGGTGCATTTTTAACGGTGAAACCTTAAACAGTGCACACAGGTTTTTTTTTATGCTATGTCGCATTTGGCTTGTCTGCGTGGACAACAACTCCATATAAAGGAGTTATATATATGCGTATCTGTACGTGTTTGTAGAGGTCATGTGGATCGCATCATTTGCAAACTGCCTTATTATACTTTTATGCGTGTATGCTTGATCTTTTTGGTGTTACCAGAAACGATCTGGAAAACCTCGTGATCACGTTTCTTTTTTTCATGATAACTTATATTAGCAGATCGCGTTTTGCGTCTTCTCAATGCTATTTGATTGTTTTCTATCAGCAGAACGATAAACACACGAAGACGCACATTTACATAGGTTTTAGAAGTTAAATGAATAATCATTTCCAAAATATGGGAAAATGAGGGAACATTTTTAGTTTTTAATCATTCCACTTCAAGCAAGGTAATAAAGCCACTAAGACGCAAGGGGACTCTAAAAGTGGAAAAATCTGACAACATTAGTGTGGAGAAAGGACAATAAAAGAACATGGTGCAGGAGGGCATAAGATACGATTTATGCTGCATTTAATTTTTGAAGATCATAGTGTGTATAGATAAAGCAAAAAAACAGAAAAGACTTCCACAACCGAGAATTGCGAGAAATAATAAAAAAAAAACTATTTACATTATTCGGACTATTGTCCTCATCTTTGTCGCCGTATTTATTACACGTTTCGGCCGTTGTACACTCCGGCCTTCTTCAGGTGGTTGGAATGTGACAGGACCCAAAGAGAATAATTTCAATACCTGGTTAAGGCAGTGGAGAACTCGCAGAAGAGAATTAACAGGAGATAACTGACATCCATTAGACATGGCACGTGGAACTAGAACAGTCTACCCCAGTAAGCGAAAAAAGGGTTCAGTTCGACATTCCAACCATCTGAAGAAGGCCGGAGCGTACAACGTCTGAAACGTTGTAATAAAGATGGCGACAAATATGAGGACAATAGACTGAATGATGTAAATAGTGTACATAATACCTCATCTCAGAAATATAGACAGATAAAAAAAATCAATTAGAATAAATTTTACGGTTACATTTAGCTACATCTACAGTAAAACGATGAGATCTACTATCCAATCTAGTAGTAATATTAAATTCATTCAGTCCTGGGACCAAGAAGGAGAGCATTTTAGAACAATTAACATGAAAATATTTATAGAAAAGACATAGGGAAGCCATAACAGTGAAAAAGGGAGTGAATTCTAAAATGCCTGGTCTGAACGGATTATATTACAAAAACTTTGTTTTGATTTTGTCAAGAACTTCGAGATACAAAGTGCGATGGTTACATTGGCGCCATTTTGTATTTTTAATTTTGCGCATGTGCGTTGTTTTTACTGATTTTGTCGACTGGACATTATAGTAGAGTCAGGCACCGTCTCTGAGAAAAAAAAGTTATGATGCAATCCTTTGCCCGCCATAAAATTTGGAAACAGCATGCAGTACTGCTTGATATTCGCGCTGGAATCTCCAATACGAACATTTCAGAGTGTTTGGGTGTCAATTTGAGGACTGTGTAGAGGATTCGGAAAGAGTTCGATGAGTCTAATGGTGATCTACGAAGGTGTTTGGCTTGATCACAAAAGATGGTGATGTTAAGCCTCCATTCATCTCCCCACATCGACTCTGGCTCAACACAGAGGGCTACATCAAGTTAGTGCGGCCTTGGATCAAGAGGTTGGCTGCTAGACCACTCTGTTTCTGGCAACATGACTCTGCACCATGCTATACAAGCAGAAAAACCAGTCATGGTTCGGTATTTATCAATCCACCCACGAGGACCGAATGTGGCACAAGGCCGGTTTAATGTGGGTCTCTCCGAGCCCGTAGGCTCGGCCAAAACTATAACTTTTGAACCCGCCTAGACGGGTTCAGGCCCTGTCTACCTCCCCGAACGAAACATTGCCCTTCGGCAAAGCTTCGTCCGAGTTCCTCTCTGCATTAGCAGAGAGTTCGACAGAACGTCGACTCGGAAGCTCACAAAGGTAGCGTACTACACTTTGACCTAGCGACCGGGCCGCTAAGTAAGCGTTCAAACCAGTCATGGTTCTCAAACAAATTCTTCGACCACACTACCTCTTACATCTAGCCAACTTCAACCCCCTTGATGATTAAGTAGTTGAGCGAAAGACGAAGAAAACTCCTTGTAACACCAAAGATGAACTGAAGGCGAGGATTATGGCAGCAGTCACCAACTTCAATAAAGGGAAAGTCCAGAATAAATGCAGGAGATTCCGAAGTTGTCTGGAGGACGAGCTTTTAATCAATGGCAATTTTATTGAATAAATTTACTCTTTAGCATTTCAAGATATTTTTGTGTAATTTTGGCAAATAAGATGTCAGTTATTTTCATTTTTACGTAATATTGCCGGAAGTTTATCCACCTCACCGTGCATATAGCAGGAAGACCTGACTGTCACAAAAATATTCACTGTACGAACGAATGGTAGATTTATATACATGCAAGGTGGATTCTAGGGAGAATAATCGTCTGGCACATGACACGTTTCCTAGCAGCAGTATAATCATTTCATGTTTCATGTGATAAACCTGATACCAAGAGAGCGAAGAAAAATTAAACATAATAAATTTAGCACTTCAATATTTAGAAAATGTATATTATAATCGCACAAACCTACAAAAAGCTGAGTATTATCTACCATGTATTCAATTGTGAAAGCAGAATAACATATAGCGTACTTATATTATTTCACAAATCCCAAGAAAATTAAATATCGGAATTAAATGGAAAATAAGAATTGATATGCCGGTAAACAAACAGCCACTCTCTCATCTGAATAGTGGTCATATTCACAGTTGCTTAGCCTTACAAACCAGCTGACGTATTTATTATTATTATTATTATTATTATTATTATTATTATTATTATTATTATTATATTTTTTATTTATTAAGGGTTACGTTTTTTCGACACAAGATTCCGTATCTCTTAAGGTCCAATTACTCAGAAGCGTTCACCCTTGAAATTGTCCTGGGTTTCACGATAAACTACAATACCTCTGATCGGAAGATTAGATTTTTAAGTAGCATAGAATCACTTTTAATTGATGTTGTTCCCCAGTCCATCCTGACCCGGGGTAGTAGCACCTGTTAGGATCCCAATTATGAGAAAAATAGTGAACCCCCAACAAAAACAAATCACTATGAATAAGTGGCAGTGCATTTTTGCGGTAAAAATACCCGTAACGCATTTTTGTATAAGAAAAATACTATCAATAAATAATCATAGTAAAATTGCCGACAATTCATTTGTAAAGTAAAGTAACCATCAAAAGATTTTATAATAGAATTTGCCAATTACTTTATCTGTAGTTGAACGCATACAATTGCATTCAAAATAAATTTACTTGAAGTCATATAACCGTGTTCAAAATACTTACATTTAAGCATAGAATAACCCAGAGTGTTTGATATACCACCAAATAAATGAACTAAACAATCAACATGAAATAATTCTTTTAGGATTTCATCCATATAATATCCTACAATTTTTTAAAGAAATAGAATTTTATTCAGAAATATAACTTCAACAAGACTACAACATAAAAACATGTGACTACCTCTAATACTTAATTATTATAATCGCACAAACCTGCAAAAAGCTGAGTATTATCTACCATGTATTCAAATGTGAAAGCAGGATAACATATAGCGTAATTTTATCATTTAACAAATCTAAACAAAATTAAATATCAGAATTAAATGGACAATAAAAAATTGATATGCCGGTAAACAAACAGTCAATCTCTCATCTGAATAGTGGTCACATTCACAGTTGCTTAACCTTACAAACCAGCTGACGGTCAATAAAATTTTTGAATTATCTAATGACCGCCACCCTGAGTTGTTGCTCTAGGGGTATGTAATTTTGTGAGTTACGCTTGATTTTATTTATTCAAACATGCACAGAAGCCAAGTCGAACCTGTAGAACGGATACTTTATGAAGTCATTTACCTTTTACCTTCTTATCTGAAGAACTTATCTGTTTGCCTTGTCGCCATTTACAGACACAAGTCTTCTCCGGAATAGCCTCTGAAAGTTTCTTCCGCTTTGATCGATTTTTTAGTGCTTCTCTTGAAAGAAACTACTACAGTATTTTTCTTGTACCTTACAGACGTTTTTTTTTTTTTAAGGAAACACTGAAGTGCTCGCGACAATATGTATGTCTATGAAATAATAATTCCTAATTTTATATATATATATATATATATATATATATATATATATATATATATATATATATATATGGATGTTGTATGTGTTTGGCGGTCTTTTTATATGTTTGCGTGCTTTTGAGCTAAACGTTGGGAAATGATTACAGAAACGTAAAAATAAATAAATACAAGACGACGAAGACAACAATATAAAAAAATATGCACGTAAATATATAAGTAAAGGATGAAAACGATACAAGTAGCAATAACCAATTCCTATTCTTCAGAGCCAATGTGGACGAATAGCGTCGAAACGTTTAAGGACGCTAGGCACTGCACCAAAAGATACTTAGATGGAGAACAAAAAAAGAAAAAGAAAAGGGGAAAAAGCAGCAATGGTAATGACAAAATAAACGTCGATTGCCCTTCACTGAAAGATGATCGTCCACGTATCTCAAGGTTAGAATAGATAGCTAAGGATCTGTATATAAACGTCCCACAATCTGGAGATAAATAACTATATGTTTACGTGTGTCCATAATAAAAACTAACATCGGGAAAAAGTATACCTACAGTTGTTAAGTGAAATACACATCTGGGAGACACACACGGAAAACAGAGCACAGTGACAATATGTGATACTGCTAAGAAACGATATATATATATATATATATATATATATATATATATATATATATATATATATATATATATATATTGCGATGCATAATTATAAGGCTAACTGAATTTTAACTTTAAACTTTAGCAATTAACCTATTTTTTTAGGATTTTGTATATTATTATATAGTAACGTTAATCTGAAAGTTTCAAATAATTACTATGTGTAGAAGATCATTTATTGTAAAATTATTCAAAACCTCGAAAAAAGATTGTTGCATAATTATAAGGCCATTTAAAGACAAAGTGCACTGCAATTTAAAATAATTTAAATCAAGAATCGGTGAAAATCTTATAAATTATTATTGATAACTGCCCAGCATTTGACCATACCAAAATTGATATAAACTATGCTTTTGGGTACAAAATGCTGGTGAGTTATTAATAATAATTTATAAGATTTTAAGCGATTCTTGATTTAAATTATTTTAACTTGAAGTGCGCTTTGTTTTTAAATGCTTTATAATTATGCACCAATCGTTTTTCGATTGTTGAATAATATTACAATAAAGGATTTTCTATTCATAACAATTATTTGCAACTTTCAAAATATGAATACTATATAATAATATACAAAATATTAAAAAAAATTATCTCAATGGCTAAGTTTAAATATAACATTCAGCTAGCCTTATAATTATGCACCACATCTCTCTCTCTCTCTCTCTCTATATATATATATATATATATATATATATATATATATACTAATATTTATTTTATTATTAATACAGTATATATATGTATAAGTTTTAAGCTTAAATTTACATATATATATATATATATATATATATATATATATGTATATATATATATATATATATATATATATATATATATATATGTATGTATATATGTATATATATATATATATATATATATATATATATATATATATATATATGTATGTATATATATATATATATATATATATATATATATATATATATATATATATATATATATATATATATTGGTTTATACCAACGGCTTTCGATTCATACTTCTACAATTCACTCTCGTGTGGTCATGTGTGACGTCATCAGTCTTATATGCGCGTGTTTATCGTTGCTTAGAAATCATCTATGTAAACATTGACAGACTATCATCAATGTCTTGTCTGTATATTGTTTAATATGTTGTAATTGGCATCTTTGATAATGGCTTAAGTGAGCCGAAAGCTTAGATTGTATTAAAAGAAATATGGATCACTATTGTGAATTTCTTTCTTCTTTCAACGATAATGTTATTAAAATTATCAGATGTTACGAAAAAATTTTACATAAAATAAATAGACAACACTTGTCTATATTATTTAATGAAACGTGTATGAATGAAAAGATGCTGCCTAAATACACACACAATATATATATATATATATATATATATATATATATATATATATATATATATATATATATATATATATTAAAAAAGCCCTTCGTGCGTATTCATATTGAGATACAGAAAGAGAGAGAGGAATCAGACTGATGAAATCGATAAAGCAAGTGAGTGAGAAAAAGAAAGAGAGAGAGAGAGAGAGAGACGCACTCACTGAGAAAGTGTCAAAGAGATGAAGAGAAATAACACAGGAATAGAAACAAGGGTGGGGAGAGACAGAGATTGAAAAGTACAAAGCGGATGAGAGATAGATGAAAGGATCGAAAGACAGAGGGAAATATACAGAAAGAGAAAGAGAGAGATTTTTTAATAAAGACACAAAAAATTGAATCAAAAAACAAAGAGACAGAAAGAAAAAAAAAGTCAAGAGGATAAAGAGAATGACAGGTAGACAACACAATGGGACGCGATGACAAGATAGAAACTACGAGATGTAGATGTTACCCAAACAGAAATCACAGAGAGACACATAAAATCAGACAGAAAACTTCGTTGAAAAGCAAACAAGTCTTGAATGTACACAGCTGTTTAACGTTTAAGTATAATTCTAAAAAGCATCTCAAATGTTTCGCTACTTTCCTCAAGTGGGTTACCCATATACCTAAATTCCTTAAAATGTATCCTTTATATATATATATATATCGTAGACTCCTTAAAATACGATATTAAACAAATTCTACAAGCCCAAAGAAACTCGACAGCAACGAGATGATCATCGATATATATATATATATATATATATATATATATATATGTGTGTGTGTGTGTGTGTGTGTGTGTGTGTGTGTGTGTGTGTGTGTGTGTGTGTGTGTGTCTGTATATTATCATATATATATATATATATATATATATATATATATATATATTAAGATATATTAAGTTTCTCCCAATGAATTCTTCGGTCCCAAGCGGCCATTTTTTTCATCATTTTTTTTTTCTTTTTATTTCCACTTGCGGAGAGTATTCTTGTTCTGGATGGAACAGTCGAGCCATAAGTGGACAAAAAAGAGGGAAAGGACTGAACTGCTCAAATCTAACGGTCGAGAGCGGGCATACATAAACGCTCTCAATAATTTTCCAACGATACAAAAAAAAAAACGACTCAAATATGAAAAAGAAAAAAAGAAAAAAGAACCGCTTGATTGATAACGATTAGCGATTAATTTTTTCTTTCGTTGTTACTTTTCCGTTTGTCCTTTCTGCTCCGACAATTTTAACGTCAAACCTAATCTATCTCCAATATAATCTAGCCTTGAGTCCGTAACGTTTAAAAAGACCAGACACTTTACAACCCATAAGTAATGGGGTGAATTTAAAATATAATATAATAATGTACATGATACCCCGATGTTGTTATTAAATTTAGCATCAATTCATAACCGCTAAAAACATTTTAATCCTGATTTTTATTACAATTCTATAAAACCATCACAAATATAGGAGTTAATGGGTAGGTCGTAGACGTCCAGTTGAGTGGTCACCCAGGTCACCAGGCCTCACAAACTTGAATTTTTTTTCTGTTGGACCATTTCAAATCAGTTGTTTAACAGACGCACCCTAGAAATATGGAGGAACTTAAAGAAATAATTAAATATGAATACAGGAAAATCTAAGAGGACGTGTGAAGAGACAGAGTTGTAATTTGTTTTGAAAAAAGAGGACATTTTGAACAGAACATATAACAATTAAATTACTTGCAATTAAAACTTTAATGTGTAATTATACTTTTTATAAATATTTTATAAATCGATGCAGTTAATCACGGAAATACTAGTCCAAGTGGCATATGAAAATTTCATTATATTTAGAGCTATTAATTCTTTCTCTCTTCATGTAAGAGAGCAATGATTACTTGCCTGAAGAATATAATTTTCCAGAAAAATACCGGCCGACTGCTGCTTTTGACTATACACAATCTTATATATATATATATATATATATATATATATATATATATATATATATATAATAGGTTCTTCCAAAAGTTCGTAAACACTTGCAAAAAATTGAAATTTTACTCGCCAAGTAATAACAAAAACAACAACAATTATTCCTCAAAATAAAGACCATCATTTTCCAAGACTTTCTGCCATCGATATGCAAGCTTTCGGATCTGGTTAAAGTACCATTCAGCCGGCTTCGAATAAAAGAATTCTTGACGCGCTTCCTCGACTTCATCAAACGAGTCGAATCAGCGGCCCTTCAGAAAGTGTTGCATTGAGCGGAAAAGGTCGTAATCTGATGGAGCACAGTCAGGACTGTAGGCTGGATGTGGCAGAACCTCAACGCCGTCCAGCTCTTCAAACTTGTCTTTGGTGTTCCTGGCGTCGTGTGGCTTGGCATTGTCCTGCTGCATCAAAGCGCGCTTTCGGTTGATCAGAGCCGGGTACTTTTGCTTCAACTGTTCGTAGACCTGCTCCAGTTGCTGACAGTAAAGTTCAGCACTGATGGCACGACCATTCGGATCCAACTCAAAATGCACCATTCCTTCAAAGTTCCACCAAACGCACAACATGATTTGTTGCCGAATCGATCTTGTTTTGGAACCGACGGTGTCTCTTGCCCTTTCTGAACACATCGCTTGTCTCGATTGTCCTGGATTGTGTTGCATAAAAATTCAATTTTTCGCAAGTGTTTACGGACTTTTGGGACAACCTTATATATATATATATATATATATATATATATATATATATATATATATATATATATATATATATATATATATATGTTGTAACGGGTAAATTGTCGTCTAAATTAATCAAAAGTGAGAATAATTTTAACCGATATATTTGCCAAAATTACACAAAACGATCTTGAAATACTAAAGAAAAAATTCATTCAATAAATTCGCCATTGGCTTTAACCACGCATTGTAGACGATTTCGGAATCTCCAACATCTCTTCTCCTTGGTGCATGCTGCCATAATCCTTGCTTTTTCGTTCTCACAAGAAGTTTTGTTGGTCTCTCGTTCAAATGCGCATCACATATAATAAAGGGCGTTACAGTCTGTGGAGTTAGATGGCCAGAAGTAAGGGATGATATGGTCGCAGACACTGTCTGAGATTGCGTGCCAGAAATAGAGTCTTCGAGTAGCCACCCTCTTCAACCAGGGCAGAGCCACCTACGCAAGTTATTTGATGTAGGCCTTCGTGTTCAGACTGTGGCTCTGTGTGAAGATGAGATTGGACGCATAACATCGCCATCACTTGTGATCGTTCTAAACAACATGATGTTGATTACAGGACTCTTTCTGAATCGACTGCACTCATATTGGGACCAAATATCCAGAAACGTACACACTGGAGCTTCCATTGTAAATGCCAAGCAGTACAGGATGCCGTTTCCAAATTTCTGGCGGAGTGAATTGCGTCATGTTGGTCATTTTCTCACAGACGTTGCCCAATTAACTCTACTATAATGTGCAGAAAATTAAATCAAACACAAATAACGGCTATGCGTGAAATTAAATTTATAAAATGGCGATAATTTACCCATTAGGCTCTACACACACGCACACACACACACGCACACACACAACACAACACACACCCACGCACAAAACACCCCCCACACACAACACACACAAACCCACAACACACCCACAGAAACCCACCCACCCACACACACCCACACCCACAACACACACACACCCAACACACACCCACATATATATATATATATATATATATATATATATATATATATATATATATATATATATATATACCCAAATGAGATGGAGTAAATTTCACTGTTCATAGCAAATACTTTTTAAAAAGTGCTCAATATAAAGTACAGCAATATATTATTACTATTATTATTATTATTATTATTATATTTTTATTATAAGAGATTATAATAAAAACAATAATACAAGAATTACAATCATAATATTGAAAAATGAAAACTTTTGTGTAGCGGTTTCAGAATGTTTTATTATAATCTATTATAATAAAAATATAATATATATATAAAGAGAGAGAGAGAGAGAGAGAGAGAGATAGAGAGAAAGAGTTGATTTTGTATTATATGTAACAATATTGGCCAGATGGATAATTTCTACATAATTTATGTTGAGAAAAAAAATATATATATAAGAACGAGAAAAATTAAAGAAAAATTAATCTCAGTACCTTGTCAATCTTAAAAATGATTGACAAGGTACTGAGATTAATTTAAACTTTGTATAAAAGAGGGATTATTGCCCAAATACACAATTATTAAATTACAGGACCCGACTGTCAAAAAGGAAAATAACAATAAGTCATTCAGTAAAAAAAAAAAAAAATGCTTTACTACAAATAACAACAGCTAAATATAAAATCCCAAAACCTAATGAGTTACTAAGTAATACCGGACCCGAATCTAACGTAAAAGTGCATCATATCACCCCAAGTCTTCTTAATAATGACGAACTTAAGCATCGACATATCATTGCTGAAAATCTTTGGAACTTATACCAAGGAAATAGTGTATTTCCCACTAGCAATGATAAATATATAAATCTACCAGCCATAAATTATCAGATGACCAGAAGGGATTCCCAAATTAAGGACCAAATTGACATCTATAGCTTAAATTTGACCTTCTAACAAAGAAGACGGTCATTGAAATTCTACACGGGATATTATCCCAACTGTAAGCTGATAAAATAATAAAACTTCATCCCAACCTCAGAGATCTTCTCTACGTCGACTTGGAAAAGATCGCATAATTATAAAAATATTCGAACAAAAAGCTCAAAACTGTCGCAAAAGAATTAAACTACAATTCTAATAATGTCATCAGATGAGCTGATAAGTCTAATATATACATAATTTCGGGCAAATTGGATTATTATAATAATATTACAAGTCATCATTGATGATCATCAGTCTGAATTTATAAAATTAAAATAAAATACTACGGAGACTCTAAAATAATCGGTTAATAAATATCAAACAATGCTGATCTAAGATCAATGAAAATCAATGAAATCATTGGAGATTACCAACCAGGATACCTATACTGAAATGTTCAAATATATAAACCTGAATATCCATTACAATCTATCATTTCAAAGAACCCAACACCTTTTTTAGAAAATATAAACAATTCGTCATTGACATTATTATTCCTTATCTACCAACTAATAATGTATTCAAATCTACTCACAAAATTCTCGAAATCCATAAATCAAACCAAACAATCCAAGGCATTTATTGTCAATTAATGTAGAAAATGTATTTACAAACACCCCTGTCGTTGTAACCATCGATATAACTTGTAAATCGGTGTATAAACAGAACTTGATTCCACGTCCATCTATAAAACCTAATATTCTTAAGAAATTACTACACGCCTGCACAACTATTGTCCACATCTATGACCATACTGGAAATATTTATAAACAAACTAATGAAGTATGGGAAATCCACTTGGTCGTCCTCCTCAAACTACTACATATCTCAACCTAATATATGTCTACCATTTAGATATATTTTTTTTTTATTTTAGCTGAAGACCAAAAAGAAATTGATAATCCCAAAATTACATTCGAAAAAAATAATGTCCTTTACATTAACTATGGACTTAGTTAAAAAAAATAAACTTGGACGTACTTGTGGAGTGTAGTAATAATACATTCACAATTTCGTTGTAAAAAAATACAAAACAAAAAACACTTAGAAATTCTTGCCACCTCAATTTTATTAGTCAATGTCTACTTAGAAATAAAATAGGCGTGATTAAATATTCATCGTGAGAGTGTACAAGTATTAATCCTCTCGTCCGCTTTTCTTTAAATGTCTTAAAAATAGTGAAACAAAAGCTAATGATAGTTAATAACGGTTTCCCGAATTAACTCATAGATAACCGGAGTAAGACACTACTGAAATCCATTGAACTTGAGTCTGAGTCATTTGAAATATATACACAAGACCATACCAACTGGCGATGTTCCATCATTATCGGAACCAAATCATCGATGCCACCAGGAGAGGAAAGGAAGAACTGAAATGACAAGAGATAAAAATTCGACAAAATCGATCTCGGCTCTTCCGTGCAAGAATTTATCTGCTCCGTCATCAACACTATTATCATCAAGGAAGCAATCAGAATAGAAATTTAAAATTATTGGATACGAGATAATTCCGACTGCGACAACATAAATCACCAAATTAGAACTTTTCTTTCTAAGGTAATCAATAGCAACACTCAATATACAGATAAAAAAAAAAAATAACAATTGATATTTTCTATAAAAGTCAAATACATGGTAACTATAGACAGGACGAATCTTCCCATAGAAGCATTATAAAGAAATATATAACTATATAGTCGACAAAAACAAAGAAAATTAAATTAATGTTCTACTATAAAAAAATAAAACAGCTCACCTCATTGCCAACAATAATCACTCACCTATACGTTCCAAAATACAGAGAACCCTGTGTCCGTTAAGGAACTATGTTCCTGATTGAACCAAATTCATAAATAATTATATTGGATATACTACAACATGCGTAATGAGAAGACACACGTTACATGTTTCTGATTTTTGCTCAATTAGGTCTCATGGAAATAAACATGTAAAGCTACCAAACTCTATGTTAATAATGCAAATATGATTAGCCCCTCACACATGTAAAAAAAAGGGCTAAAATAATGGAAGGATTAATAATAATAATAAAAAAGCCAACACTCAATAACATCAATTATAAACATGGCCACAGCGTGGTGACCGTGTTTAGAAAATGAAACATTTATGTAATTGCAGATACATACATAAAAAAATCATACATTAATTTAAAAGTAAAAATAAAATCATCCTTGATATTTGGCTAAAGTGTAGCCAAAGGCGGTCGACCATACAGAACATTTGCACTATTTCTACATAATTTATTTACACAAAAGAAAAAAATATGAGAATACAAGAAAAATTAAATAAAACACTTAACCGCAGTACGTAGACAGTTGTTGTTAATGTTATATATAATTAATATATAGGCAAGGTCGATATGGATAGCTGCTCGGATTGAGGAATCGGAGAGCCGAGTTCTAATTCCAGTCAAATCCATTACATTCACTTACATGCTAATACCCTTGGGAAAGGTATTAATCCGCTTCTTCTCCCTATAGCAGGACAGATTGGGTTCTATAGTCTTGGATGGCACTTGGTATAGGGGGAGGATAACTCTGAATTCAAAGCTTTCGGAGGGTCGTGCACTAATTCTCTGTATTAGGCCCTTCAAAAGTGTGGTTGTTTCTGCGCAAAGCCTTCACCACCATAATCAAATCATGAGCTGTCGTTTCCTATATATATATATATATATATATATATATATATATATATATATATATATATATATATATATATATATATATATATAATTATTGTATTCTATGTTGTAGCAATATTGAATAAAATGCGTCATATTATATCAAACTATAAATATGCACGCAAATATACACGAACTATATTTACCCCAAAAAGCTAATTACATATTCACTTAAATATTGTACATCAGTGTTATTAATGAACAAAATCAAGAATTGCAGTCTCTAGTATATATATATATATATATATATATATATATATATATATATATATATATATATATATATATATATATATATATAAGTTTACTTACTATCCAGCCAAATAAATATCAACAGTATCCTATAGAAACAATCAATATCCAGGTATTCCCCAACGAAATAAATGCCTATACATTCAAATAAAAACGACCAATATTTACCTATTCTCGAGCTTCTAGGCACAAATATAAAAGAACAGTATTTGCTTATTCCCAATCAAAGTGAATGCTTATAGATGCAAATATATACGACCGACATTTACCTCTTCCTGAATCCAGAAATTATAGTCTAAAATAAATAAAATCAATGTTTACTTGTCATAGAACCAATTAAGCGGATTTAAACTCAAATATAAGCAACCGATATTTGCCTATCCTCGAACCAAGTCATTACTGACGGCCTCAAATATAAACGAATAATATTGTTTTATTATGTAATCTAGTAAATTAGTATTCTCTAATATGAAACACTAATATCAACCTATAGTCGATCAAGTAAACACAGACTGAAATATACACGAATGATTTTTGTTTATTAGAAAATCAAGTAAATCTTTATAGAGGTTAATATAAACGACTAGTATTTATCTAATAACGAACCTTGCAAATAATTATAGACTCAAATATATTCGGCCAATATTTACATATAATCAAAAAAGTAAATACTTATAGACTCAAATACATCGGCTGTTGTTTACCTATTACCGAATCAAATAAATTCTGATAGATATTAACTACATTCTCTGATTTAAACGGTCAGTAATTAGCATATAGACTCATGTATATATTAGTGTTGTGGTAGGATCCACCTAATTTGCATAGTGGAGTACCGACCATATAAATATGGTTGGTACCGGGAAGAGAGTGAGAGGAATCGAGAGATTCTGAGACCCAGAGACCGACTCTCGGGGACTGTCGAACTCTCTGCATTAGCAGCGGGGAGCCCGGACGAGACTTTGCCGAAGGGCAAGGTTTCGGCCGGGGAGGTTGACAGGGCCTGAACCCGTCTAGGCGGGTTCAGAAAGGCCATATTTTTGGCCGACCCTACGGACTCGGGGATACCTACATTAAAACGGCCTTGTGCCACATTCGATCCTCGTGGGTGGATTGATAAATATAGGAATCGAGGGATTCAACCAGAGACTCTGCCCGACTGCGACTCAGTTAACACACATTCCAGGAACGGTCTTCCCAGGAATATACAAAAGACTATATGTAAATATTGTGTACACTTTCTTGTTTCAATACATTTTGTTCTAAGTACATTTTTGGGTTGCATTATTATTCCATGCATTAGTCAAGTTTCAACAATTAGCAATGTTTACCAATTAAATTCTTACCTTTTAAAAACTAAATGACCAATATTGATTTATTATCGGGACAAGTAAATTCTTATAAATTTAAATAATAAACATTTGACTCTTACACTTCAACTAAATACAGGCTCAAATATAATCCAATAATGTCTGCTTATTAGCTAACCAAATAAATGTTTATAGACTAAAATATAAATGAGCAATGTTTACCTACGTTCTAAACCAGGAGTCGTCAAACGGGGTCAGCGACCAGTAGGGATCGCTGAGGAGTTCCAGGGTAGGGCGGTGATAGTTTCTGGGACGAATGGAGGTCGGTGTGCAAATGATATGAGATAAATTTAATTATTGTACATGTATGTTATATTATTCGGTGCAGATGAAAGAAAGGTACTGAGCTCGATGATCAAACCGCGTTAAATAGTAGCTTTTAATTTGTTTTGATGAGACATATTAAATTTGAGAATTGCTTATTCTTTTGTAACTGGTTTTTGAGGGAAGATTCTGAACCTGATGACGCTGGGAGGAAATTCTGAACCTGAGATTTGTTAACTTTTCATACATTTTATATAATATTTACTTAACATTTTAATTGCTAACATCAGAGTGAATTTTAATGTTCTGAGATATTTTAAATGGAGGTCGCTAGGGAAGGAAGAGAAAAAAATGTAAGGTCTCTGGTCGAAATAAAAATGACGATCCCTGCTCTAAAACAAATAAATACTTTTATGTATTTAAAAAGTTTGATTTCGATTTTAATTTGCCCTAAATCAACTATATTGAGTATTGATACATGTACTATTGGTGGCCGTAATATTAACATTATAAGATACTCAAATAACACTATGTTCATGAGTAACTCGAAAAGAAAACTACATAATCTCCGAGACAGTGTGGTAGAAGAAAGCATGAAAAAAGGACTGTCAACTGCACCAAAACGGAAATTATAATCATCAGAAAGAGAAATCCCAAGATGCGTGTTACGAATTGGAAATATAAACATCAAGTATGCGCAGAAGTTTTAATATTTCGGAAGCGTTTTAATAGAGAATAGAAAAAATAGACATCGGGAACCAAGCAAGCATTGAACTGGTGAAAAATGCATCCTAAAATTAAGCATGGTGAAAAATCGTTAAGAGCAAAGTATAGTGCTGGGTTGCGTTATGTTAGATATACTCATAAGATAGTGTATGCTAGATTATCCCCACCCTACACAGATGAGGAGAAAACTGGAGAACTTGTTCTACAGAAGGATACTGAGGATTCCATGGGCAGAGCGAGTAAGCAACAAGAAAGCTTTAAAAGAAAATGGCAACATAAATAACACTTATACTCAGAATCTGGAACAGACAGCTGAAATTTTTTGGGAGCATAATGAGGAAAGAAGGTTTCGAAAACTTACCATTCATAGGGCATACTGAGTGTAAGAAAAATAAGGGAAGTCAACGAGACACATATTTGACTAGCTTATGTGAATGGATGGTGGAACAAGTGTCTTACTAAAGGGAGAAAACTGCTAAGAGCCACACGAGATAGGAAGTTATGGAGAATTGTAATCGCTCACTGAAAGTCTGCAGAACAAAGAAGAAAAGGAGAAAAATCAATGTGTGTTAAATATTTTCGGACTTCTGCCAAACTTTCGAAAGTGGTCCTTGGTATGGAGATAAACTACATCCGCTAATAATGTCTTTGATCGGGAGATTAAAGCACTTGAGAAGAGTGGAACCACCTATTAAATGTAGTTCTCCCCAGATCCACATTGACCCGGGTAGCACCTGTTAGGATCCAAGATATGGGCAAACAGTGAACCCACAAGCAAAAACAAAATACTATGAAAATATAAATACATTTTTACAGACAAATACCAACAATAAATATTTATAATAAAATTATGAAATTACTTCCAGACTCAAAAAAATTAAGTTTCGATATTAAAAGTCACACAAACCCTTTATATGCTGTTTAAAAAAAAAATGAAACTATCAGAGTTACGAAAGCTTAGCTTATATATTTTTGTACGTCTTCGCACTGGTTATGCATTAGTGAGCTTTTCTGGTTGAACATGACAGCTGAGTTGTGTGTTCGAACCTAACAGGCTGCTCCATATCATTTCCAGAATAAACAGAGGTAACGTTCTGTTGGTCATATCATAACACGGGAGGAACATATAAATCAGTAAGTGGTGAGAAGTGGCAACGTATATTATAAATAAATAAGTAATGATAAGAAATAATAATAATAAAAAAATGACGAAGAATACGGTCTGCGGAAAATAGAGAAAGAAAGAAATTGTTAATTGCCTCTCAAATACGGAGGCGTTGATTCGCTGGCGGCCATTTTCAAATAGGAAATTAATTATTTGCAGGAAGTCGTAAATGAGACGACCATGCCCTGCTTGACGACTGAAATGAATTACATGGACGTAGATATGCTGAATCCCGTACTAGAAACGATCTTGTTAATGAACACAATGGAGACTGTTGATCAGAGGGAAGATTTCAAATCGACACCACGGTTAAGGACAAATAGAAACGAGTTTTTGCTTAGTGTGTATTTATTGTTCCTTATTAACACAAACGTGTTTTACTCAATTGCGATGATTGCATTGAACTAAAGCCTTTGGCTTCCTTCAATGAAGTGTTGACAACATGACTTATAGGCACGTGTAGCGGAATATTACCAATATTTATTTCTCTGACACAGTGAACGGACGGGGTGATCGAGGTGACCACCTCTGCTACATTGCTAATATCTGCGACCATATCTTTCAAAGAATTACTGTACAAGAAAGCTGATTTGGAAGTGACCATTCTTTCACTATATCGTCACAGTCGGCATCCCAGTCTGGGAAGACACCATTGATTTTCTTTATTCGACTATCAGGCAGCAAAAACATGAAGATTTTCAACATCAGCCTAATTTACACATATTCAATCATTATATACTTCGAGTTTTTCTCATAAATCATTTTTTTTTCAAACACACAATCACACAGATACACTTACTAAGACAGAGGGTGCCGCTATTAAAAATATAAATCTGAGCTTTTTCCGAATATCTCCATTCTTGAAAGAATTCCTTCCTTCCAAGTCCAATATGAGTGGCTATAAAAAAGCTTAAAAGAATTAAACCAGCGGCTAAATTCATAACTTCATATCGGTTAAGATATATACTGCGAAACTATAATAATATTCATACTAATTGCATTATAAAGAAAAAGCATTTCCTCACTTTTGTTTATCGGACATTAAATTATGTCACTTAGAATCCTCCATAATTCATCTCGAATTTCCAGGAAGCCTGATGAATATTTATGAGCGTTGGCTAAATTTAAAAGTTTCGAAGAACTAATATTTGACTTTCGTTTATAAATCCATGTCGCAAAATAAAGTCCTTACATTTTCGTCCAATAAAGTCCATCAGGGGATGAAATGCGTCGGCTAAGATAATTTTTTTCCTTTGTGCTTATTCATATTGCCCCTCTACAAATATATTTTAGTTATATATGAAATATGACGCACGCACACACATAACACACACACACACACACACACACACATATATATATATATATATATATATATATATATATATATATATATATATATTATATATATATATATATATATATATATATATAGGGCAGCAATCCATTCTTTATACAAGTTTAATTAAAAACGACTGACAAGGTACAGCGGTTAATTTTTATTAATTTTTTTTCTGTTTAATTTTAATCACAGTACCTTGTCAGTCGTTTTTCATGAAACTTTTATGAAAGACAGATTGTTGACTAAATGCTCAATTATTACAGTACATGGCCAGGGAGCCAGCAAACAAAATAACTATATAACCAGAAAAAAAAAAATTAAAAAATGGCATTGAAGTCCGAAGCGACAGACTGTTTCAGGCTAAACACAATGGTCAGAATTCAATTTTTTATATTTACATACTCTCTATTACTGATATTGAGCCCTTCAATATATATATGCTATAAATATTGCATACCTTATAGTTGTATTTTTTTTTTTGCTTTAAAGCCTCTCTCAAGAGCTTCAGCTGAGTTTCGTACTAAATTCATTCCAATATTGAACATGATTTATTGTCATACTAAAGGTTGTTTCGTAATTTTCGGGTAATATTTGATTCCTACTAGTGTATATTTAATTGAAAATGCCTCCAAAGAAGCAGCTTTCAGATATTAAAAGGGCAACAATTGTTGCTTTATCTGGTGAAGGATATTCTCAGGTAGAAATTGCCAGGAAGATGGAATGTTCAAGAAAGGGGGTTCCAACAAGGATTAAAAGGTACAAGGAAACAAAGTCTTTCAAAAACAGAAAAGGACAAGGCCGTAAAAAGTCTACAACCGCCAGGGAAGACAGATCTTTGAAAAGAGCATCCCTTGCAGATAGGAGGAAAAGTTCTTGAGAGCTTGCTGCTGAACTTAGGAGAATGCAAACAAAACATGTCAGCTCGAACAGTGAGAAGAAGGTTATTAGAAGTGGGATTAAAAGGATGCAAAGCCAGGAAGAAGCCATACTTGTCTCAGGCCAACAAGAAAAAACGACAGGAATTTGCAAAAAACCATGGAAATTGGGCACCTGATGATTGGGGGAAAATTGTTTGGTCTGACGAAAGTAACTTTGAGGTAAGTTAACAGCTTCTATTTCCTAAACTTTGGATGTAATAATTGAAATTTTTATGTGAATACACATCCATAACATTTATTCAAAAATTGTAACAAATTCTTTTTTTTCATCAGATTTTTGGCACCCCTGGAGCGGTTTATGTTCGCCGTAGGGAAGGAGAGGCATTTCATCCTGATTGTGTGGTTCTAACTGTAAAATTTGGAGGAGGAAGCGTAATGGTTTGGGGCTGCATGGCTTCTTCAGGCACTTGAATGTTTTACACATGTGAGGGCAGAATGAGCTCCACAATTTATACTAACATCATGGACCAAGTTTACCGAACCTCTTTGACTGAAATATTTAATAATAACATTCCAAGTGATGTAATCTTCCAACAAGACAATGCTCCATGCAATACGTAAAAAGTTTCAATCGGTTGGTTTGAGAAAAAAGGGATTACAGTGATGAAGTGGCCCCCTCAATCCCCAGACCTAAATCCCATTGAAACTTTGTGGTCCCATTTAGGGAAAAGAGTGAGAATGCACAAATGTTCATCAAAAAAAAAAAGAATAAGAGGCCAAACTTCATGAAGATTGGCAGAAAATAGATCCTACCACCTGCAACAACTTAGTCAATAATATGCAAAAACGAATAAAAGCTGTTATAAAGGCAAAAGGAGGACATACCAAATATTAATTGTTGTTATTAATGTTTACTCCACTATTCTTAACATTTAAATATATAAGTTTGAATCATAATTTCGATTTTTCATTGGTGCTCCGTAATTTTGGCCAAGGCTGTATATATATACACATACATATACACACACAAACACAAGCGCGGGCACACACACACACACACACACACACACATATATATCTATATATCTATATATATATATATATATATTGGGTGTATTTGGGTAGAAGCTTTTCGGTTATACATGTCTGGTTGAAGAAAAAAAGTTTTCTCATGTTGAATTTATATTTTTCTGCTTTCGAGCATTTCCCCAATTTCCCATAAATATTTAAATAAAAATTCTTCATTGCCTGAGTACTAGGAGAATATTTTTACTATCCAATTCACCCAAATCAAGGCGATAATTCTACGAAGAAGCAAGAAAGAAATGACAAGTCTATTGAAAGAACCGGTAACACAAACCTAAAGAGTAAAAAAAGGAATAACCCTCTGTTACTTTTCAAAAGACATGGGAGGAGTGTGAACTGGACGACAAGCTAACATACTATTCATAATGAAAAAAATAAAAATAATTACTGAATAAAATTTTAGAGTTGAGGGGGAGATGTTAGAAGTATAGGGTTGAAGTGAAGTAGAAAGCTAAATTGAATCCTAAACTTGATACAATTTGAAAAACTCAACCCCTGTCCAAAAATTAGGAGTGGAGTGCGAACCGGACGACAGGCGAACCTATCTACTTTGAATAATTTATATTAAATGTGCACCGGAAATGAGGAAAATAATCTGAAACATAAAAAAATAGTTATGCATCTGCAAAGTCCATAATGAGAGATTCAGACAACCACAGATGTTGTTTGATTCTCTAATGATGTCAGCGATTGTATTTCCTTCTTGTTGGAGTCTTCCTTGTTCTCTTGTAATCTTTGTGAGGAGCTAAGGTGGATTCATATACCAACATTTCATTATCAAATACTTTTTATTTAGATTTTTTTTTGTCTGCTTATGTCCCTTTTCCTGGTTTCCGGCACATATTTAAATATAAATTGTTTAAAAGAGCCAGGAAATGAAAATTAATATTTAAATATGCACCGTAAACATTTCTAAATAAGTGAATATTTTTACCTCATAATAGAAAAATTAACCAGAGCTATATAAAAGAAAAAGTATTCGCGGATTAAAATCATATATATATATATATATATATATATATATATATATATATATATATATATATATATACACTCGGACAATATCTCTATCTATAAAAAGCAGGATTGTGTGTGTGTGTGTGTGTGTGTAACGAATGCACGGCCGCAATTTTCGAAGCATTTGGAACAAAATTTACATGCATATGCTTCAAGTTAGTGGGAAGGCCAAAACCGACGTTGCGTTTCCCAACTCCCATCGATAGTGGAAATAATCGATTTCTTTATTCTTCTACGGCAGTTTGCGGCCATTTTCTACGGGCATTCGTCACAAGTGGGAAAAATTTAAATCTGCATGGCACTTTACTCCAATTGACTCATTCGCTTGCTTAAATTCATTCTGATTCCCCAGAACTGGATTGGATGTTAAAAATTATTTGTTGTTAACATTCATTTTTCATTCTGTTTTTCAAGATACGAGTCCTTTTTTAAAGCTGATCGTTTTGTGTTCATTTTGTTTAGTTCTTTTTTCGTAATAGATTTAATGTTTAGTATAGAGCTTAGAAACAATTCGCATTGTGAGATAGGCAAGAAGTAAGGCATGTAGCAACATCAGCACTGCAGAGGGCACTCCTTTAAAGGTAAGGAAGGGCAAAAATATTTTAAGTGAAGTAATAGTGATTGCTGTATGAGTCGTACGATTTTTGAATCAAGCACGGGCAACATCTGGCCATGCTGCTAGTATATATATATATATATATATATATATATATATATATATTCGGACAAAAAATGTATTGCTATTTCAAGAAAGAAAAACCGTGTCTTTCGTAGTGTTTTAGGCTAGGCTTTTACTTTTAGAGTTGTGTACCTCAGAAAACTTACTACATTGGCGATCATTGCACAATAAATTGAAGATGTACGTGCAGCAATCTCACGAAACCCTTTGTCCAACTTTGCCCGGGCAGTAGTTCGCCGTACTAAATAATATCTCGAAGATAAAGGCTACCATTTGGTGCATCTGTTGTGACTGTGTATTCCAACAGTAGCTTGTATTAATCTTGGGATGTCTGATAAATTTAGTATTACAATATCTTTTTTCCTTTCCCGAAGTAGGCATATATTTTTTGGCAAACTCTCTCTCTTTCTGTCTGTCTGTCTGTCTGTCTCTCTCTCTCTCTCTTTATATATATATATATATATATATATATATATATATATATATATATATAATGCGTGTATGGAGAGAAAGTGAGAGAGGTAGACAGTGGCATTTATTACCATTTAAATAATGAGTACATTTTTGCTTATATATATATATATATATATATATATATATATATATATATATATATATATATATATATATATCATCTGAACAATTACCATGGAAGTATATTTTAAAAAAGTCACAAAGAGCCGCCTGATCAGGACATAATATTGCTGATTGTTCTTAGGATCTTATCAAGAAGCTTCAGGTAAACAGCAGGGTCACAGGGCCGTATATGGCAGCAATATTCTAAGCATAGTCGAATGGTAGACTTATACATATGCAAGATAGATTCCGGGGAGAAAAATTATCTCGCCCGACACAGTTAACCGACTTTCTTAGCAACTAACCTAGCAATGCATCCAATATATTCTTTCCACTTAATGTCAGTTAAGAACCTTAACTCGTAAAGGCGCAATGAGTCATTTTCTTGGAGGATAGTATCAGTCATCCTGATGGAAGGCAGAGACGAGTCTCTCAAAGGATTATTGTCGAGAAATTTAGTTTTGGAGCCGTTAAAAATGACAAGACATCTTTTTCCTAAGTTAACGAAGGTTTTGGGGTCGTTTAGGATAATAGCTGCTATTTTGATATTGTCGGACTGATCAAGCCTTATTATCGAGGCAGGGGAACTGTTAGTGTCATCAGCGTAGATGCAAAGTTGAGAACTGATGGCATCGGTAAGTTGGTTAAAAATAGCAGAGGACGAGGAATGATTTGCCTGGGGACGCCCACGTTAGTACGAAAGGATGTAGACGAGTGGCCGTTCAGGAAAACTTTTATTTCACGATTTGATAGGAACGACTGTATCAGCTCAAAAATTTGCCCGGAGTTACCGTAACCTTTCAGCTTGTCGATAAGTTCATAATATCAGGGCCTGCCAAAGGCTTTCGAGATATCCAATGCTACTGCTCAGGTTTTACCGTTTTTATCTAAAGTATGATAGATTCTTTCCGCAACTATCGTCAGCACATCAAAAGATGATCTGGAGAATAGAAAACTGTATTACTTTTCTGAGAAAAAGACCTGAGATATATGGAACCAACTGATCATCGATTAGGGCCTTTATGAGTTTTCCTAAATGACATAGAAGGGTAATAGGTCGATAGTTGGAAAAGTTGGACTGTCCATAAGAATTCTTAAAAATTGGAACAGTAGACGATGACTTCCAGCAGGCAGGAAAGCGGGAGGCAGCGAAGCATTTATAGTTTCGAGAAAACAGGAGCCTGTTCGGGAGCAAAAGTCTTAATGACTGTTACAGGGATTCCATCGGATTGACATGCTTTCTGTTGATCATAAGTTACATGCATATCACTCAACAGAGACTCTCTTCTAAGTCGAAAGTTATTAGGTTGGTGCAAAAATAATGTCGTTTTCTCACATATGTTACTATGTGAGAAAACGACATTATTTTTGCACCAACCTAAGAATTCTACGCTTAGAACGGATATCGCGAATATTGGAGGAAAGAAAGATTTAATGGGGTAGGTGGGTTTTTAGTCAGCTATATGTTATGAGGAAAGATAATAACCGCCATAGTTGTCACAATTTGTCGTCAGTGGCAATGCAAACAAGCCAGTGCGTGACTGTGAGCAGAAGATAATGTGGATAATTCAAAAAAAGAAAGCCATGAAATTTTCATGGCTACTGCTAGTTATTAATAATTTGCATCAGAAAATTATTCATTATTGGTGTAATTTTGCTGTAATCCACGCGCCAATCTGCGCAGCATTTCTTGTCCCTAAATATTCCTAAACACACGTTTCTCCTTACCCAGCCAGCAGCTGCCGAAGTACGAGACATAACAGAAAGGAAATGATAGTAATATATTTTACATCAATTTTTTCCCAATCATTTCCTCTACCAAATAACACAAAGATTACTGCGAATAAATCTAACAACGTTGCTATGTTTATAATTTTTTCTTTGCATCGGCATGAATTGGTCTTCTTTTCAGATGTGAGGAAATGTCCCTAATTTGTTATAAATAATTTCCTGTGTGAGTAACGCTGGCCTTGTATAGTAACTTTTGATAATCTCCTTCCTTTTGTCTGATTTTCAAAATATTGCATCAAATTACAAATCCTTTAAATGAGATTGTTTTTATTAATGTTTAACCTATGCAGGCCCATGAGTCATTCATATCTATCATGAATGGCTCTTGGGCCTTTATAGGTTGAACATGACTGAAGGTTGTTATATGAGCGGTAAGAGTTAGAGGCGCAGATTTTTGAGGATATGTAGGGAAGCTAACATTCAACTGTAGATTTTAAAAGGTTAATTGAAACAGTTTGAAAATTCGTCCAGAAATACAATAACGTTTCAACTTGTTAAGAAGACCAGCATGTCTGTCAAATGTCTGTCAAATAATGTCGAGATATCTAAAACAACAGCCCGAATTTCACCATTCTTATCTAAAGCTTGATAAACTCTTGTAGCGTTGCAGCTAAGACAAGACAGTAGGTTTGTCCTTAGGGTACACGCTTGTGGCCTAAAAATAACTCTTTGGCCAGATCGTCACCCACGAAATAAAACCATGAGACTACTGTAGTATTAGGCAAATTTTATTCTGGTTCTAACCTGCTACTGTAGACGACACACAGAGAGAGAGAGAGAGAGAGAGAGAGAGAAAGAGAGATAGAGAGATGAAGAAATGTGAGTGGGAGGAACAGTTTAACGTGCGTCTTCCGTTTTGCATCGCTCCGAGGTGGTCTCTCGTCACTCTCCGTACATTTGCTTGGGGCTCTATGTTTTCCGCTGGTAGTGACAACAGTCCCATGGAGATATTGTTACTTGTCTTGTTATCTTTGTCTAAAAAGTAATTTATCGAGATCTGGCTTTATTCAGTGGCCATCTTTGTCAGGTTTGTTTCCTTGTGAAGTTCGCTACAATGATGATCATCAGGATAATAAACATCTGAAACATTTTTTGTGACAACACGTTTCCATTTAACAAGGTATTGGCTGACACTGATATCACTACACTCTTCCGGTAATAATTGTTAACACATCAGCAGTTGATAGAGAGAAGCGAAATCCATATTGCTTACCTGAAAGTCGGCCCTTCGAGGTGAGATCCATAACCAGTTCAGAGCTGATTAGAGCATGTAACATACTGACAAAAAGAGGTCGAAGTTTAATAGTCTGACAGAAGGATAAGATTGTTCACTTATGTTAATAAATACTGGAACTACAGTAGAGGATATTGACCAAGCAGGAAAACCACTAGAAAACAAGTCGTTAATTGTAGATTATAGAAGAGATAAGGAGCCAGCTCAAGAGACCTTTTCTTAGGGACTATTGCAAGGATACCATGAAGTCCACATTTGTGGCGGCCCAGTTTACAGATATTAGTAGAAACTATGAACGGTGTTATATGCATATCACGTTATATATTCAGTGGAAAGTCAGGCAAAGATGCTCCAGATTAGTCAAGAAAAGAATTTACGGGCAAAGCAATGTCTTGCCCGTAGATGTTAACACTACAGAATGAGTGAAGCTAGGCGGTATAGAAAACTTACTTTTATTTAACACACCAAGAGAACAAAATATGTTAGATGTTATACGGTGCCTCATTCTTTCAGCAAACAAAGATATTACCCACTTTAAGGACATATTTACAATTATCACGAGCTGACATAAAAAATCTTCAGCACTATCCCTCTGGTACAGGCTAAAACTATGACTCCTCTGGCCTATAGCTGCTGAATAGACATGTTTGAGCCAAGGAGAACATACTAATACAATGCTCGAGCCCTAGAGGAACGTTCCCAAGCTATTAACACACCTTTAAGAACGATCATGGTCATTATCCGGTGCTTGAGACAATACCAAGAAGTGCTAAGAGAATTTGAGTATTTTTTGTGCAACTACCAAATATGAGCTTAAACCGGGCCGAGTCTCACTTTCTTCCCCGGGTCGGCGTGCGGATAAATACATACTTTTAAGATTTCCCGATGTTCTGGCAGGGATTAAAATGTAATATCTGTTTTCTTTTTCATTAAGCTATGAGATATGTTTGATACCGGAGATTCCAATGTTCTCTTCAATTCTTCGAATTCAGAGACCCCGATATACCCCAGAAACACCTATGTAGTCGAAACTGATCTAGGCAGACAAGCTTTCTAAGTAATACGGTACGTCTAAGTGCCCTTGAAATGATGTTCTAAGTGTAGCTTAGATGGGGCACAAAGCCGAATGTGTTGGGTACCCAGTAAAGATCGAATTCATTATTCAATCGTAATTGATCTAACCAGACAGGCTTGCTAAGCATTACACCACATCGAAGTTCCCTTGAAATGATTTTCTAAACCGCGCTTGTATGTGGCACAAGGCTGAAAGTAAGAGACACGCAGTGAGGATCGAACTCACTATTCAGTCGCAATTAATCTAGCCAGACAAGCTTGCTAAGCATTGAACCACATTGATGTAACTTTAAAATGATATTCTGAGCATAGCTTTAATGTAACATAAGACCGAAATTTTAGGGCACCCATTGCGGATCGAATTCACTATCCAGTCGCAATTGATGTATTGGTGTATGGTGCAAAAATAATGTCGTTTTCTGACATAGTAACATATGTGAGAAAACGATATTATATTTGCACCAACCTAATAACTAGAAAAGCTTGGTAGCAGTTACAGCCTGTCGAAAAGCCCATCATGTGGTTGGGTAATGACTGGGGAGATAGGATTGGCTGACCATTATCACTGGGAAGTGAATTTGATCCTCATCAGGTGCCTGATGTTTCTGGCTATTAAGATTAAAAAATGGTTAAGGAACTAATACGGTAGAGTGTGACACTTGAACTGGATCCTCCCTGGTCTCCCATTTTATTAGCCCTGTGCCAAACTATGCTACACTTTATATCTATAAAATTGTGTCTCTGTTATTTCTCTTCATACGTTAAATGTGATATGGTAATTAGGACTAACTACTTCCTTCCTTTAAAAACATTTAGTCTTTGCTTTCTCCCTGTATACGTAATTATGTGAATGTAAGCTTTCACGTGTTTGCCTAGTAAATGCTCTATGATACTTTTGACATCTGCTTCCTCAGCAAGAATGGTTAACTTGGAATTCGCCTTTATTTTTATCGTCGTCGTTATAATCAATGACATTCGGTGTTCGAAAAGGCACTGAGGTCGTTCATTGCTTCAGGGTCTACAGTGGTTTGCTTTACCGGATGTGATTGCTGTCGTCAAATGCCAGATGGTCCTGTGGGAAACTTTGGAGTGTATCACCGATTAGAATACTAGACTGGTTAAGCCTCTCCCTGAACCGTTTCCGCAGATCGATTTTCACATCAATCGATATTCGGACATCCACCAGTGATTTCTTTTGCCCAGACCGCCGGAGATATATGTAGTCATCATTTCGGGTATCAGAACACTAAAAAAAACCGTGGAAAAGCCGAAAGAAAAAAGAAACAAACAAACAAAGTAAAAAAGAAAGAAGAAAGAAAGAAGAAGGAAAAAACAAATACAAAAAGAAAAAAAAATGGGTTGGTAAAATTTACATTAACCCTTAAGGAAAGAGAGAAAAAGACTAATTATAAATTAGAAGAAGACAAAATGAATAGGTATCAGCAAAAGGATGAGCCCAAAATGTAAAATACAAATGGCGGATACTAAAATCAAACAAGTACACAAATTTATATATCTAGGAAGAGTTCAAACAGAGAACGGAAAGTGCGACACTGAGATCCGAAGACGTATTGGGATGGCCAAAAATGCATCCCAAAAGCTAAGCGGATTGGTAAGAGACAGAGAATTTTCGTTGCAAACAAAGGAAAGTGTCGAAACTGTTACGTAATATTTTCCATCCTGCATGGCAGCGAATGTTGTGCAATCTCCTCGAAGAGGAAGACACTTGAAGAAACAGAAATGTGTTTTTACAGAAAGATGCCGAGGATACCATGGACCGAACACGTAAGCAACGACAAGACTAGAGAAAACGGAAGCAAACAGAAAGTCATATTTAACATCAGGAGCAGGCAGTCGAAATATTTGTGGTACAAAATAAGGAAAAGGGATTGTATAACCTGTTAGTCGAAAAGCAGATTGAGGGTAAGTGGGACAGAAGAAAGTTGTGAGTAACATACTTGATCAGATTGAACAAATGGATGGCAGAAAAGCTTTTGAGATAAATAACAAAACGACCAAACATATTAGGAGATCCAAGGTACAAGAAGATGTCATAAAATTGAACGACACATAAAAGAAAGACGAGCCCATGCTGGGCATTTAAATATGTTTTTTTTTTTTTAGTTTTGGGTCTATAAGAAGTTATTGGTTCGTTAATAAGTAAATATTGACTGAGTCAGTCAATGCTTATAGGTTCGCAGTTAGCATATTAGTATTTTATATTTGAGTATGAAATATCTACTTGTTTTGGTATTAAACGTTTATATTTGAATCTATATGCATTCATTTGCTTCGTAAGAGAGGAATATATTGGTCGTTTATAGTTGAACCTATAAGAATTTACTATCTTTGAATCAGGAAAATATTGGTCGTTTATAGACGAACCTATGAGAATTTATTTACTTTGGGGACAGATAAATATTGGTCGTTTATACTTTAGTTTATAAGCGTTTACGTGTTTCGAGGAGAGGTAAACATTGGTCGTATATATTTCAGACTATAATGTCTTGCTTCGGGGAAAAGTAAATATCGGTTGCATATATTTCAGCCTATAAACATTTACTTTCTTCGGAAATAGTTAAATATTAATAGTTTATATTTGGTTCTGCAAGCATTTATTTTTTTAGGGGATAACTAAATATTGGTCAGTTGTAGTTGAGACTGCAAACATTTAGTTGGCTTGAGGATAAGTAAACATTGGTCACTTATATCTTATGCTTAAGAGGGCGGCTGAAACGTTCATAGGCCGACAAAGATATGTAAGTAGACTGACCAAATGATATGGTTATCCCATGAACATTTCAGACGACCCTCGTATATGCATTTACTTGTTTAGAGGATAGCTAAATATTTGGTCGTTTATAAATGATTCGATAATTAATAATTTAATCTGTGAATAGGCACATATTGATCATTTATATTTGAGTTTATAAGTATTTACTTTGTTCGGGGATAGGACAATATTGGTCAATTATATTTGAGTCTTTACGCTGTGTAAGAACATTATTATTAAAAATAAATAAAAATACGATGTAAAATAATAATAATTATAATTAATATTATAAATAAAAAAAAAGAATATTTCAAATTTGTTTAAAATAAGTTAAATAAAAAATGAAAATAACAAAACTCTTCCAGCATGCAACAAAAACTGTTCCTGTCGGAAATACGGACATCCTGCCAAAAGATGTTAAATTCAATCTCTTCACCAAGAACCATGATACGGACAACACATGCCCAACTTCTCTGTGATATGGCGGGTAATAATATGGAGTGACTTCTCCCTTTTATCATATGTGCCATAAACAATTGTAACCTAAAAATACACACAACAATACACACAAGAAAAAATATAAATAAATTGTACGAATTTAACATAAAATTTACTATGCTTTTCTTTTAATTTCTGTACGTTTTTTTACTGTCAAGTATGTTTTTGTTCCGGGAAAACGAGGCACATTTCTGCTGCTATGATGTGAGCGACCCACCCACATCATTTCGTGAACGCCGAAGTGTTTAAGAAAAACAGCCTATTCACCCACAGTCACGTGTATAGGTAAATATTGGTGGTTTATATATGAGTCTATATGCATTTACCTTTGTCGAGGGTCGATAAATGCTGATGGTTTATACTTGAGTCCATAAGGGTTTACTTGGTTCCTGGATAGATAACTATTGGTCGTTTATATCTTGGTCTATAAGTATTTACTTAATATTGGTCATTTATATTTGAGTCTATAAACATTTAATTGATATGCGTCCTCTTTTGTGTGGTGTTACTTCTTTGATCTGAGTGGAGTTGGCGGATTCTGAAACTCACCAAAAAGTCAAGGAAGAAAAAGGACAGATAAAATAAGAATATAAAGGCAATTAAATTTATTGCCCTGGAATGCTATTAGGTTGGTGCAAAAATAAGGTCGTTTTCTCACATATGTTACTATGTGAGAAAACGACATTATTTTTGCACCAGCCTAATAGAAACTAGGTATATTCGTCCTGGCTTTGCATCACGGCTTCAGTCCGTTTCCTACCACCGTAACGTAACTTCCCTGTGTCTTTTCCATAAATACTTTCATCGTAATTGTTCTGATGTCCTTTACGCCATGCTGCCTAGATTTGATTAATTTAAGCGCAGTACTAGATTGGCGGCAAATTCTCAGCATTTTACAGTAGGAATGGCTAGATATATCCGCAAATTCTCTGCTATCAGACGCTTCTATCGCACTTCTTTCTAGTGAAATTCTCTTCTTGTTTCTTGCTTCCCTGTTAACGTTGATTTTAAAATATTTGTATGCAACGACTATCGTTATTTTCAATTTTTCTGTCTTTTTGTTTATTTATTTATTTATTTATTTATTATACTCTCTCCTTAATAGAATTAGGTTGGTGGAAAAATAATGACGTAATAATGTCGTTTTTTGACGTATTTTGTAACGTCAAAAAACGACATTATTACGTCATTATTTTTGCACCAACTTAATAGTTTCTTTTCTCATATTGTCTAACATTCAGTAACCTCTTGTGTCCTAGTGGCTTCATTGCCTTGCTTGGGGTGAAACGATAAAAAAAAATGTTGTTAGCGGGAGTGAAATACAGTAGAATCCCTAAGGGCCTTCCGGGTATGAGGAATTGGTTACAAAGTCTGAATATGAAGGTTTATAAAATAAAGAACTGAAATCAGGTTTAATATTTATTTTTAGTGATTTACTGTCAACAGAATAAGCTAATGGTGAGTGAAATTTAATGGAATTGATTTTAAGGAAAATCAAATAAATTATGTAATGTTAAAATATGAAGTAAAGAGTAAAACGTAAAAGGAATTTAAAATAAACGAACAAACAGAATGTAAGAAGGAAATTACGAAGGAATGCTTTAAAAACGAAAATTAATATAATCAAAACTAGTCTATTACGCGAATGAGCAAATAAAGTTCTTTGTTAATACCTAAATACTGGAAGTGTCTTTGAATTTTATTCAATTCTTTTAACCTTGCATTTTATAAATATTCGGATTCTGGAAAAAAAAGGTAAACATAATTTTAGCAAATGGAGTTTATATTTATTTACGGATAGTAAGAAAGACTACAGGTTAAAACTTATACTTCTTGCTCGACACCGCGAACAAAGTCATTTTGCCAAGGTAGCCGTTAACTGTGAAAAATTATCTTTCTTTCTATCTGCCGTGTCATTTCAGTTTATAGGCGATCATGGCTCTCCACCTCACTCTACCCTTTGCAGCACTGAACAAGTTCCTTCCCTCTGCCACCTCCCTCAGACCACGCTCTGTCATCCACTTGCTTAAGCCCGCCAGATATGTCATGGGTTGTTTGGCTTGTCTCTCTTTACTCCTGTTTGTCCCATGAGTATCAGATTCTCCAGGCCACACTTCCTCATTATGTGTCCCAGAAATTTAATCTGCCTCTTCCTGATGTTAAGTATAAGCCTCATCCTTGTTTGCATCATCTCTAAGACCTCATCTTTGCTCGCACGCTCCGTCCTTAGAATTACGGAGAGAAAAAAAATTACTTGCTTATAACAGAGCTTTCTTATTCTAAACCTAAACAGTATCTAGTGAATAAAGCAATTATTCGATGCAGTTGGATAATTTATAAAGAAGTGCTGGCGAAAATATCACAGCACAATGTTTTCAGGCGAAAATAAAATCTCGTTTGAATGTAGATTTGAAAGAAAAAAAATATTTTTCTAGAAAAAGGAAGTCGACTAATTATTTTGCTGTATTATAAGGTCAATCTCCATGGTATAAATTTTGGGTGGGGCATACAATACGACAGCTGTTTCTCCTGCAGTGGAATAACCCCACCCAAAAAGGGTAACGTACAAATTAAATAGTTAGAGGCTTAAATATAAACGACTAATATTTACCTATCCCCATCCAAGTAAATGCTTACAGACTCAAGTATAAACAATATTTATGTATACTGAATCGACAAATGCTTATAGATACAAGACATGGTCAAGATTTCGCTATCCCTATACCCAGTAAATGCGTATAGTCTCAAATATAAATGGCCAATATATCTATCTTGGAGACAAGTAAATGCATAGAGATTACAATATAAATGATCAATGTGAACGAAGTAAACGATTAGAGTCTCAAATATAAATGACCAATATGTCTATCCGTGAATCAAATAAATGACTATAGTCTCAAATATAAATGACCATCCACTTGCTTAAGCCAGCCAGATAGGTCGTGCGTTGTTTCCCTTGTCTCGTTTTTCTCCTGTTTGACCCATGAGTATCAGATGCATATAGACTCAAATATGAATGACCAATATGTCTATCAGTGAATCAAATAAATGCATATAGTCTCAAATATGAATGGCCAATATGTCTATCACTGTATAAAAAAAATGCATATAGTCTCAAAAATACATGACCAATATATCTATCCGTGAATCAAATAAATGCACATAGTCTCAAATATAAATGACCAATATGTCTATCCGTGAATCAAATAAATGCATATAGTCTCAAATATAAATGACCAATATGTCTATCCGTGAATCAGTTAAATGCATATAGTCTCAAATATAAATGACCAATATATCTATCCGCGAATCAAATAAATGCATATAGTATCAAACATAAATGACCAATATATCTATCCGTGAATCAAATAAATACATATAGTCTCAAATATAAATGACCAATATGTCTATCCGTGAATCAAATAAATGCTTATAGTCTCAAATATAAATGACCAACATATCTATCCGTGAATCAATTAAATGCTTATAGTCACAAACATTAATGACCAATATGTCTATCCGGGAATCAAATAAATGCGTATAGTCTCAAATATAAATGACCAATATGTCTATCCCTTAATCAAATAAATGCATATAGTCTCAAATATAAATGAGCAATATGTCTATCCGTGAATCAAACGATTGCATATAGTCTGTAATATAAATGACAAATATGTCTATCCCTGAATCAAATAAATGCTTACAGTCTCAATTATAAATGGCTAATATGTCTATCCGTGAATCAAGTAAATGCATATAGTCTCAAATATAAATGACCAATATGTCTATCCCTTAATCAATTAAATGCATATAGTCTCAAATATAAGTGACCAATATGTCTATCTGTGAATCAAATAAATGCATATAGTCTCAAACATAAATGACCAATAAGACTATCCGTGAATGAAAAAAATACATGTAGTAACAAGTATAAATGACGAAAATGTCTATACATGAATCAAAAAATGCATATAATCTCAAATAAAAATGACCAATATGTCTACCGTGAAGCAAAAAAATGCATATAGACTGTAATACAAATGACCAATATGTCATTCCCTGAATCAAATAAATGCATATAGTCTCAAATATATGACTAATATATCTATCCCTGAATCAAATAAATACATAGAGTCTGAAATATAAATGACCAATATATCTATCCGTGAATAAAGTATATGCATATAGTCTGAAATACAAATGGACAAATTGTCTATCCTTGAAACAAGTAAATACATATAGTCTCAAATATGAATGACCAATATATCTGTCCCTGAATCAAAACAATTCATAGTCGCTAATATAAATGACCAATATCTCTATCCCTGAATCAAATAAATGCATATAGTCTCAAATATAAATGGCCAATATGTCTATCCCTTAATCAAATAAATGCATATAGTCACAAATATAAATGACCAATCTGTCTATCCGTGAATCAAATAAATGATTATAGTCTCAAATATAAATGACCAACATATCTATCCGTGAATCAATTAAATGCCTATAGTCTCAAACAGTAATGACCAATATGTCTATCCGTGAATCAAAGAAATGCGTATACTCTCAAATATAAATGACCAATATGTCTATCCGTGAATCAGATAAATGCTTATAGTCTCAAATAAAAATGACCAATATGTATATCCTTGAATGAAATATATGCATATAGTCTCAAACATAAATGACCAATAAGACTATCCGTGAATCAAATAAATGCATATAGTCTGAATATAAATGACCTATATGTCTCTCTGTGTAACAAAAAAATGCATATAGTCTGTAATATCAATGACCAATATGTCTATACGTGAATAAAATAAATGCATATAATCTCAAATATAAATGACCAATATGTCTATCCCTGAATCTAATAAATGCATATATCTCAAATATATGACCAATATATCTATCCGCGAATCGAATAAATCCATAGAGTCGCAAATATAAATTACCAATATGCCTATCCGTGATTCAAATATAAGCATATAGTCTCAAATATAAATGACCAATATTTCTATCCATGATTCAAATCAATGCATATATTCTCAATTATATGTGGCCAATATCTCTATCCGTGAATCAAGTAAATGCATATAGTCTCAAATATAAATGACCAATATATCTAACCGTGAATCAAATAAATGCAGATAGTCACTAATATAAATGACCAATATGTCTATCATTGAAGCAAATAAATGCGTATAGTCTCAAATATAAATGACCGATATATCTATCCGTGAATCAAATAAATGCAGTCTCAAATATAAATGACCAATATTTCTACCCCTGAATCAAATAAATGCATATAGTGTCAATTATAAATGACCAATATGTCTATCCGTGAATCAAATAAATGTATATAGTCTCAAATATAAATGACCGATATGTCTATCCGTGAATCAAAGAAATGCGTATAGTCTCAAATATAAATAACCAATATGTCTATCCGCGAATCAGATAAATACATACAGGCTCAAATATAAATGACCAATATGTCTATCCCTGAATCAAATAAATGCATATAGTCTCAAATATAAATGACCAATCTGTCTATCCCTGAATCAAATAAATGCATATAGTCTCAAATATAAATGGCCAAATTGTCTATCCTTTAATCAAGTAAATATATAGTCTCAAATATAAATGACCAATACATCGGTCCCTGAATCAAATAAATTCATAGTCTCAAATATAAATGACCAATCTGTCTATCCGCGAATCAAATAAATCCATACAGTCTCAAATATAAATAACCAATATGTATATCCCTTAATCAAATAAATGCATATAGTCTAAAATATAAATGACCAATATGTCTATCCGTGAATCAAATAAATGTATATAGTCTCAAACATAAATGACCAATAAGACTATCCGTGAATTAAACAAATGCATATAGTCTCAAGCATAAATCACCAAAATCTCTATCCCTGAATCAAAAAAATGCATATAGTTTCAAATATAAATGACCTATATGTCTATCCGTGTAACAAATAAATGCATATAGTCTGTAATATAAATGACAAATATGTCTATCCCTGAATCAAATTAATGCTTATAGTCTCCATTATAAATGGCCAATATGTCTATCCGCGAATCAAGTAAATGCATATGGTCTCAAATATAAATGACCAATTTGTCTATCCGCGAATCAAGTAAATGCATATAGTCACAAATATAAATGACCAATATGTCTATCCGTGTATCATGTAAATGCATACAGTCTCAAATATAAATGACCAATATGTCTATGGATGAATCAAATAAATGCATGTAGTCTCAAATATAAATGGCCAATATGTCTATGGATGAATCAAATAAATGCATGTAGTCTCAAATATAAATGGCCAATATGTATATCCCTGAATCCAAGAAATGCATATAGTCTTAAATATAAATGACCATTATGTATATCCCTGAATCAAATAAATGCATATATTCTCAAATATAAATGTCCAATATGTCTATCCCTGAATCAAATAAATGCATATAGTCTCAAATATAGATGACCCACAAGTCTATCGCTGAATCAAATAAATACATATAGTCTGAAATATAAATGTCCATGATGTCTATCCGCGAATAATATAAATACATACAGTCTCACATATAAATGATTAATGTGTCTAACCTTGAATCAAATAAATGCATATAGTCTAAAATATAAATGACCAATATGTCTATCAGTGAATCCAGTAAATGCATAGTCTTAAATATAAATGGCCGATATTTATCCATTCATGTATAAATTACATGCTTATAGACTCAAATATAACTAACCAATATGTGTGTACAACTACTCTATAAAATGATTACATACGCAAATTTATCATTTTATGGCTTGTGTGAATGTTGAAACTTTAAAAAGTATATTTTTGCGTATGTAATATTTGTGCGAATATCACGAAATCCATTTTCAAGGGTTTTTCCTCCATGAAAGTTCTCTTTTAATAAGTGTTTCTTTCTTATTTCTGTGTATAAATAATGCATATGTAAATTCTTGTGTACATCTTTATACTCATAAATACGTTCTTATTTTTTAATTTCTGTAAGTTTTACCAATATCTTTTAAGGAATAGTTCTGACAATTTATATATTTATTTCAGAATTTTATTTATTATAAACAGTTTCGATTCTGTTCATATCCATAATATTTGGAATTAATTTAATATTAAGAGTGGATATATTATTTCAAATGTCTGGTATGCAAAATATTACAAGCAAGATTAATTCTCCTGCAATATATCGTAAAAAATATAGCAGTAGATCCAGCTAAAATGTACGATAACGCAATGCTCTTCATTAAATGAATTGATTACTATGGCAGCCTAGTGTTTGTTTACATCCCTAAAAAATACATACTAGAATCTCCATTTCCCTTCTATCTTGTTCGTCTATAGCCCACTGGCAGGGACTGCGGCTGATATCAGATCGGTCGGGTTTCTTTACCGGCTTTAAACAATCGGATATCTAACGGTAGTGAAAAGCTGGGATCCAGAGAAACAGGCCATTTTGTAGATGCGATATATATATATATATATATATATATATATATATATATATATATATATATATGAAGAGAAATATACGGAAAAACAAACAAAAATCCTTATATGCAATTATGCTGTTTTAATGTTAATATAATATCAACGTCGGACGTTTCGGTCTAATAAACCATCTTCAGGACGTATTCCTAAAATATAATTAACATTAACAATTTAACATGACAAAGACGATGGACATAAGAACCAGACTTATCCAAACAGATAACTGAAAGTTTTATGATCAGCGTTCCATTGAAACATGGTCACGTTGTCGTCAAGTGGGCGACGCTGTCAAAACGTATTCCTAAAATTTGAGTATTTTGAATGAAAATTGAAAAATGAAAATAATTCTATTTTGATCTAAAATTTATATGTACGCTTGTCGAGCATTAATCTCGCTAGAAAAGGGGAAATACTAAAGAAGCCAGGTCTAGTATTCACCGTGCGTGAGATGGATATTATGCCTGCGTCATAAATCCTCCTAAGATTTTTATTATGAATATATTTAAAAATCTTCACGGAATCAAAATCGAAATTATGATCTGCTTTAGTAGTATGTACAACTAAAGCATTTTTTAAATTATATTTTATGAATATGTCCTGACGATGGTTTATTAGACCGAAACGTCCGACGTTGACATTATATTAACATTAAAACAGCATAATTGCATATAAGGATTTTTGTTTGTTTTTTCCGTATTTTTCTTCATACTGTCGGATATATATACATATATTTGCTTAATATATATATATATATATATATATATATATATATATATATATATATATATATATATATATATATATATATAATCAAGTGAATAACAAGTTTCAAATGTATATGAAGAAAATGTATGTTGTGCCGTGTACCTTCAGGACTTTTGTAACCTTGGCTCTCCATAAATTTATTTCTTTATATTTTTCAGGAAATTTTATCTTTTCGCCATCTCTCCCAATCTCT
>OZ010591.1:42089266-42099266 GCA_963932145.1 Acanthosepion lycidas
ATTGTGTAGAATTTAAGTGTATGCAGGAGAAATTAAAACAGAATCATGCTTAACTTGTGAATAGGGATGGCTCAATTTTACTGCAAGACAATGCACCGTCACAGGCTTCTCAGTCTACTGTCCAAAAGCTGCATGGCATCAATTATGAAATTTTCCTCATCCTTCATTTTCACCTGATATTTTTTTCAACTGATTATCACTTATTTAAGCATTTTGAGCTTTTCATACGCAATAAAATCAAGAGTTAATCAAAGCATTTGTACTGTTTATCACATCAAAGGATGAGAAGTTTTTAAAGGTGGGATCAAGAATTTAGAGGTACATTGGAGAACAGTCATTCAGCAACATGGTGTCTATTTCAAATAAATAAATTAGCTATTTAATGTTTCAGAATGTTTTATATTCATTTCATATAAAGCGCGTTATTTCATGAGTGACAACCATATATTTGTATGATTCATATTTAGATATTATTTTCTGTACATATGCTTATATGAGGTCATATCGATATTTGTAAATTTCATTTTATTCATAAATCTGTGTATAATATGTTTTTTTTTTTTTTGCATATGTTCTAACGCATTCTACTATTATTTGTAATTTTCAAAATAATTATAGCATTGTATATTTGTAGAATTCAAGAAAATGTAATATTTGTTCAGTTGGCTTATTTTTCAACCGAGTCTGTGGTGTTTGGAAGATTGTAAATTTCTGTAAACAAGTTTATCGCAAAGTTATATACATTTTCTCTATCGTAGTTTTATAGTAATATTTTTTTATATATTTAAAGCTTCTGAATTTTAATTACTAAAAGATTTTAATTGTTTCGATAAAAATATTATTATTATATTAACAAACAAAACAGTAAACAAAAAAAATGAACTACTTTTAGCTTCTTTCTTTCGATTAGTGAAATGTCCATGTTAACGAAAATATAACTTCCTGATTCTGCACAAAATACCAAACTATAGATCAATTTCTATCAAGGAACATAATTGTTTAACTGCAATACAAATCATCAAGGGTCCCAAACTGATGCTCCGCAGTTCATGTTGTCAAATTTATCAATAATATATCAGGACATTATAAGAAATTCAGGACATTATAAGAAATTCAATAACATTTAGTAGGAAACTCAATATTTTCGGCTAATAATTTCATATTCTCCTCATTGAATAACTCTTGTGTTCCCAAATGACTAAAGTCAACATCCTGGCTCTACGGATAGTATAATGGGTAGGACTCTGGATGAGAAATCGGAGGACTAAGTTTGGATTCCAGTTTTATAGAAAGCTTGTAAAATAAAAAGATCTAATGCAACGGAAATTTATAAAACAGGATCTTTTCATTCATAAACAGATTCGGGGTTTTTGTATATTATTGAATTGTTCGCGAAGATGGATTTCTCGCCATTTAATCATTAACCTTTGTATTTTTTATGTATGAATAATTCATGAATATTGTAATATATATATATATATTGTAATATATATATATATATATATATATATATATATATATATTACAATGAATCATTCATGCAAAAAGTAAATTAGTAAAGTTAATGATATAAAATTGCAAAATCCCTTCCTTAACAAAATTTTAAAGGTGCATTAACCGACCAATCACTCGATGATATGTAAAGCCCCTTCAAAATTTTGTTAATGAATAGATTTTTACTAATTTACTTTTTGTATCAATGATTCATTGTAATATAAATTGAACTGCACCACGTATTTGATTTAAAAGAACAGATCCGACGTGCAAACTTTCGAGATAACAACTGAGACATTACTCTATTTATCTGCCACATTGGCAGATAAATTCCTACAAAAAAACGTACACTCATAAATTTTCAAAAAAATCAACCTTAGCGTTGCGACTACACGCTCCAAAAGTTTGTATCTGTCATCAATATTACATTTCAAAAAACATTTCGATTCGCATTATATTTTTCATCTTGGATGCTACCTGAATTTTACCAAAAACAAAATAATTTCCATGCCGGAAGATGACTGAATGTACAGTCGAAAGTACTAGCGTATTTAAGAAAGACCTTATACAGTTTATAAATAAAAAAAAAAAACAAACAAGGATCATAAGATATATCGAGTGATTGGTAGGTTAATGCACCTTAAAAATTTTGTTAGCGAAATGATTTCGCCATTTTTATATCATTAACTTACTAATTTATTATTTCGCCATTTTATATCATTAACTTACTAATTTATTATTTCGCCATTTTATATCATTAACTTACTAATTTACTATTTCGCCATTTTATATCATTAACTTACTAATTTATTATTTCATGTATGAATGATTCATTGAAATATGAATTGAAATGCACCCCATATTGGATACACAAATACATACATACATACATATATATATATATATATATATATATATATATATATATATATATATATATATACAGAGAGAGAGAGGAGAATTGAATTTCAACGTTGAAAACTGTTGAGAGAGAGCGAGAAAGACAGAGAGTAAGAAAGAAAGAAATAAGAGAGTGAAAGAGAGAGAGGAGAAGTACCTCCATAAATAAATATGTAATATGATTTATAAATATACGTATTAGGGATGAAAGAGTGCTGAAATGTTTGGGTCAGATCCATTTCACAGCCTGGTTAAATGGCCAAGGATCAGAATTGTTTTTAAATTTTTGCAGATTCAAGTTTAGTTCATTTCAAAACCTCCTGTTATAAATATGTTATGTAGGGTTACTTGGGAACCGTCTGTGAGAAAAAGAACGTCATAACGCAATTCTCTCTGCCAGAAATTTGGAAACGGGATGCGGTACTGCTTGGCATTCGCTCCGGAAGCGCCAATACAAATACTAGAGAGTTTGGGTGTCAATCTGAGGACAGTGCAAAAGATTCATAAATAGTTGAATGAGGCTACTGGTGATTACGAACGTGTTTGATGTGATCACTAGTGATGGCTCGGAAATCCCACGTTAAACACGGCCTTGTGCCATATGTAACCCTCGTGGGGCGTTGGCTAAATATTACTAGTGATGGTGACGTTATGTCTTCACTCATCTCCCGACAGGGCTTCTGACTCAACAGGGAGGCCTACAAGTGACTTGAGGAAATATTTCTGCCCTGGATCAAGGAGGTGGCTGCTGGCCTGGCAACATGACTTTGCCATGCTACACAATCAGGAAACCCTAGTCATCGCTCTCAGACAATTTCTGCGAAAGAATCACACCTAACATGTGGGCACCTAATACCCAAGAATGCAACCCGCTTGATTATTATATATGGGGAACAGTTGAACAAGAGACCAACGAGTCTTCTTGTAACACCAAAAAATCAACAGAAGGCAAGGATTATGGCAGCATTCACAAACTTAAACAACGAGCCACTTCAGAAGTGATGCAGTAAATTTCGAAGTCATCTGGAGGCCTTGATTGAAGCCAATGGCGATTTTATTCTTTCGTATTTCAAGTTATTTTTATGTCATTTTAGCAAATATAACTGTTAAAATAAGTTGTCATTTTTAATTTTGCGTAATTTAGACAACAATGTATCCATCGCATCCCTTATGTTTGAATATGGACAGACACAAACATACACGCTCACTTTTTCCTACTCTCTTTCTTTCACACGCAGACACATACAAGCATATACAGGCATACATATATATACTTTCCCTGACGATCCGTTTAGGGGAAACCTAGGTCGGTTTGTCTGGCTCACTAGGTATGTCTATCTATCTATATATACATATATATATATATGTATATATATATATATATATATATATATATGTAGAGAGAGAGAGAGAGAGAGAGAGAGAGAGACAGAGACAAACAGACAGACAGACAGAGACAGAGAGAGCGAGAGTGAGATAATTTTATTACGATTTTTAAATATAAGTATTGGAGATGGAATAGTGTTGAAATAATTGTTTTTAAATTTTGGGAGATTCAACCTAGTTCATTTCAAAACCTGTTATAAATGTTTGCCTATGAACACGCACAAACATATAACCCAACACACACACTCTCTCTCTATCTCACTATCTCATACAAACACATACACATTATATATATATATATATATATATATATATATATATATATATATATATATATATATATGCCCTTTATTTGTGTGAATGTGTTAAAAACTGGGGGAAGAGTGTGCCCTACTTATTCCATTTCCTTTTGATGCCGTTTTCTGTTAATCTGCAAATTAATTGACTTGATAGTCGCCATCTGCCAAAGTATTTCGACAGAAGTTGATATAAATTACATAATTGGATTTCCAGAGCACTGCGCCTCCACCTGTTTACCGTAAACATTGCGTCATTTTCACTGATCTTTAGTTCGTTCCGTCCTCCTCATTTGTAAAGCAACATGGGTCCTCTTCCTGTTCCAAATTTCGATATTCTTTTCCAGTTTAGCTACTCATCGTTGACAAAATTTCCGAGGACACGATTAATTCAGACAACGGATTTATAATATATAGCCCTATAAGTGATGGGGGAGAATTTCACATATGAAAGCTGTTAAGAAAGAGAGAGAGAGAGAGAGAATCAAAGAGAGAGTGATGACGACAGAGAGAAAGAAAAAGAGAGATATGTAGAGTGGAGAGATACTTGCATAAATAAATCTGTATTATGATTTCTAAATATAGTTATTAGAGATGAAAATGTGCTGAATATTTTTTCGGTGAGATCCATTACACAGTCTGGTTAAATGGCCAAGGATCAGAATTGTTTTTTAATTTTTTGCAGATTCAAGCTTAGTTCATTTCAAAACCTCCTGTTATAAATATGCTATGTAGGGTCTGATGGGAACCGTCTGTATAAAAAAGAACTATGACTCAATTCACTCTGCCAGAAATTTGGAAACGGTATGCGGTACTGCTTAGCATTCGCGCCATCATTTCAGGCTGTTTGGGTGCCAATCTGAGGGCAGTACAGAGAATTCGGAAAGATTTGTATGAGTCTAATGATGATTACGAAGGTGTTTGATGTGATCTCTCGTGATAGCGATATTATGCATCCATTCCTCTTCCAGCAGAGCCTCTGGCTAAACAGGGTGGCCTACATCAAGTGCATTGAGAAAGTAGTGCTGTCTTGGTGGCTACTGAAAAACCCGCATCACCATCCTCCTTTATGGAGAGCTGACCCTCTGGGAGGAGACCCGCCGGACGGCCACATGTTGTGAGGTGAAAAATGAAAGCTGTGGGCATCAACACAGAGTCCTGGGAGAGCCTAGCAGCCATACGATCCAAATGGAGAGAAACCCTGACCAAATACCTCAGGTGAGGAGAGGAGAAGCTGACACAAGTCTCTACGGAAAGGCGGGCCCGCAGAAATCAAAGTGACAGCTGCAACACACTAGAGACAAAACTGTGTTCATGCAACCTCTGCAACAGATTGTCACTCCCGCATTGGCCTCTACAGTCAGAGACATCGATCCATCCAAGAAAACACCTAAGATGCTACCCATGGTCAACCCTGACCAACAGAGGCTTACAATTCACAAGACTGCAATCCCCTTGATTATTATGCGTGGGCCACAATTGGGCGAAACCAACAAATCTTCTTGTAACACCAAAGAGGAACTGAAGCCAAGGATTATGGCAGCATTCAGAAAATTAAGCAAGGTGACACTCCAAAAGAGATGAAGGAGCTTCCGAAATGTTCTGGAGGCCGTGGTTTAAGCCAATGGTGATTTTATTGAATAAATTTACTCTTTAGTATTGCAAGATAATTTTGTGTCATTTTGGTAAATATATCTTTTAAAATTAGATGCCAGCGTTATTTTCATTTTTGCGTTATTTACACGACAATTTATCCATCTTAGCCTGTATGTTTACATCTGGACACACTCAAACTGAAATTGATACCGAAACAAATTCCATTAAAATTCTCTTGATAGCTATTTGTTCGATATTCGTCTTTGGTCAACCCTCAAGGATAGAAACTCATTGGGTCTTCTCGGGCTAGCGTTTTCTATTCATCCAGCCATCTCGGTCGAGCATAGTCGGGATTATCGTACCAATTCGAACGATCTGCATAGGGCTACATACAGTTTTGAATTCAGAGTTAATTTCTCCGAGAACGGTTGCCATAGAACCCGGTTTCTTCTGCTATTTGTGGCGCGGGGAGAAGATTAAGATTCACGCCTTTATATAAGCGAATGCAATGGATTCGACTGGAATTCAAACTCTTCTCTCCGATTCCTCAATCCGAGCCGCTATCCATTACTCTACCGTGCTTCCTCCACTGACATGAAGTGGAATGATTACATTGAACCAAATGCTAAGTCTTCTGCTAGTAATATTCATTCACCGTATAGTCCGAGATAATTTTTCACACCAGAATCCATCATAAATATTTGAACGTCTTCCAATGATTAATACATTGAATATTGCTGTTACATCTGCTCTGGTAGTCCTGCTAGGTATTTAGAGATTCTTGATAAACGTCAAGAAGAATCGGCAATATTATGAGTCTTGACCTGGTATCGAGTCTCAGATTTAGCCATATCCCATCGCCGCAACGAAACCGTTTCTTAAACTATTTGCACGCTATATTCCTCTTTGATCAACTCGACTTTATGAATTGAAGCGCATTATTAGATTGGCAACTAAGTCTCAGAAGTCTACAGTCGAAATTTGTAGATGTAACCATAATGTAGGTACCTCCACTATTTCGGCATAAATTTTCTATATTGAAGTTTAAAATGAATTTTTTACAACGAAAAAACATTCTTGAAGATTTCATTTTACCTTTAATTGAAAGTTTAATGATTAAATGTACGATTTCTATTAATTAAACTATTCTGGTGTATTTCAGATAAAAACTATATACATTTGATTGTCAAATTTAATTTTAAATTTTTAAATTTTCTTAAAAACGGCCATTTTCTTAATTTTAAGAAATTTGTAAACAAACACAAATTTATCGATTTTTAAAATATTTAAAAAAAATTCTGACAGGTTATTTTAGTAAAATTAAAAAATTTAAAGTTAAAGTAATCTGATTTGAAAGAAATCTTTCTTACTTATAGCGTAAAAAAATAATATACAACCAATTATTAACGATCGATCCTGTTAATCTGACACACCTATTGATGGATTGTTGAATGACGAGGCGATGACAGCTACTACGGATTACCATCAATGACATAATTTTTAAAAGACTGAGTTTAAAAAAAAAATTATTCTATTTGAGTATGACCCACACTAATGGAAATACAATACATAAAATAAAATTATTTTGTGAAATAGTAAATGAAAAAAAGAAAAATTACTTTAAAATTTAAAGTTTACACTTTTAAAGTTGAATGGAAAATAAAAAATGTTATGAAAAGGCCGCGTAAAGGGACAAGACCCTTAAATCACGTGACCTTGTAATAATACTGGCAATTTCAGTATATCATACACGGAAATAAGGAATGTATTAAGTAAAAAAATACAACATAAAAAATCATTTTTAAAAAAAGTAGCTCAACTAAATTTATTAAACTTAGCAATTTTTGATTCGTAAAGTTTTTTTCTACTTAATTATTACATAATATCGAGGAGCCCTCCTAATACAGAGCTTTACACGATGTTAAACTATAAATTATTATAATTAAAATTTTTTAAAAAACGAAAAAATTCTTGTAAAAATTAATTATTCATCAGAAAAAAATTATTTCTTCAGACAATAATGTCCTTAATATTACTTATTTACAAAAGCAATTAAAAACTTTTCTAATTAAGTAATATCATTGTTTTATTGGATTCATTATTTTTCAATTCAGACAAGATTTTCAGTTAAAAAGCTCAAATTTGAAAAAAAAAGTAGGTTATTTATCATCTCCAAAGACTCCTCCTTTTAACAAAAAAAAAATTGAGGAGCCCAAAAGGTTTTGGGCGAAATTTCATGAAATTAAATAAGTAGGGGGTAACATATTTAAAAAACAATATTTTTACCAAAAATTTCTAAAAACAAAATATTTCAAAAATAATTTCATTTATTTGTGAATAAGTCCTGAAAATTTCATTAAAATTGGACAATTACTTTAATTTTACAAGAATTTCCAAATCAATGTGTTTTCAACGGGAAAAAAGCGCAAAAAAAACAATGTTATTTTAACGTTCCCGCGATGACGTAAACAAAAGAAGATTTTAACCGAAATTTCGAACGGGTTAGAAAATAATAAAAAATTTCAAAAAATAATTAAAAAATACTTTTTTCTGTCATCTTAATAATAACATAAGCATTTTGACGATAATACTTTATTTTCTTTAAGTTTGTGGCATTTTTCATTTATGCTATGCTGTTTTTCCGCGAAACAGTGGACATGCCTACCATAATGTCTATGATAACAGTTTATTTTATGTTTTACTCCTTATTTATGGAAGTCTCTTCAAATTTCTTGCTGTCCAGCCAAGTTAGATTTTCAAATATTTAAATGTGACATCAGTCGTCATCCTCTGTCTTCTTGAACCAATATGCAGAAGATGACGATTGATATTGTATTTTAATATTTGAAAATTAAAGATGACTGGAACGCAAGTGTCCATCGGTCACCTATTTGAGTTCTGAACAGGATTTAACGTCACTAAACTACGGTGATTGTAAGGGGACGAGTATTTCAACGTAGTAATGACTGTAAGTGATGTATCATAGTTTTTAAATTATGTATATGTTTTTGTCCGATCAAGTATAGTAAAAGGGAATATTATTCTTCATTATAGATAACCGCTCCTGTTTTAAGTGAGGTTGTTTAATTTAAAAATTAATGCGACGATGTTTAATTTAAAAATTATGGTAAAGTTGTTTAATTTAAAGAAAAATAAGGTTAGGTTGTTTAATTTAAAGATTGAGGTGAGGTTGTTTAATTTAAAAAAAATAATAAATGAGGATGTTTAATTTAAAAATTAATGTGAGGTTGTTCAATTTAAATCTATATCAACACCCATTTGCTTATTAATTACCGAATATGTCTCATAGAAAGAAAATCACTATAAATATGTAGATCCGGGATACGTTTACATTCGATTCAAGGATAGGTGACCCAATTTGTCGCAGCTCAAAAAGATGGAGAAGTTTTAAGTTTAACTGTAAAACGTCCATATTGTTTAAAATTAATATAATTTAATATATTTTGCAATTGTTATTTATTTTATTTCATTTACACTATTTAAATTGTTCTAACTGTTGTCCTCATCTTTATTGTCATATTCACGACGTTTCGGCTGTTGTGCGCTCCGACCTTCTTCAGCCGATTGGAATTTCGAACAGAACTCTTTATTTCGTCCACCGGGATAGATTGTTCTTGTTCCACGTTCTCCGGTGGACGAAATAAAGGCTTTAGTTCGAAATCCCAATCAACTAAAGAAACAGCAATATGAAAACAAATATGAGGACAACAGTCCGAACAATGTTAATATTTACAATACCTCATCTCAGAAATAGAGACAGCCATTTTATTTCACGTGTTATATATGTTTGGTATTATGTATTTCAAATTTTCCACAGTTGCCGAGTTTTTCGGAATTATCATTTACTTTTTTTTTTACGACTAAAATCGTTTCTTTTTTTTTTTTTACTTTTCATGTTTGTTTACCTAGAAGTTATATTTATCAAATTTGCATTTTTTTACGGTCGTTTATCAGTTGATAGGTTAGGCATTAATACTGTCAAAAAATTTGTATGTTAAATAATGGCTTCATAATCCCCGAGGGTTTTAGGCTTAAACCCTGATTTATACTTTCATTTTGTGTTTCTGTTATGTATTAGGTTGGTGCAAAAATAATGACGTAATAATGTCGTTTTTTGACGTTAAAAATACGTCAGAAAACGACATTATTACGTCATTATTTTTTATTACCGCCAATCCAGCTATGACAACTTTTGCAATATATACATATATATATATATATATATATATATATATATATATATATATATATATATATATATATAAATGACAATAAGAAAACAAGTTATTGCTGACGTGTTTCGTCCA
>OZ010591.1:42101766-42104266 GCA_963932145.1 Acanthosepion lycidas
AGTGTGGGGTGATATAAAACAGTGTTTCTTGACAGTGTCTATCTTCTAGCCCATTTTGGATGTACAAAATAGTTCAGACCCACAAATCCAAATTGTATGTAACAGGAAGCACATTCTAATCCCATAAGTCCTGTCGAAATTTTAACTTTTTTTTAAAATGAACGAAATTTAAAGAGTATTTTATAATGTCTAATGGAGCTGAACATTATTTTTATGTTTAGATGCATTTAAACTGATCAAATTTTATTTCAGAGAACAATCAAATTAAATTTTGTTTGATTAAAAACCTTGCTAACATGGAAGTACCCAAGAATCATTTGAGGCACATAATGCTTTATGAGTTCAAGAAAGGAACCTCAGCAGCCGAAGCGGCTAGAAACATTCACTGAGTTTATAGAGAGGAATGTATGAATGAAAGAACTTGCAGAAGATGGTTTGCAAAATTCAGAGGTGGATATTTCACCCTTGAAGATGCTGATCGAACCGGACGTCCAGTTGAATTTGATGAAAAGCTTCTTGAAGCAACTCTTGAAGAAAATCCTGCTTTATCAGTTCAGGGATTGGCAGTGTTCATCGTCATCTTGGCAGTGTTCCACGTCAGCAACAACTTGGAAAACTTTTTAAACTCGGAAAATGGGTGCCTCATGAATTAAACAACCTGAAATCCCGATTTGACATCTGCTCTTCTCTCCATCCTCGCCAATTTGTTTAACAATTTTTGGATGGACTTGTGACTGGCGATGCATTTTTTATCGAAAAGTTTAGCGTGGTAGACAGTGGCTTGGTAAAGGGGAAGGACCCCCGCCACAGTGGAGAAGGGAAATTCATGGGCAAAAGGTTCTTTCAATCTGGTGGGATCGCCAAGGAATAATCCACTTTGAATTCTTACCACCTAATGCAACAATTAATGCTTAAATATACTGTCAGCAATTAGAGCGTTTGAACCAAGCTTTGAGGAAAAAAGACCTGCTCTAGTTAATTGAAAAGAGGTGATGATTCATCAGGACAATGCGCGACGCCACACAGCAAGATTCACGTCACAAATGATTGAAGAAGTTGGTTGGGAGAAAATTCCTCATCCACCTCATTCTCCCGATCTTGCTTCTTCAGACTACCCTTTTGTTTCGTAGCTTACAGAATCATTTGGAAGAAACAGCTTTTGTAACACAGGAAGAGGTTAAAACTGACATTTGTGAGTTGTTCGAATCAAAGGCAAAAAGATTTTACAGTAATGGAATTAGTAAGCTTGTTAATAGATGGAAAGAAGACATAGATAATCAGGGAAAATACATTGTTGATTGAATCTGTAATTAAATGTAACTTGTTTTTTTTATTTAAAATTCGGACAGAACTTATGGGATGACATGATACAAAAGAAAAATGTAGTAGAAAATATAAATCCTGACGAAGGACATGTCTGATGTTAGTATCTCTCTGTCAAGCTTGTCAAGTTGAAATTACAAGCCTTAGTTCAGCTTCAGGCGTAAATTTCATTTTTCTTCAGTCTTTACCTCCAGACCCCATTCAAAACATTTTATGGCCCACTTGTTGATCTAAAGGCCCACGTTTCGAAACAGAGCTATGAATGTAAACGTGGATCATAATTATGTACCAAGCGGAAAAGTTTTAGAACGTTAAATCTCCATTTTTTATCTTAAAATTGATGGTAAGAATATTCTCAAGGCAACTGCTCTAACGAGCTACTTTTACTGGTACTATTAACTGCATGAATTTAAGAGTGCTACTAGATTGTCATCTCGGTCCCACTCTTTCACTGACGAAACAGTTAAATGTAACCGTACTTTAACAGATTCTCCTCTCGCACTTCTCGGTAGTGAAAGTCCGTTGCTTCCCTGGTTGCTATAATCTTCAAAGATTCAAATCTAATATCAATTGTCATCTTCTGATGCCTTGATCTTGATCCCCGTACTTCTCTATATCCCTTCCTCAAACAACGCTCTTTACTCTTGCACTCTGTAACCCCTTGCGTGCTAATGGAACTTGCGCCTTGCTTGGGGTGAAATCCTTAAAAAACAGCCACAACAACAACAACAGCAAAAGGATATGTCTAAACGCACATCTCAGTCAGTCACATTCGGTTTTGCTTTTATAACTGTTATTTTTTTTCAATATCCCATCAAATGACAGTCATTATTACATTCCAAAATAAACAAGTTGTCCATTCACAATCAATAGCTTATAAAATGTAGCAAATGACTGTAAAATCTATACCCTCATAATATTTAAAAAAAAAAAAAAAAAAAAGCCGTAAATGTCCCAATGCGGAAATTGTTCCACGGACCAGGCTTTTAAATCGACTCGAACACTGACTTCTGTCATTGGTCGGGGAAAGACAACAACCTCAGCCACAAGGCTACTTAGATTACTTTTCAACCTATTTTTCCTTTTAATTCTTTTGCTTCCTCATTTTTTGTGCATCTCAGCATTTCTGCAATTCTCTTTACAAACGTGTCTATTCAATTAACGTATTTTTAAAAAC
>OZ010591.1:42106766-42121766 GCA_963932145.1 Acanthosepion lycidas
ATTTAAGAATGTAAATATTTGTTTTCCATGTTGACAAATATGAAAATTTCTCCGACATGGAAAACAAATACTTCAATTCTGAATATTGTCTCTCTACTGGTTAATTCGGAGAAATTTTCACATATATATATATATATGTGTGTGTGTGTGTGTGTGTGTGTGTGTGTGTGTGTGTGTGTGTGTATATGTGTATATATATATATACATATATATATATATATATATATATGTGTTTGTGTGTGTATATATATATATATATATATATATATATATATATATATGTGATTCTGTTCATATTTATTTTTCTGTCACTCTCAATCTATCTATCTATCTATCTATCTATGTGTTCCTTATACTTTTCAAACTTTACCCTCTCCTGATTCATGTCAGGACACATAGCCCAGTGTATAAAAACGTTGGGAGTTCAGTACCAATCCAAAGCAGTGCTGAACCAAAAACTTGGAGATTTCAGTTAAAACGAAATAGCTGAGACACCCGGAAGAGACTTGGCACCCGAAACTAGATCACTTTACCCTGGTGGACAAAATAAAGGGTTCGATTTCGAAATTCCAAGAAGACTGAAGACCTGAAGAAGACCGAAACTTACAACGGCCGAAATCTTGTGAATATACCAATGAAGATGAGGATAACAGTCCGAATAATGTAAATAATGCAAGTGATTTTTTTTTTCTTTTGCAATCGTTGTATAGCACCATGCTACTATTTATCTATCAATGTCAAAATTTGTGCAAATCTGTGCAAAAAATGGATCATGGAGCCTTACTCCTCATTGGTCAGTTAATATTAAAAACATGTTCTCGCCTACGTGCCTACAACGCTACGGGTTATTCAAAATCATTTTCCCGCCAGAGCTCAGAAATGCTTCCCAGAGCCTTTCACGTAATTACGTTATTATAAATACCAGACACAAATTCGTTCTCTCTCTTCCTTTTTGATTTCTCTCGCTTTCGAGAAATCGCATTTCGACCTATTGTGGGATGACGCTATGAAATATATTCACACACGCCCACATATAAGTACGTACGAAAAGTATTTACAAACATTACAAGCATCAACATAAACTTAGTTACAAACATTACGGAACATTCACTCCTTCGACTCTTCGGAATCTAAAACTATATCAAAATATTTTCAGCTTTACAGAATTCTTTCAACTCTCTCACAATGAACATTTTGAGCGGCAACTTCATTCAACTTCCTATGGGCTCAGATAAAAATATTTCTTTTGTAAAGATTTTAATTCCAGTCAAAGAGAAGTATTCCCTATTAATTATACTTGTATATCATTACATACATAAATATAAAATGAAGATTGTTTTTGTTATAAAAACCGTTTTGTGTTCCTTCTTATTGTTTCATATTTCAGGGGATTTTGTGTTAAATAAAAATTTGAGAGGTCACATGAACAAAACGGCCTCTACAGTTGTATTCAAGTTTGAATTGAAATATTTTGTAAAAATGGAGTAAAATTAAAACAAAATTACTACAAAGTTGGTAAATAAATTCTCTTCTTTGAAGTCCACGCCTGTCCATTTAACTTTATCTTTTACAGTAATAAAACCCAATTCTTGTGTTCAACTGTAAAAGCTAAAGACCAACGTTTTCACATCTATGGGAGAAGTCCATTCCGTTGAGTCCAATTTTTCCTATTTGTGTTTTTTCTTTTATACATGAAGAACGATCTAATATTGAAGGAAAAGTTAAAGTTGGTTGGCGATTTACAATGCCATAAATTCAAGAAGTAATAAAGAATTTTTTTTTGATATTGGAATTATCACATTTCCTTTTCATTGTCATAGAGAAAACATCTCTAAGTTTTCAGTGACAAATTCTTCTATCGAGATAAATCTTTCATAGAGGCTTTGCTTTTTAAAAACGTTGATATCGCTTCAGTGCATAAAAGTTTTCTTTTCTTTTTTGGATACTAGACAACATTTATTTTCTACCTAGAGTTTGAATTTGAATAAAATTATCTGTATATAAAAAGTCCACGCAGATTACAGTAGATTACAGATTCGCTAAAAATATGCATGTGATGATGAAAACATACCTTACGTTTAATGAAAATATAGCTTAAACCTCAAATTAGTTAAGTTATTATTATAAACAAATGGCTTACGTTATAAATTATAGGCATTTAAGTATATTTGTGGAGTTATCATAGTTTATTTTGTTCAGGTTAGGTTTCATCTGTTTTATGTATATAGCCTCAACAATTTTTAGTTTCTGTTTATTGTTTTCATGTTTATGTATAGTTGTGTCTTCAACAAGAATTTTCCGGAATTGTGTATGCGGCCAGGCATGTTGCTTTAAATTTCTAATAATGTTAGAATTATCATTCAAATGTAGAGTGAATCGTCGTGAAAGCGAGATTGTGGTGTGGCCAACATAAATATTACTTAATACTTTGGAGATAAAATCTCTCTGATGGCAGTTAAATTTGTAAACTATATTGGTTTTTTAGCAAATCACTAATGCGGGTAGGGAATCGTTGCGAATAATTGAGTTGAATATACTAGATTTAGTGTAGTACATTATTAACGCAATTTTCTGCTATGATCTGTTGTAGATATATTAATATTTACCAGTATATTTTCATCTTCTTTATAATTAGTATGCATTTGATTACGATATATGAGATTAATATGTTTGGGATTAGTTGAAGCAATATTATGTTCTATTTGTTTAGCATTGAGACTTATTTGCTCATCATCTATATAATTTGAAAAGCTACTAATAATAATTGTCTGTTTTATATTCTTTAGTTCACTGTAAAAATAATCTGTTTTGTGGATGAATTAGATTCTGCAGGATGCATTAGATTTTTTTTATAATTGCTATTTTGTAGTAATATGGACATTCGCTCTTGTAGTTAAGTGTACAGGAATTTATGCTTGTAGGTTTTTTGTATGGTGAAATAGTAAATTTCTTATTATTTGTGTTTATCAATATGTCAAGGAAGGGGATTTTATTATTAGTATTGAGTTTCTTACGTGAATTTAAAAGACATAATTATTTTGGAAACGTTTTTGAAGTTGAAGTATTTCATCTGTATTTTTAACTAACATAAAGATATCATCAACATAGCTTATATAGATGGATGTTTTTTTAAAATCTGTAAATATCTTATTTTCGAGATTATATATATATATATATATATATATATATATATATATATATATATATATATATATATATATATATATGTGCGCGTGTGTGTGTGTGCATGTGTGTGTGCGTGGTTAGAACGTTCGCATTCTGACAATTCGCATCTCAACATAGTCGATTTGTCAGAAAGGAGGGGTCGATCCCAGGGCACGGCACCTTTGGAAAGTGCCTGGAAACTACACCACGTGTTAACCCAAGCCTTGTGAGTGAAATTGGGTAGACGGAACCCTTGGGAGCCGTCGATAACTCTGGTAGTCACAAGTTATCGTGGACGAGGTACTGAGCGTGTTGACCTTGTTCAAATTGTTGAACACGTTATATAACAGACTCTTTCCTAGAAACTGTAACTAAGTTGCAGTATATACCATATATATATATATATATATATATATATATATATATATATATATAGATAGATAGATAGATAGATAAACCTAGTGAGCCAGACACTCAGGTTTCACCTAAGCGAATCGGCAGGGAAAGCTGGCCAGCTTTCCCTGATGAACCGCCCAGGTGAAACCTGGGTAGGTTTGTCTGGCTCACTAGGTTTATCTAGGTCTACTCTATGGTTGTATCGAGCTCTTTTATTAGTTAGTTGTTTACCCGTGTCGGTGTTTTTTCTTTTGGGATTTGAACCTGTATCTGTGCGATTTTTTTTCGACAGACTTTCATGTTTCTAGCTCTTTCTTTTTTTAAACCCATTTTTTTCCATCGGGATTAATTTGATTATTGGCAAATCATAAATTCGAGGGTTTTTCGAAACGAATATAGTTACCTATATATATATATATATATATATATATATATATATATATATATATATATATATATATGTGTGTGTGTGTGTGTGTGTGATAAAATATAGTTTTAATATATGCTATATTTATGGGTTAATGTGCTTAATATCAGCGATAGAGCGTACAAACACAAAAACGCACACGCACAAACACACATACACGTATATATAAAAGAGAAGGAAAAGGTGCGTTATACTATCTAATGTATTCATATCCTTATGTATATACAGAACAGTATATACAGAACAGAATAAGATCGAGGGAAAACTAAAATGAATGATAGTTGAAATTCATACAAATACAAAGGGCCTACAACAACATTCAACTAATGTTACGTGTAAACAATTTCTCTTGTGAGTTGTTTATTGGGGATCGGCTGAGATGAAAACTGACGGTTCCCAGCCAACGATATCTTATATTTAAAACGAGTATAGTTACCTATATATATATATATATATATATATATATATATATATATATATATATATATATATATATATGTATGAATGTATGTATATATACGTGTGTGTGTATATATATATATATATATATATATATATACATACATACATACATACATATATATATATATATATATGTATGAATGTATGTATATATATGTGTGTGTGTGCGTGTGTGAGTTTGAGTGTATTCTTACATTCTCTATATAAGAAAACTGCGGCCAAATATAGATAAAATCAACTACAAGCCTACCACCAAACTTCTTAAATGTTTGTAGCAGCAAAGTGTTTTATAAACAAATAATAAATTAAAATACTACAATTAAAAAATCACGCAATTTACCTCCTGTGTATGCTCTCAGATGAGATTGAAAGTTCTTTGGAAAATAAGAATTACTTGAAAGAAAATACAGGAATTTTTCTTGATGTTTTTTCTGAAGCCACCAAGAAATTAATTCGTGGAGTTTAAAGGATTCAAAATAAAATAATATACATAATACACCTAAATTATTTAACCAAACATACTTGAATGAATATATGCTGCTTAAATATATATATATATATATATATATATATATATATATATATATATATATATATATATATATATTGATACACGTTAAATATTATAGACAAATGTCTATTTATTTTATGTAAATTTTTTTCGTAACATCTGATAAGTTTAATAACATTATCGTTGAACGAAGAAAGAAATTGACAATATTGATCCAACACTTGTCTATAATATTTAATAAAACGTGTATCAATGAAAAGATGCTGCCTAAATACACACAATATATATATATATATATATATATATATATATATATATATATATATATATATATATATATATATATGTGTGTGTGTGTGTGTGTGTGTGATAAAATATAGTTTTAATGTATGCTATATTTATGGGTTAAAGTGCTTAATATCAGCGATAGAGCGTACACCCACAAAAACACACACGTATATACACGTATATATAAAAGAGAAGAAAAAAGGTGCGTTATACTATCTAATGTACTCATATCCTTATGTATATACAGAACAGAATAAGATCGAGAGAAAACTAAAATGAATGATAGTTCAGGAGGATGTTGAAATTCGTACAAATACAAAGGGCCTACAACAACATTCAACTAATGTTACGTGTAAACAATTTCTCTGGTGTGTAGTTTATTGGGGATCGGCTGAGATGAAAACTGACGGTTCCCAGCCAACGATATCTTATATTTAATAAAGATATCCTTAAATATCAATAAATTTAAGCCTCGCTCCGTGTAGCCCGCATATCGAGTGAACCGATGACTTTCTCTAATCATAGTATATTAGGCCAATAAATGCCTTCCGACCTCGTCTGCCATTTCTGAAGTTTTACTGTCTTTAATATTCCCGCCTGTTTCTTTACGATCGCCATCTTGTTCGGAATTTTCTATTTGTTTTATTTGAAAAACCGCTGGTCTTTCTGGCTTGTCGCATGAAATTTTCTTTGATTTTTTTTTTAATATTGTTTTAGAGAAATATTATCTGATTTTCTTTTGTAACCTAACTGAATTTTTTCCTATTTTTATCACAGGAGATATTTTTGTCATTGCTATTTTCATTTCTTTTTTTTAATTCTCCATGTCTTAAATTATCTGCTTTCGTTCTTTTGAATGGTATCGGGGGAGGGTGTTTTTTCGTCTTTCAAGTAAGAAACAATGGAATACCTAAATAATAACCCTGTTCCACAAACCGCTTCTTTATTTCTTAATATTGTCTTTGTTTTTACACTGGTTGTATTTTTGTATTCGTTTTTAGTCACTTACTTTTAAAAATATTTTCCTTAATTTTTATTTTCATTTCTTGTCTAATGACTTCAATATTATTTGCTTTCGTTCCCTTTTTTTTTTTTGTTTTTTTCTTTTTTCCTCCAGGAATTGTTATAGTTGTTTGTCTGTCTTTTTCTCATATGTTTTATTTTCTATTCGACTTTGGCTTAAAATTTCTTCCTTTGACTTTTCTATTTTGATCAAAATTTAATCTACCCTTTATTCTACCGCAAATTATTTCATTTTTATTTTGTTCTATTGTTTATCCTTTCCTTTTCGCCAGACATATTTTCCCAGTGTGTTCTTTCTTATATTCTACGAGATTCTTTCTTTACTAAATATGCATCTGTCCTTGCGTTTTTTCCTTCATAAAATTGTTCCTTAGTTCATTTGAACTTATTCAGTCTATTTTAAACTTTTAAAACATGTAAAGACTAGTTTCATAAAGCGATTCGTGCCTCTTAAGTTTCTGTAGGCCTACGTGCTAGAAACATGTGTGAAAGACAACAAAAGGTCACCACACCAGATATTATTATTATTAAATAAAAATAGAAAATAATAATAATAATAATAATAATAATAATGAATATCACAAACAAAATAAAATAATACAAATAATATTAAGACTTTGCTTAAAATAAATTAAATAAAACAAAAACTTCTCCCAGCGTGCCACAGAAACTTTTCCCGGCAAATGATGCTGAATTCAGTCTCTTCGCCAATGACTGTTGAAAGCTCAAGACGACCAGCTACCATCGTCGGGACATTTCGTGTAATAATACGAAGTGACTTCTTCCTTTTATCACATGCAACAATAAAACAATTGTGACTAAATTATACAACTCACTAGGACACAAAAATAAATAAATTGTATGATTTTAATTTACAATTTTTCACGCCTTAATGCTATTTCTGAGTATTTTGTATTTTTGTAAATAGGGGGCTATTTCTGCTGGTATGATGTCAGTGACCCCACAGGGGACACCTTTTTCCCACGTGTGACTATATCTTATAGCCAGAGTTGTAAAATAGGAAAAGAGAGTAACTTTATCATCCCCTATTTGTAGCCTTAACGTGTGTCCCCTAGCAGCGTTTCTTTTCTTTTCTTTTTTTTTTTTTTACTATTATATATACAGCACCTTTATTTTCACAAATGAAGGACAGATATATCCCTTTTCAGCATAATTCCTCGTGCATGGCGATTTCTATTTAGTATCGTTCAACATGCTTTTTCATTCCTTCCGTAAAGAAGCTATTCAGTTGCTTACCAAGTTACGTTTGGCTACCCATCAAGCACATTTCTCACCGTATCCCAAGTCTATACAAAAGGAATTAGATAAATGCATTTTGATAGGAAAAGGGTAAATTTTTGATTTACATGATTAACCGAAAATCGTTGCATTAAAATCATGAACAAAAAAGTGGATCATGTTGAAAAGTATTTGATTTGTCATCTAATTGATTTCTTTATGGTTAGTTGTTTGATTTTGATCAGCAGCATATCAAATCCTATGGGTTATTTAATGCCGAAATGTAAATATTTTGAACATAATTTTATGGCTTCAACAAAATATATTTTGAATGCAATTGTATGCCTTCAACTACAGATAAAATGCCTTGCTGGTCATTTCCCATTTAAAATGTCTTGTTGGTAATTCTACTATAAAATGTATTTTTTTTAAAGCATTTCACATTAAGCAAGGCGGGAAGCCAGTAGGACGCAAGGGATTACAGAAAATTTAGAGCAAGATCAGATAGGAGTGATAGAAGAAAGGATGAGGGGGAGGATAGTAGTAGATAGAAGGCAACTGGAGATGTCGATTGACATTACATTTGAATAGCTAGAGATTATAGCTCTCAGGGAAACAGTAATAGGGAATTGAGTTCCACAAGCGAGAGGTGAGAGGCATGAAGCTATTGGAGTAGAAGAGACGGCTACATTTAGGAGTTTCGACAGTGAAGGGGTGAGAGCGGGAAGCCAGCCTCGTATGGCGCTTGAACTCATGACGTCTGGGAACCAGCGAATGCAGCTTCTCGGAGCAATTTCCATGAAAGTATTTATAGAACAGACAGAGAGAGGCGACGGCGCGTCTGTGAGAAAGTGACTGCAGACGAGATGCCAGAGCAGGGCCAACTATATTGCATATCCGCCTCTGGTCTATTGCTGGTCATTTTCCTTTAAAAGTGTATTGATAGTAATTCTAGTATAAAATGCATTGGTGGTCATTTTCCATTTAAAATATATTCTTGGTAATTTTACTATAAAATGTATCGCTAGTTATTTTACTTTTAAAATGTATTGTTGGCAATTCTACTATAAAATGTATTTCTGGTCTTTTTTTCCATTTAAAATGTACTGTTGGTAATTTTACTATAAAATATATTGCTCGAGATTTTCCTTTAAAACTATTTTGTTGATAAGTCTACTATATAATGGATTGCTGGTCATTTTTTTAAAACTATTGTTGATAATTCTAGTATAAAAAGTATTGCTGTACATTTTCCTTTAAAAAAGCATTGTTGGTAATTCTACTATAAATGTATTGTTGGTTATTTTCCTTTAAAAAGTATTGTTGGTAATTCGACTATAAAATCTATAGCTGGTCATTTTCCTTGTAAAATTTATTGCTGGTAATTTTTCTACAAAATGTATTGCTGGTCATTTTCTTTTTAAAATGAATTCTTGGTAACTCTACTATAAAAAGGTATTGCTGGCCATTGTCATTTTAAAATGAATTCTTGGTCATTCTACTATAGAATGTATTGCTGGTCATTTTCTTTTTAAAATGAATTCTTGGTAATTCTACTATAAAAAGTATTCCTGGTCATTTACTTTTTAAAATGAATTCTTGGTAATTCTACTATAAAAAGTATTGCTGGCCATTTTCTTTTTAAAATAAATTCTTGGTCATTCTACTATAAAAAGTATTGCTGGCCATTTTCTTTTTAAAATGAATTCTTGGTAATTCTACTATAGAATGTATTGCTGGCCATTGTCATTTTAAAATGAATTCTTGGTCATTCTACTATAGAATGTATTGCTGGTCATTTTCTTTTTAAAATGAATTCTTGGTAATTCTACGATAAAAAGTATTCCTGGTCATTTACTTTTTAAAATGAATTCTTGGTAATTCTACTATAAAATGAATTCTTTGTATTTCTACTATAAAAAGTATAGCTGGTCATTTTCTTTTTAAAATGAATTCTTGGTAATTCTACTATAAAAAGTATTGCTGACCATTTTCTTTTTAAAATGAATTCTTGGTAATTCTACTATAAAAAGTATTGCTGGTCATTTTCTTTTTTAAAATTAATTCTTGGTAATTCTACTATAAAAAGTATTGCTGGTCATTTTCTTTTTAAAATGAATTCTTGGTAATTCTACTATAGAATGTATTGCTGGCCATTGTCATTTTAAAATGAATTCTTGGTAATTCTACTATAAAAAGTATTGCTGACCATTGTCTTTTTTAAAATGAATTCTTTGTATTTCTACTATAAAAAGTATTGTTGGTCATTTTCTTTTTAAAATGAATTCTTGGTCATTCTACTATAAAAAGTATTGCTGACCATTTTCTTTTTAAAATGAATTCTTGGTAATTCTACTATAAAGGGTATTTCTGGCCATTTTCTTTTTAAAATGAATTCTTGGTAATTCTACTAAAAAGTATTACTGGTTACTTTAAAATGAATTCTTACTAATTCTACTAAAATTGTATTGTTGGTCATTTTACTTTTATAATTGTTGTTGGTAATATATAAAATATATTGCTGTTTATTTTCCTTTTAAAGTGTAATTTTGGTAATTTTACTATAAAATGGATTGCTGATCATTTTCCTTTTAAAATGTATCGCTGGTAATTCTACTATAAAATATATTGCTTGCTATTTTACTTTAAAAATATATTGTTGGTAATTTTGCTATAACTATGTATTGTTGGTATTTTTTATATAAAAAATTATTGCTGGTATTTTTACTATAAAATAATATCTTTATATTAATTTCATAGTGTTTTTATTTTGTTTGTTTTTTGTGGCTTCTCTATTTGCCTATAGCTCTTCCATCGCGTGCCAGAGTGGACCTGGGGGCAAGAGCAATTAAGAGGTTGTTCCACATTCCTCAAAAGCACCAATCTCCCGATCAGAAGTATTGCTGCCAGATATAGTTTATCACTATACGCAGGACTAGCATTTTTTTCATGACATTTTTATGAACTTATAGTTGTACCTTAATAACTTTTCTAATCTGAACATTGGAAGAACAATTCTTTTTCAGTGTTATGTTCTTTCTATTCTTTTTTGAGAGTTCATTTTCTTTAATTCTCTTGAGTGTTTAATTTTATTTATTGCATTACTTTTCTACTTATTGTATTGAACTGAATACTATATTTCATTTTATTCTCTTTTTCAATTCTTGACAATTTATTTCGTTTACTATTTTTGCATTCCTTTCCGTTCCTTTTCCATTTTTCCCAAGATATGTTCATAGATTATTTTTTTCTTGAAATTGAATCAAACAAACCGACCTTGCCGGTGAATGATCAGGTGTATTTATGGCAAACGCGGATCATTTTAACTTTAATTGCGAGTTAATTCCATCAATTCTTACCTCTTTTCCAAATCAAATCTTTATTTCTCTTTCTGGCAGTACCATTTCTTCATTTATTCTTCAGGATTACTATTCTTCTAAAATTCATCCTGTACGTTTTTTTTTCAAAATGTTGTCATTTATATTTTTTTCACATCTTTTACTAGATTCCGTCACTAAACTTCTGATTTCCTTCTTCCTTTTTTTTTTCTTTTTTCAGATGTGCTTCTCTTTTCTTTATCTATTTTTTCTCATCTTTTTCTTTTTTGCTTTTGTTATTTCGACTTCTCTTTCTTATTCGTTTGGTTGTTTCCATCTTTAGTTATTTTTCTTTATTCTTTCTTTTTTTTCTCAAATGTTTCTTTTTTGCTCCTGTTATCTCTTAAATTTTTCTTTCTTTCTTTTTTTCAGATATTTTCCTTTTTTTCTTATTTTACTTTTTGTTATCTTCACTTAGCACTTTCGTCTTTTGCTTCTTTCATTCTTTCTTCAAATATTTTTCATTTTATTTCTCTTTTCTCTATGCTTCTTTTTTCTTTCTTTTGTTTACTCATCTGTTTCTATTTTCTTTCTGTTTCTCATCTGTTTCTTTTTCTTTCTGATTTTTCGTTTCTTTTTTTCTTTCTGTTTTCTCATCTGTTTTTTTTTTTTTTGTTTTTTTGTTATCTTTTCCACTTTTCATTCTTTCTTTCTTTCGATATTTTTCCTCTCTGTCTTTTCTTCGTTTTTTTTTTGTTTCATCTTCCCTCCTCTCATCTGTGTCTGTCATTTTTTTTCCTTTCTTTCTTTCTTTTATTTCATTCGTAGTTTTCTTTCTTTCTTTCTTTCTTTCTTTACTCGTTTTTTCCTTCCCCATTTTTCATGCGACAATAAGCTTGTGTGTTGTTATCTTTTTATTCATTTATTTATTTATTTATTTCACGTTTTCTTTTTCTTCTAAATTCTTTTCTTATTTTTTATCATAGTCTATCTTTCACTATTTCACACATTTATTTCTTAAAAAAAAGAAAGAGAAATAATGTTTTCTTTCAGATTTTTTACATACACCCTCCTCTCCTTCTCTCTCTCTCTCTCTCTCTCTCTCTCCTTCTCTCTCTCTCCTTCTCTCTCTCTCTCTCTCACGCTCTCTCTCTCTCTGAATGTTTATTTTTTCCAAATTGTTTTGACGATGAATAAATTCTTGTGTGAATCGGTAATTTTAATGAATTTAAAGAAATTATTTCTTGATTTTACATTTCTATTTAATATATTCACACACACACACACACACACACACATATATATATATATATATATATATATATATATATATATATATATATATATATATATATGGTGGTGGACAGAGATAATAATATAAAAATCCGTAGGTGGAAAGGATATTCCAAGTAGGTATTTTTAATATAAAATATTAAAAAGATATATCCGTAAAGAGAGCTCAATGTATAGAATATAGAGCAATATGATCTACGTCAAGGGAAATAATCGAAAACAAATAAAAATCACAATTCATTTCGGCAATTTTATTATTTTGCCTAAATAAATTATAATTTATAATCGTCTACGATGATGCATTAATTTTTTCCTTAATATTGTGTATGTTTAGGCAGCAATTTTTTATTGATGCATGTTTCATTAAATAATATAGACAAGTTTTCTCTATTTTAAGTAAGTTCCTTTCATATTGTCTGATAAGCTTAATAACATTATGATTGAAACACGAAAGGAAATCACCATACTGATACATGTTTAAATCCAATCTAAGCTTTCAGCAAAAAATTAGGTTAATCATATACTACACTAAATCAAGTATATCCATCTTAATTGCTCGCAATGATTCTTCCCCGCTCCGCGTTAGCGATTTGCAAAAAACCAACATAGTTTACACATTCAAGTGCCCTTTTGGAGATTGTATCTCCAATGGATTCAATAATATTTATGTTGGTCACACCACATACTCGCTTTCACAACGCTTGAATCTACATTTGAATGATAACTCTAATATTTTTAGACATTTAAAAGAACATGCTTGGCTGCGTACACAATTCCGAAAAATCTTTGTTGAAAACACAACTATACTTAAACATGTAAACAATAAACAAAAACTAAAAATTCATGAAGCTATATACATAAAACTGTTGAAAGCCCCTTTGAAAAAAATAAACTACGAAATCTTCACAAACATTCTTAAATGCCTATAATTTATATCAGAAGCCATTGGTTTATACCAACGGCTTCCCATATTTGATACTTCTCGTTTTCACCCTCGTGTGGTCATGTGTGATGTCATGAGCTGCGACGCGATTTTCGCTCCCGCGTCTCGTATACACGATTTAGTCGTTGGTTTGAAATTATTATTGTTTCGTTCGTGTATTGGTTGATATATTGGAAAGTAATTGTCATTTTCGATAATGGCTTATGTAAGCCGAAAGCTTAGATTGGATTTTAACATGTATCGGTATAGTGCTTTCCTTTCGTCTTTCAATGACAATGATATTATGCTTATCAGACAATATGAAAGGAACTTACTTAAAGTAAATAGACAAAACTTGTCTATATTATTTAATGAAACACACACACACACACACATATATATATATATATATATATATATATATATATATATATATATATATATATATATATACGGTACGAGGAAGAAAAATCGATGCACCCATAGAAAATCGATTTTTGTATTTTAACCAAGACAAGTCAGTAGCAGAATTCGTTTATTAATACAGGGTATTAATACACGTGTAAATATGTACATTATACAAGTCAAAATGATTTAGTAACAATTAGGATCCGAAGCATACTGCTTAAAGCATAAATGTTATATAGATAGGAAGCGTGTTAAGAGTAAATTGCAACTCTTCCAGTGGCCTAGTCAGAGTCCTGAACTTAACTCAATTGAAAACTTTAGGCAATAATAGATGAGCGTGTCTGTAATAGGAAAGTTAAGATGAGCTTTTTCGCGAATTAAAGGAATGCTGGAAAAATTGTCGAAAAAATTTCACTAATTTAGTCTATGGCATACCACGAAGATTCAAGGCTGCTATTAAATCAAAAGGTTACCGAACAAAATACTAAACTATTTTTTGACTTGGTGTAATGTACATATGTACACCTGTATTAACCACCTATATTAATAAACGAATTCTATTACTCACTTGTCTTGGTTAAAAACACAAAAATCGAATTTCTATACGCGCGTCCATTTTTCTGTCACATATTATATATATATATACACAGATATATATATATATATATATATATATATATATATATATATATATATATATATATATATATATATATATATATATATATATAGCAGTCCGGCTGAAGTTATTAAGCAAATCACATAAACCTCAATAACTTAAATTTTAAAAGTTAATTTTCTTTCTATAGTTAATACATGGTTTATTAAAGTTTTTGGATTTGTTTTTCACTGCAGTATAATGTTATTGTGCAAAACCAGAAACTCACACTTTACTTAAATAATAAGGTAATAAAACATCAACACTTGCTCGACACCTATAACAGAGCAAATAATAAACCTGCATGACAAGTCATTTGAAGCATTTACATCTTAATATAGTGACCCTTCTTCTCAGTAAAAGCCACCAATCTATTATCCATTGCTTTTACAATTTTTTAACTACTACAGGTTCAGTTTCCGACATAGGGGTTTTGATTACTTCCCATACGTCTGCTTTTATGCCGTATTGTTCGCCACCTTCATATATATTTTTATCATCACGATTTTCCATATATTCTTGATCGAATTCATACTCAGCCTTAGTTGGAACTATTACATTCACTTCTCTTATATAATCACACTAGCAAGCATGGTCCGCCGTTGCCCGTGCTTGATTCAAAAATCGTACGACTCCTACAGCAATCGCTATCACTAGACTTAAAATATTTTTTCCCTTCCTTGCTTTGAAAGGAGTGTCCTTTGCCGTGATGATGTTGCTACATGCCTTACTTCTTGCCTATCTCACACTGCAAATTATTTCTAAGCTCATTACTAAATCGAATTTTTTCTAATTTTTTTACGAAAAGCGAACTAAACAAAATGAACACAAAACGATCAGCGTTAAAAAAAAGGACTCGTACCTGGAAAAACCGAATGAAAAAAGAATGTT
>OZ010591.1:42126766-42151766 GCA_963932145.1 Acanthosepion lycidas
TGACATTCTTCATCCAGAAGATTAGACTCTATTGTATTCTGTTGGACATTCATAAATTTGAAGTTTTACTTGATCGTTTCTTTCCAGGACGGCATCAGCTTTTTATTACAGACTTGCTTTATTTCTACTCATATTACACCTTGCTTCCTTCCTTCCATCCTTCCTTTCTTTCTTTTGGAATGCTTTCTTTATTTAGTTTTCATTTCTTTATTTATCTATGTATTGTTTGTTTGTTTGTTTTTATTCTTTGTTTCTTTCTTTCTTTTCGAACGCTTCGTTTGTTTGGGTTTTATTCCTTCATCCCTCCTTATATTCTTTCTTTCTTTCTTTCTTTCTTTCTTTCTTTCTTTCTTTCTTTCTTTCTTTTGTAACGCTTCTTTTATTTCGTTTTACTTCCTGCATTCCCCGTACCTTCCTTCCTTCCTTCCTTCCTTCCTTCTTTCCTTCCTTCCTTCCTTCCTTCCTTCCATACTTCTTTCTTTCTTTCTTTTTTTCTTTCTTTCTTTCTTTTCGGACGCTTTCCTTATTCAGTTTTTTTCCCTCCTTAATTACTTTGTTTTTTTGGTTTGTTGTTTGTATCTTTCTTTTTGAACGCTTCCTTTATTTGGTTTTCATTCCTCATTACATTCTTTCTTTCTTTCTTTCTTTCTTTATTTATTTAGTTCTTTGGTTTTCATTCCTTCGTCTCTTCTTAACTTCTTTATTTCTTTTTTCTTTTTTTTCTTTCTTTGTTTCTTTCTTTCATTCTTTCTTTGGTTTTCATTCCTTCGTCCCTTCTTAACTTCTTTCTTTCTTTCTTTGGTTTTCATTCCTTTGTCCCTTCTTAACTTCTTTATTTCTTTCTTTCTTTCTTTCTTTCTTTCTTTCTTTGGTTTTCATTCATTTGTCCCTTCTTAACTTCTTTCTTTCTTTCTTTCTTTCTTTCTTTCTTTGGTTTTAATTCCTTCGTCCCTTCTTAACTTCTTTCTTTCTTTCTTTGGTTTTCATTCCTTCGTCCCTTCTTTTCTTTCTTTCTTTCTTTCTTTCTTTCTTTCTTTCTTTCTTTCTTTGGTTTTCATTCCTTCGTCCCTTCTCAACTTCTTTCTTTCTTTCTTTGGTTTTCATTCCTTCGTCCCTTCTTAACTTTTTCTTTCTTTCTTTCTTTCTTTCTTTCTTTCTTTCTTTCTTTCTAAACTATTTTTTTTATTTAGTTTTCATTCCTTCATCCCTACGTACATTATTTTCTTCTTTCTTTCATTTTATTCAATTTCTTATTAATCATCAGATGTATTATTTTTGCATTACTTCTTCTTTCTCCATAGGAAACATTCTTCTTTTTACATCATATTTTGTCTGCTTTCTTTTTTTTTAAAATCATTATTATGAACATTCTTGTTTTCATCTTTCTTTCCCTCTCGCTTTCTTCCTTTCTTTCTTTTCACATCAGAAACAGGCATGTATTTTTCTTTCTTTTTTTCCTCAGTTCTTTTTTTCTTTGGCTAATATTTTCTTATCTTTCTCTTTTTTTTGCCTTAATTAGAAACAGTTAGTACTATTCTTCCCTTCTGTCAACTTCATCATATTTTCATTCTCCTTTCTTCTTCTTTATCACGAGCGCTCTTTCTTCGTCTACAGAAGCATTCGTCTGTTTCGTCTTCTTCTTTTACTAGAAACATTATTCTTCTCTTTCTCCTTATTCTTCATAAAAAAAAATTGTTTTTTACTTATCCTATCGACTTCATGAAGAAGTGTTTCCTTTTTTTCCCTTGTTACTTCTTCATCAGAATAATATGTCATTGCTGTCTGCTTCTTCTTCAAAATCATTTTTATTTTCCTCTTTCCTTATTTCTTCACTAGAAACATACTTGTTTCTTTTTTCTTCATTCTAAATATTTTCCTTAAATTTTTCTTTTTTTCCTACACTTCGTTTCCTTTTCTCATATATATATATATATATATATATATATATATATATATATATATATATATATATATATATATATATATATGCGTCTGCGTGTGTGTATGTATGTAAAGAGCTCAATGTATCGTATTAAAAATATATATAAAAACTGATCAACCATAAAAATATATTTGAAACAATGCTTAAATATATATATATATATATATATATATATATATATATATATATATATATATATATATATTAGGTTGGTGCAAAATAATGTCGTTTTCTCACATAGAAACATATGTGAGAAAACGATATTATTTTTCACCAACCTAATATATATATATATGTTCAAGCATGTTTCATTAAATAATATAGATATATTATGGCTATTTACTTTTTAGAATAATCCTTTCTTTCTATTTCCCTTTTTATCTTCTTGATGTTAATGTCAAAATTCATCAAGGAAATCGTCGTATGTTTTGTTAACCTAAGTTCTTGCGACATCCTCTGAGATCAACGTCTGAGGTGAATTACGAAGATAAAATTCATGTAACTAATCGCTGTTATAGTTTGCAAGCCCACGCTTCACGCTCTGCTATAATTATTTCAAAATAACTGTTTTGTTACTATGTTTTATAAACAAGCGTTCCTAATCCAAGAGCGATAACCATCCATATAAAACTGCAAAATTTCAAAAAGGTTTTAAATGTTAGTAAACTCAAATACATTTGAAAACATTGCTACTAAAAATAGTGTTGATTGTTGGTTGGTTTATATTTTTTATATAGAGGGCCACAAGAATTTGAACACTCAACGGTTAAATAGATATAATATGTTCATATTATTTAATGAAACATCCCTGAATGTAGATGTTATTCATATATATATATATATATATATATATATATATATGCATTTGTTTACATTTGTAAAAACAATACGCTAGATTTGGCTCATTCAATCTGCCGAATGAAGGTAGTTCAGTCGTAGGAACTTTGAGACCAAATCGGTCGGGTTTCAATTCTGGCTTGAGGCATCCGGATGTTTGGTCGCACTGAACAGCTTTGATACAGCGAAACAGTACTGTCTGCGAATTATATATATATATATATATATATATATAACGTCATCCACAGACAGACTGTTTCGCAGCTCATCAGTGTGGCTAGACATCCGGTTGCCTCTAGCTCGGATCGAATCCCGACTGAATTGGTATCAGCCGGTGATTCTACCACTAAGCCGTCGGCGAACGGCAGGGAAGCAGGTGGATTTTTAGCGTATTTATTTTTAGAAACACGCCCAGTGACCGACAGTGACTCAATTAGCTACGGAACCGTCATTTAGCTTGGCGTGCCTTTAACTGAACAGAGGAGCGTATGGTTAGCAAGGCCGAATTTACTTTGTCCATTTCATGTGTGACGCCATATATATATATATATATATATATATATATATATATATATATATATGCAAATGTTTTAAGCTATATTATTATTACATAATTTATAATTTGCCGAAAATTAAACTCTACAGTTTCAGTATTATAAGTTTAAATTAATATAAAGTTTGTGAAAGTCTTGTACTCTTTGAACCTTAACTGTGATACTTAGTTATTTTTCATTGATGTTAATTAAATTATAAATCGTATAGTACGTGAGATATTTGTTTACAATATCAACGCTTTTTTGTTGTTGTAAAGAATGGGATGAAACTCCTAACAAATAATAAAAATAGATTTCATTATTTTCTCTGATCAATATAAAATGTTCAAGGATATATTGATATTGTAGCATAAATATCTTTCTGATTAGAATGCAGAATCAAACATCACTTTCTGTTTCAGTCAAGATGTAAAATATATAAATTTGAAAAAGAGGAGATTCTTTTAAAATAAAACATGCACCAGTCTTTTGAACACTAGTAGAGATTATCCCTTTTTTCCTGTTTAAAAATGTGTTTCAGGTGCTTTTTAAGACGTCTTATTCCATTTCACTCTTCGTTCCGTCTTAGTGGTATTATCGCTTTGTTTGGGGTGAATTCATTAAAACAAATTGTATTGTTATTTTTTATCATATTTAACAAACTTAATTCCAGTAAAAGAATAATATTTGTTCGAATCACGTGAAACATACGCTAAGAATTTATACAGACAAAATTCTTTGAGCAAAGATCTCTCCACAAGATGCAGAATGCTCATTTAAAACTGTTACCCGCTCTATTTAGATTATTTTTCATAAATGTTGTTATTATTCTGTTTTCGATTCTGAAATATATCTTCTTTGCGGTTTCTTAAATTTTACGGTTTTAATTCAGAATAATTAAGGTGTCCTACAAAACCAAACTTTTCTCTTGGTCGTGGAAAGAAACAGGTGATATACCATAGTTATTCGTTTAAAATTGAATTAGAGAAAGCTCCAAATTATTTGAAAATCTCTCGACGTCAAGGAAAGGAAAACAGTGCTACTTTTTTAACAAAGTCCTTATTCGGACTCTATACATATCTGACCATAGCTCAATGAGATCTCACTTAAATATTCATGGACATCTACTGGACACTCTTCGTAGCATAACTGTTGACAACACTAATATCATGTACATGCAAACAAGCTAGAAATAATGGAAGACATATTAATAAATAAAAAAAAAACACTTAATAATATTAACTATGAACATAGACACAATATCTTGACCGTGTTTTGAAAAATGAAGACATTTTACAAAACATACAAGCAACAAACTATCTCTTATTTAACAGTTAAAATATTAAATCCTGAAAATTGGATAAATGTATAGCCGAAAGCGCTCGGATAAAAAGAACATTCGGACAGTTTTTGAAATTTTATCATCTGAAAAGAAAAACATCAGATTGCATGAGAATTTTTATAAAAATCTAAATAAAAGCATCTTGTCTGTCGTATTCAATAATATGTATATGACAGAAGGATTGCTGCCTAAATACAAATATATATATATATATATATATATATATATATATATATATATATATATATATATATATATATATATGTGTGTGTGTGAAAATATTGTAGAAAATAGGAAAGAAACTGGTTTGGTAAATAATCCAAAGTTCCTTAGTATTTTTGTAATTATTTTTAAAAAATAGTGCTCGATACGAAAGTAGAGCATAAATATAATTATTTATTTAAAAATATGATTCCAACTCGCTACATAAGAGGTCTCATGTTTCAAAACAAGAGCCAAAAATTTCAAAATAATATTTGAACTAACTTGAGTTAAAGTAGGCTCTGTTCCATCTTCAAGCGAAATTTTTTGGGAATGACTTATTTCTGAAATTTACGAGTTTTAATAGTATGGTCAGAATTGAAATCAAAAATTTCCATGGTAACATAAAGGGCGGATTGTTTAGAATCGGCAGGGGTGGGGTGTTAATAATTTGTATCAGTATAGAGTTACTTTCATGGATGCCGGGTCACGGTAAGTTGGGGGTGGCTAAATTTACGACGGAGGAAGATTTCGCATAGTCTGGCTTGAGCATCTACGGAGATTTATTTATTTTTATTTTATACTTTTATTATATCTCTTTATGAAAGGGATTTGTGTAAATGAAAAGGCCGTAACGTTTGTTATTTGACGACTTCATAAAGGGTTATCAATTTTTGTAGGTTATTAAAACTATGTATATGGGTTATGGATTTTAAAATTTATTTTTTTGTATGCGTGTTTTTAGCTAGTTATTCAGAGCGTAAGTTCGGTTGTGTCGGCAGAAAACCGTTAATTCTTGCCGGTTGTTTAATAGGTTTTTATTGTTTAGAAGCTTAATAATGTGTAGTTTCTCATGGAGGCACAAAGGGCATGGGTCATCCCAAGTTTTGCCAGTTCTAGTCCTGTTAATGATTTTCCATTTTACTTTAGGTGTCCTATTTTTTTCTTTCAGGTGCCAAAAATATTTAGATAGAGAGGTCTGATGTCTAAAGTTTATGTTGTTGAAGGAGCATTTATGCTGCCTCCATCTGGTTTTAAAGGCATTTTTCGTGAACCCAATATATATCATATTATTGTTAGGGTTCTCCGTGGATGATATAGTGCATTGGTATACCACAGATTTGATGCAGCACTTATTTTCTAATGGGCAGTCTACCGGGTTTCTACAATCGCATAATTTTTCCCTATCATTATCTGATTTAAGTGTAGAGTTATTAAAACTATTCAGGTAAGGGGGTTTGTTCAGGATATTATTATTGTGTCTTCTTATTATACCTTCTAGATTTTCAGTGCAGCAATAACTCAATTTTAGTGTGTTCTTATTGAATATATTACTAAGCCTACTTTTGGTGGGAAAGTGTTTATCGATAAGAGCTAAGAACTTCTGTCCTAGTTTAAAACTAACCATTTGGTTGATGGGAGGTGTATACCAAATGATGTTTCTTTTCCTGTTTTTTTTTCTTTTGGTTATTGCAATTGTCCCTATATTTAATGTTAGCATTTTTATAACCACTACTTTTTAGGGCAGTGTTGTAGAAGTCATTATGTTGGTGGAATATTACTTTGTTAGCGGAGTTACTGCCAATTCTATTTTCTATTGATGAGGGTATATGTTTAATTGTGGATGGAGGGTGGTTTGACTTCGGATGTATATATAAGGGGTTAGCATTTGGTTTTCTATAAGGTTGGTACGTGTTGCTCGGTAAGTCTAGGGTTACGTCGAGGAAGTTTACCTTATTCAATTTAGAAGAGACTGTTATCTTTAAGTTAAGTTTTTTAAATTCACTAAACATAATTTTACGGATATCAATCTCGCGGTGTGCCGTTAAGTTGTACGATATTAAAAGACCAACCAAGTCAGAAGACTCTGCAGAGTCTAGTGATCCCATGTGATGTCAAACAGGTCGTTATTGTTTTTTATCCATTGCTCCACATTATGAATGAGGACGGATTTTTTTTGCGCTGAGGATTATGTCGGTTTCTTCCTTTGTCAGGTTAGAATATACAGCAGCAAAGTCCAGGGCAGTCGTAAAAAGATCCTTCGAAATTGATGGGTAGTAATCCACGATATCGAACTGTAGTAAGGTGCAATTTGTTTTATCATCAATATTGTTGAACCAATTGAAGACATATATATATATATCAAGGAGTTATAGAGTTTTATTTATTAATCCAACAGATTTTTTTTTTACTTAAACGTTATATTTTGGTAGCATATTTTCTTTTAAGCATGTTTGATTAAACGATTTAGACATGTTTAGTGTATTTCATTTTAATAAGATATTTCGTTGTCACGTATAGACTTTGTTGTTTCCTGATTGAAGAGACCATGGAAGGTAACATGGTGTAGTCATTCCATTTATTTTTCCGAGTACTTGCCATATATTCCAGTGTCATCTCCAGGGTTGTGTTGGCAAAGACGAATAATTGTGTTTGTCCAAAGTAAATATTTGCTTTTGCAGTTAAACCGTTAAGAGTTCCAGTTATGTGCAAAGTCACCAAGGGTGGGTTTTAAAATTTTTCCATATTGTAAACATTTTTAATGTAAGTCACGTAACTTAGTTAAGAATTGAATTCTTGTTAGTAGGTTATAGTTTGCTTGTTTTTTGGAAGTGATTAGTTTTAATGTAGATATTTCTAAAGATCTATATACTAAAGCATTTCAGAACATTTGTACTCTAGTCATAATTAATTTTGTGAAGTTTTGGGTACATTTATTTTAATAAAATGGCTTTGAGAATTTGTAGTTTCTGCTTATTTCGTTCTAATAATGTATATTTATGCGTGTATATACATATATATATATATATATATATATATATATATATGTGTGTGTGTGTGTGTGTGTGTGTGTGTGTGTATCATTTAAGCATTAATATCAATTATTGATGTAAAAAACAAAATATAATTTTCCCAGCACAAAAAAATCAAACTTGAAGGCCCCAAAATTAAAAACGGTGGCATATCCACTGAATGTAGTGACTCGACATATATGGTAATTGTAGAAAGGAAAAAGAATAAAGGAAAATGAAAAAATAGCTAAAGAACGAGTGTAAATTGAAAAAAAAAAAGAAAAAAAAAGGTATATGATCACGATACTCAACACGTACATACATCCGCGCAGACAGGAGTACGAGTGTGCACGCACATCCACATAAACACGAACAATACGAAAAAGGCACCAACTATCAGTGCTTAAAAAGAAGAAAAAATCGAAAAATATAAGCAGTCAGTAAAGAGTGGACGGACAGGTCCGTCTAAGAAACTCAGGAGTTGGGATGCTGAAGGTCAAACATCAATCAGCTAAGTAGCAAATATATATATATATACATATATAATTATTTATTTAAAAATATGATTCCATCGCTACGTAAGAGTTCTCATGTTTCAAAACAAAAGCCGAAAGCTTCAATATATTTATTTGAATTAAATTGAATTAAATATTTATTATTTGAATTACATTGAATTAAAGTACCAAGCTCTGTTAGACACACCCACACACACACACACGCACACACACACACACATATATATGTATATGAAATAAACAGGCAGAGAGATATTTCCTGATTTCTGGTCGTCGGATCTGATAAAGTACTTTGATTTAGAGCCCCATCTTTTCCTCCGATATCCCAATACTTTTTCATTACACACTGTTTTGTCTTCCATTCTGACCTACATTTTCGAGGAAATGCGTCGTTTACAGTCTTTTTTGTCAGATTATATTCACTTTTGTTTCTATTTTCATTATACATCTTAACGGCAAACACACATACATATATTTAGAAAAAATATTAGAAACTAGGATGTTTTTGTGACGCGTTTCATCCGTTAGGATTTCATCGGACTAGGCGTTATTGACGTTGCCACGTCTACAAATGCGCACGAAACGAAAGATGCTGGTAATTTCCAAATTTTTGAAAAATATTTTTGAAAGAATTTTTTTCTCATTCTTGCCAAATTCATCTGTAATCTTTTCTCACCCTCACCTTTATCCCTGACTATCCCACACTATGACAATATAAAATCTACTAAGAAAGGTGATATGCTGTGTGTGTGTGTGTGTGTGTGTGTGTGTGTGTGTGTGTGTGTGTGTGTGTGTATTCCTGTGCGTTTGTGAGTATGGTGTGTAGATTAATATTTATTTTAAAAGGAACAGCGTCGACTATAAACATAAAACTTTGGTTCAAGTAGTTTCACTTCTTGTTCCTAATCGATTGTGTGTTTTCTCCCTTGTCGAAAATATCAGATGAGATTTTGGATGAAATTCACGAAGGAATGACTGATCCCACACGAAAATATATTTGTGATACAGGGTCACATACTGTATCTCTTTCTCCTCAGTGATGTTTGCAAGATATCACAATCGTCATCAATCAGAAATAAATCAAGGGAAAATAAAATCACTATTAAATTAAATGAAAAACATTCCGCTTATTTGCAACATTTCTGCTCTGATTTGTGATTTAAGAAAACAATATTTCGGACGTTTGAAAAAAAAAAAAAAGTTCGTCTTATGCCGTTAAATTTGCTTAATTTTCAATTACCTTCGTTTTCTTTATCTTTCCGTAATTTGCTTTATTATAAGGTTGGTGCAAAAATAATGACGTAATAATGTCGTTTTTTGACGTATTTTTTACCCACAAAAAACGACATTATTACGTCATTATTTTGGCACCAACCTAATAGTTTCGACTCTCAAATTGTTTTTGCTTTTATTTCTTTTTCATTTTCTAATTTAGTCTGATTTGGGGGTTTATTTTAGTTCCCTTTTAGCCTAAATTTATTTTTATTTTTTATTTTCCCATTTAATTTTTGTTTAAATTTGATGCCATATTTATTCGTTCTCTAACCGGGTTTTTTTTTCTTCACTCGCTTTCATTCTTTTAGTTTGTGTAATTCGTTCATTACCTTGTTGATGAATACAAGAATAAAATAAATGTTTAGAAAGTGATAACTTTACAACATCACTGAATATATATATATATATATATATATATATATATATATATATATATTTTGAAACAGTTATATATATATATATATATATATATATATATATATGATTATTTATTTAAAAATATGATTCCAACACGCTACATAAGAGTTCTCATGTTTTAAAACAAGAGTTGAAAACTTCAATATAATTATTTGAATTAAAATGAATTAAAGTAAGCTCTGTTGCATCTTCTAGCGAATTTTTTTTTTTTTTTGGAATAACTGATTTCTGAAATTTACGTGTTTTAATAGCAGATTCATTATTGAAATCAAAATTTCCATGGTAACGGCCAGCGCGATTGTTCATATAAAGAGGGGCGCATGGTGTTAATAATTTGTATCAGTATAGAGTTACATTCATAGGTGTCAAGTCAGAGTAAGGTTGGGGTGTCTAAATTTAAAACGGAAGATGATTTCGTCTAGTCTGGTTTACGTGTCTATGGATATATATATATATATATATATATATATATATATATATATATATATATATATATAATTGTCCATAGCTTGTTACTATTCCAAGTGATGTCGGCTAGTTCTATATCCATTATCAAGGATGTTGTTTTGGTATAGTCAGTTTCATCTGTTGTCTTCTTCATAGTAGTATAGCTGTGTGGAGATCTGCGTAGGAGTTTGTAAATTTTTCAGTGATCACATGTTATACGTGATTGATTGACCTGGCATCACTTCTCTTTTTCGAAAAATTTATCTCGAACAAACCACTACACCCTTAAGTAGACGCCTTACATGTCACCTCTCGAAGTAGAGTGCGATTAATAAACATTTATTAAGAAATAATTTGCAAGAACTTTTAAGGAAAATTCTAGTCGATAACACAAAAATTCTTTTTAAATCACATAATAGAAGACATGTCATTATTAGGGTAGAATTCGTGATTAATTACCGTTCTGCTATCAATGTTACACAGCTGGTGCTATTGTGGTCACGTGATGTAATTTTAAGCATGATTGGGCCAGTATTTTGATGCTGTTACAATGTAAATACAGTCGCTCCGCTAGCAGTATGCATCAAGGACGAAAAATAAGTAGTGATTCGATTTCTCTGGCCGGAAGTTGTGTCAGGAGATGAAATTCATGGGATGCTTTTAAAACAATTTGGCGACAGTGCACTACCCCTGGAGAAATGTGTACGAGTGATCGAGTGATCGAGAAGTTTAAAAGTGGCCGGACAAAGATGAAGGACGAAGAAGGAGCAGGCCGCCCGTCAACCTCCATCACTGGAGTTTGACGGGTTCACAAGCGCGAGAAATGGTAATTCACTTCAGATTCGAATCAATGCACTTTGTTCCCCCTTGGAGCACATTGCTAGCGAAGGGCCCACGTTTACACTGTAACAGCAGCAAGGAAATTTAGCGAGGTCAAGCTCAAACTTCGACCACATGGCAACAATATTAACAGAAGTCAGTGTGACAAGCCTAAAGATATATTATGACATTATTAACATTCCGATAAAAATAATCTTTTTTGCAGGTATTTTCGTATAAAGTTTAGGAAAAACATATTAAGTATATAAAAATATTTTTATTATAAAATTTAATAAGAGGTAGGGTTTACTGGATAAATTCATTGTAAACTAATCCCCTTATTTTCATATGGTGATATTCTAAGCGTAATTAGATGTGGCACCCAGTGTGAATCGAAATCAATAGTCAGCCAGCAATCTTAATCGTCTTGTTCCTGGCATCTCAGTCTACTTTCCACCGTTATAAAATTTCTTCCATGTATCTTTTCTACAAAAACTTTCATGGTAATTGTTCTGGTGCGCATAAACTTTATAATTTTAAGCACAGTACAAGTTCGCATAATGAAATAGCTGAATGTAACCGTATGTTCTATGCTAACAGTATCTTCCCTCCCATTTCTCACTCATTAAATTCTTTTCTGGCTTTTTCCTTTCCAGCCAACTTTCATTCTAAAAATGGAAATGCAAAGGCAATCGTTAACTTCTGTTTTCTTAATTCCTGTACATTTGTTGTTCTCGCTGTTAATACTATTTTTCTGATATTCCTTAACAGAAAATCCTTTATTTCTTTATTGCCTTACCTGAGACGAAATGACTAAAAATATTGATACAGATTGAAATAAAAGTATAAAACTTAATATTACGAGACATATTAAAAACGGGCGAAGCAACCGGAAGCAATATATATATATATATATATATATATATATATATATATATATATATATATATATATATATATATGAATTCTATAATATTACAGCTAAAGTAAACATCAAGGTCTAACGATAATAACAATTCGTTTCGATTATGCAGATATGATTTGTGAAATATATTCTTTTTTTTTTACGGATGGCCATGTTCTGTTCCATTGTCAAAATATTTTTATTTAGGACACAAGCAAAATCACAGACATATATCTAGAGATCAGTAATTTTTTTTTTTTCAATCTGAAAATGGCTAGAATAAAAAAAAACATTTTAATGGGTACATGTTTTGAGTAGACATCGCTTTTTGTTATAAAATAATCAACTTTGGATGTTCGAGATCGCTAGGTTTGCTGTTAATTTCGATCTTTTTTTTATGGCTAAATATAATCGAAGAATTAATAATAAGAAAGAAAATCCAACATTCATTAATATCAACTATGAACATGGTCACATCATGCTGACCGAGTTTGGTACAAATTCCCATCACTATAGCTACACACATATATAAAAATCTATATATTCAGCTAAAATGAAATAGAATTACATAATTACATACTTGACAATGGCGAGTAGTATACTCTAAAGCGATCGCATGTATTGGACAGGAAAATACTTGTATAAATGTAAGAAAATTTGAATAAAATCTTAACGTCTTTAAGGAAACTTGTATAAACGAAGTATTGCTGTCAAAATACACAATTATATATATATATATATATATATATATATATATATATATATATATATATATATATATATGATTGGTGTATACGGAATAGAATCCAATAACCAACAATTACTTTTCTTGAAAAAGTGCACTAGAGGTATTGAAACAAAAATGTCTATTTTTGTAGTGATTCTAGAATATATTTGTTTTATAATTTTTATTTTCTCTCTATTGAGCACTCTTTTAAGAATAAGAATAGTAATTGTTGGTTATTGGAATTTATTCCGTATACACCAATCCTATACTTGGATATTAGCTGCTATTACTGTCGAGCACTGTCTATTCTATTCTTTTACTATGGATAGAATCAATTTCGGATCATTTCTTAAGAACATTCCCACCACGAACAAAAGGGATTAAAGACTTGACAAGACACCAGAGGTGTTGAAACAAAATGGCTATTTTTGTAGTGATTTTATAACAGAGTTATGCTATAATTTTCGACTAAATAATTATATATATATATATACACAGACACTATATATATATATATAAGGTAAGTTAGCTTCATTTCCCTGTCTCTTTATCTGTAGGAGTCTGTTCAAAACTTTATCTGTTTCTGTCCCCTCCATCTATCTATCTATCTATCTATCTATCTATCTATCTATCTATCTATCTATCTATCTATCTATCTCAGTCTGCTCATATCTAACTAGCTATCTTGCGTGTTTCATATCTCTCTTCTTATCTGTCTCTGCCAATCCATATATATATATATATATATATATATATATATATATATATATATATATATATATATATATATATATATATATATATACATATATATATTTATACACCCCTGACCAGATACAAAAAGGTTTAAAAAGTATAAAATACTGTTATTTTAACTGAAATATATTTACGAAACATTTACATTTACTTAGAAAGAAGTGAACATTTTAAGCTTTTAATTGATTAATTAAATTATATTTTCTACAATATTTCTCGGACATTCAGGCCGGTAAATGTTGTTAGTACTGTTTATTATTATAAACAGACCATTTACTTAAATATTTGTATCTATAAATTAACATATAAACAATAAATATATTAAAATAATTCTGGGACTTATTCCAATGCATGATATATATATACATATACATTTTAAAAGAGTGGATTTTTTTAAAATACTCGAGTAAGAAAACGAAATGGGTTTCACAAATTCTAAATAGGACAGTAAGTAAATCAATCGGAATTTAACCTATTGTCAAATGGATTTGTTTCAAGCGTAAAGTGATCGTTCTTTAAATCAAATCTCGCCTCATTCTCTTTTTACATGTCCTTTGTTTTGCCTTGATGAAGTGTAAAATATGTCCTATGGCTTCTTTTCGCTTGCATAGGGGACAACTCTTAAATCATACGTTTCTTCGGCACTCGATTTGAAAAAAAAAATATCATTTGATATTTCGCTTTTCATGTCATGCTCAGTTATTTAAAGAAGAAAATGTATTAAAGAAATCTCCGCTTTCCTGCAGGATTCGAACCAGCGACCCCCTTTGCAAGAGAAACCGAGGTGACCCTAAAAATTTGACGATCATGCATCTACACAAATCCTTGTCCTAGGTAGACTTTAGAAAGATTTCGTGTCAATTGGTGGAAGAACGGATTTTAGGAAATTTAACAAAAAAACAAAATTTGTCTTTTTGTTAAGTTTCCTAGAACAAGTTCTTACATCAGTTGACACAAAGTCTTTCTTCGTCTTCTATGAACCGTGTTCTTTTAGGGAGTTAGCAGTTATCGGTCTCCATAATTTCCTGCCTTTTGTATCTCAGAATAAATTTTGTCTTTTTGATATATCTCCTAAATATTCCGCCAACCATTTATTCATGCTCGTTAGGTAGGTTATGCATTTTTTCCACTTCCCTTTAATATTCATGTCTTGTTCTTTATGGGTTATCTTTATTCAGGACGTAGGTGACGTGGCTCTCCACAATTTCCTGTCATTTGTAGCTCTGAATAATTTTTGTGTTTTTGTAATCTCTCCAAAATCCAGTTCTTCCATCCATTGGCACAAAGTATTTCTTTTTATTCTACCTGCTGTGTCTCTTCAAAACGTAAGCGTTGATGGCTCTCCACACTGTCCGGTTCTTTGTAGCTATTATTAATTTCTTTGGTTATATCTCCGAAACCTTATTCCGCTATCCATTTATTCAAGCTTACTAGGTAGGTTATGCGTTGTTCTTCTCTTCACGTACACACACACACACACACACACACATATATATATATATATATATACATACATACATATATATATATATATATATATATATATATATATATATATATGATAAAATAAAAAACGACAGCTATTGATATTAGCAAATAAAATACGTCCAATTATATAATTTAATTTTCTGCAAAGCAGTATTCAACATCAGCATATATGAGCTGAGTGCCTCTGAGGAGTCAGTATTGAATAAGGGTCTCAACTTCGCCACATCCATCAGGAGAGTGCCATACTTGGACATCATTACCAGAGTCGAGGAGGTGACCTTGAATATCCCTCAGGCTCAGGCGGATGAACTGAGATGGAAAGTGAGACAGACCTTGGAGAGAGCCAAGCTGCCCAGGTCTAACATAACAAAACTGGAGAGGCTAGCGATTGGATCCCTACAGAGGAACGAAAACATCATCATACTACCGGCTGACAAAGGTAATGCGACTGTAGTGATGGACAAATCAGATTATACAAGAAAACTGGAAGACCTCATTAACAATGGTAGCTACAGCAAAGTGAAAAAGGATCCTACTATGAAAACAGAACGCAAACTGTCACATATCCTAATCAAGAACAAGGATCACTTCACACCTAAGACGTATAGGCAGTTATCGCAGCATTTACACCAAGCTACCTACGGTCTCCCTAAGATTCACAAAGACGGTATTCCGCTCAGGCCGATTGTTAGTTGCCAAGGCTCTGTGTGCCACCCTCTGAGTCGCTTCCTTGTAGATATAATTGACCCATTGATCGGAAAGTCTCCTTCATATCTCCGAAATTCCACCCCCTTCGTGGAAATAATCAAAGATGCTCCCATCCTATTCAACCAGATGGTGAGCATGGACGTGATGAGTTTGTTCACCAAGGTACCCACGGAGGAGGCACTCTCAGTAGTCAGAGACAGATTGGCCTCTGACTCTTCCCTAAAAGAACGGACCAGTATTCCAATAGATAATCTGATGGAGATGTTGACTTTCTGTACACAAACAACACACTTCGGAATGGGATCAAACATATATCGACAGGATGAGGACTTAGCAATGGGCTCGCCATTATCACCAGCAATGGCGAATATATACATGGAATACTTTGAGGAAATGGCATTAGAATCTATATCTCTAAGGCCAGCTATATGGTTAATGTACGTTGATGACACCTTCATACTCTGGCCACACCAGGAAGATGTTCAGGTTCTACTGGACCATGTGAACTCAATAGGACATTCGATACAGTTCACAATGGAGAAAGAGAGTAACAACACACTCCCATTCCTGGATGTTCTAATATCTCGAACAGAACATGGATTTAAGACATCCGCATACCGTAAACCGACATTCGCCGGACATTACCTCAATTTCAACTCCCACCATCCATACAGCGTAAAGAAAGGGATCGTCCGTTGCTTACAACACCGAGCAAAAGTCATAAGTAGCGACCCAGAGATGTTAGATAAAGAATTGGTCAGTATAAGTAGTACCCTACAACGTAACAACTATCCTGGGTACATGGCAGCAGCCCCACAAAACTGGGATAGGCGGAGGATAAGAGGAGACGGACAACAACATTCAGAAAACAATCTGCCTGGCTTATGTGAGGGGGTTATCAGAGAAAATACAAAGGATCTGCGGTCCATATAACATCAGGACAACCTTCAAAAGCTTGACGACACTTTGCAGATATCTCTCCCGAGTAAGACCCCACCCAGTAGAAGAGAACATGACTAAAGACTGTGTGTACGCTATCCCGTGCAGCTGCGGAAAGGAATATAAAGGAGAGACTGGCCGCCCCCTCAAGGTAAGGCTTCAAAAACACCAGAAAGCTGTAAAACGAAGGGAAGTAGAAAAATCAGGCGTGGCTGACCACATATGGAGAGAGAAGGGAGATCACCGCCCTCTGTGGGATCATGTTGAGATCATAGATAGGGAACACCATTGGAAAATTCGTAAACGTAAGGAATCAGCACATATGCTAGACCTCAAAAATCTCCTGAACCGACCAAGCATAGAAATAAATACAATATCGGAACCAGTAATAAATAGTGCCAGAGAAAAGCGATGATAAGAAAAGTTGCAATATGAGCTCTGGTAAAAACATGCATGATAACAGCAAAATTGCAATATGAGCACTGGTAAAAGAGGTTGCTGAAGACATTAAGTTTATTAACACCCAGAAATTCATGCCCAGATATCCTCATGGCGTTGGTTAGATCCAGTGACAGGACTCAAAGAGTGTGAGTTCAATACTCGGTTAAGGCAGTGGAGAACTTTCAGAGGGAAATTAACAGGAGATAACTGATAACTGACATCCATCAAACATGGCACGTGGAACTAGAACAGTCTACCCCAGTGAGCGAAATAAAGGGTTCAGTTCGACATTCCAACCACCTGAGGAAGGCCGAAGCGTACAACGGCCGAAACGAATGTTCTTTTTAACCGCGAGTTTTCGGCTATAAATTTAGCCATTTACAAGGTGAAAATATATTAACTGTTAACAAGAAAATGATTATTCTTTGTGTGTATTTATATAATGTTTTCATTTTCAAAACACGGTCAAGACATTGTGTCCATTTTCATAGTTTATATTATTGAGTGTTGTTTTTTGTTTTTGTTAATAAGGCTTCCATTATTTTTAGCTTTTTTTTTGCATGTCGATGATGCTATTAAATTTGTGCTGTCAACAAGTATGACATAGGTTTTTATATAATTTATGATCTGAAAAGAAAAAATTATCAAATCAGATGAGAAATTGTTTAAAATCTAAATCAAAGCACGTCTATCGTATTCAATGAAATCTGCATATATATATATATATATATATATATATATATATATATATATATATATATATATATGTACTCCACACACCCACACATTATATATATATATATATATATATATATATATATATATATATATATATATATGTATGTATGTATGTATGTATATATAAACTATTTTATACAAAATAAACAGCTTATACTAAATAAAATATCCTTCACAACAGATGTTATTTTAAGGGCATATGATATAATAAATTGGCGCAGATATTACATTAGTATTATAAAGAAAATAATAATACTAAGTTAATTAATTAATTAATTAAAATAAATAAATCCCATTCTTTTTGTGCCACCTCGTTCCCAATAGTCGTTACACATGACGTCACGCTAGATATTCTCAATCATTCAGCTTCCTAAGGATTACTATGATGCAGACAAAGGATTTCAAACTACCCCGCGGACACGACATCGGATAATGACTGTGAAAGTCGAATTATTTGAATAAATATAATAAAATATGAGCTTTGGATAGTTTATTCAAAACTTCGAGCACAATACGCAACATCTTATTACAAAAAATCGAAAAAAATTAAAAAAATAAACAGACATATATCTTTAAAATGCCAATGCGCTTCTAAATATCTATAAATTTCTGAGTAAGCTTTCAATGTATCTTTTCATCCAGAAACATTTGAATATATATCAAAAAAATAAAAAAAATAAAAAAACACATTCGAAAAAATATAAAAGTGATAAATTCTTATGATTAATCAAGGAAGGAACAAGACAAGTGTACAATTCATTCTCCTGGTGTTTCTTACAATTGAAAAAAAGATATTTTGATAATTGGGAATGTTATTTCATATTAGAATATTTTGCTTTATATATTATTTCTCCATTACATTGTTTGATGTATTTTAAAGCTTTTTTTTTTTCAATTTTGTTTCCACAGGTATAAGATGTTTGCTTCGGATTTTTAACTTAAGGTCAGGGTCGTTTTTGTGTGTGTGTGTGTGTGTGTGTGTGTGTGTGTGGTTTGTTTTTTCTACCCGTTATATCTATTTTGTTCAAATCGCTAAGAATGAGATTTTTTTAAAGATTTAACAATGCTAGAATTTGTATGAAATTAATAGGGATTTTGTTTCTTATTTAGTTCGACGAAAAAACTGACACAGTCACTGCAAACACTCACTCGTGCATACATACACTCACACGCACAAACACGCACAGATAAAACACACAGGCGCGCATACACACATACAATCATAATAATAATAACTGCCAGCCATATTTGAACTGTCGCTAATACACATTTTGATGTGTCTGTAGTGTCCTTTCAGGATTTGAGCGATCATGGCTACCCACAACTTCATCTCGTTTGGCTTTTGACGATCTCTCCCAGGACCCATTCTCCCATTCCTTGGAATATCTATTTAAAATAACAACACTATATATTTGATATGGACTTTTTCAGCTGCATATATATATATATATATATATATATATATATATATATATATATATATATATATATATATATATATATTCATTAATTTGAGCTTAAACGACTCATGCTTTTTCACATCGTAACGTTCAACAGGACCACATTTTTGATTGATATATCAAACATCTGACCATAACGAGAATTTCGATGCGAAACTATTGGGTCAGCTAACCAGATAAATCATTTAACTTTTATTAATTCATTAAATGTTACACCTGTTTTCTATTAAGCTCTGTTTTTGGCATAGGATCTGCTATCCAGGAAAAAAAATCCTTATTTTCACAATTTTGTTTTTCATACATACTGATCATTCTAGAATTAAATCGTTGCTTATTGTATTCCTTTAACCGAGCCGAATAAGCTTCGTGAAATTTTTGAACCGAGATTTACCCAGGCCAAGTGAATAAACGGTCCATTATTCATCTAATGTTAGAAAATACATTATCTGAAGAAAGCCTGCTGTTACAACGGCCGAAACTTTTATTGTCACCATTGTTCAGGGAGCGGAGAAAACCCTGCTGGAAAAGGTGTTAAGTATAACACAATGAAGGGCCGACTTCGAGGAGATCAATGTAGACTAATCTTAACTTTCACAAGATCTCTAATAATGCCGTTAAAAATTTGCGAAAAATTCCAACCGCCTTATTGTTTTCCCACTTCAAGCTTATTTAGTTTCGTGAAAACACACGAGAAAATAAAAATGAAATTCTTAGAAAAACTTCATGTAGAACTGAAAAAAAACTATTTGATACAGATTCGAAACCTTAATCCGAACTTTGATTCATACCTGTTCCGCTTAGTTGCAGTATAAAACACTGGTTTGCTTTGTAGGCGCTAAAAAAACACAAATACGCCTAAGCAGGTATCTGTAAAAAGGAACAACTAGACACGTTAGCAGAAAGGTTTATTCGGAAACAAGAAATGGGCTATTAGTTTTTGTTGATTGATCGGTTTGATTTTTTTACGACTTCTTTAAAGCCGAAACATATTTTTGGATTGTATACATTTTGGGGGAAATAATGATTTCCTGATATATGTCTTACTATTTAACTCATAGCTTGGAAAAGAAGAGTTGGGTTCATACCATTATCAAGGGTATTTGCATGTAAGGGAATACAACGAACCCGATTGGAATTGGAATTCTCATTCCAAGCTTTTATCCAGTACAAACCCAGCAAATCAAAGATTACAGCACATGGTATTCCCGAACGGATACACATCGAGGTACTGGACAGTTTCAGCGTTCTTTTAACTTTGGTAATCGAGTGGGAACCGGCATTTCAATGTAATATAGCCTGAAACCTGCTATCCAAAAATGACCAAAATGTTTGGTGGAAAACATCATCGGAAAAAAAATTCAATTCTCATAAAATAATAATTTCGAATGAAGCGAATTTCTTGACCGAATATAGCAATTGCTTCATATCACTTTTTTTTTCCTCATCAGTTCATGGCTATTTCCAATGACTCCCAATGATCTGTAAAATAAATAATAACACATTGAATGACATTAGAATCATGGCGTAATATTTATCTGCGGTAAAAATGTCGATAAGGAAGAAAATTGTTATAAATCTCATTAAATATTTTGCTGTAGGTTTGCATACCATCCCTTCATTAAAAAAAAAAGCTCAGTTCTAGACAATTCTATTTGTCGCCTCATATTTTTCCAAAAATCTACGCTTATTCTAATTCCCTCCTTAAATCTTGAAAAAAATCAACATACCGCTGATTTCATTCGACCTTTTTATTCGAGACTTAAGAATACTCAAGATTTTGAAGGTTATTTTTTCTAGATTTTTCATTGCAGAAGTAAATATAGGCATGAAAAATTTTATGCAATAATAGGCTCAAGAGCCACTCATGGTAGAGGATTACTAAATGGGGTGGTAGAAGTAATTTAAATGACGCTTTACTTGAAGAGAGTAAGCTTGTATTCAGGGAAGCATTAAGACGTGTGTCTACTCCACAAAGTAACAATCCATAGGAAAAATGAAATAATCATCTGTTAATGCTCTCTCTTGCATTGATTGGACTTTCCTTCTTAACCTTTTGTTTAAGGCAGTGTGGAATGAACAACATCTTCATTATGTTATTAGTCTTATATTTATTTATTAATTATATTTCTTTCGACTGTATGAAATCATTGGAACCGTAACAATCTATAATCATGTTTTCGCCGGGTAGATTGAGATTTTACAAGAGTTTGAACCAGCAAAGAGCCAAAAATTATTGCCGTTACGGGAGTCTGCCCCAACGAAGAAATAATCGGCCGAATACAGCAATTGCTTCACATTCCTTCTTTTTTTTTTCGCAATCCGTTTTTGCCTATATCCAATGACACACGATGATCTGTGATCTGTGAAGAAAATAATAAGCAATGAATAACATTAGAAACATGGTTTGTATACCTTAATATTTATGTGCAGTAAACATTGTGATCTATAAATAAATATTTTAACTCGCATTCCATTCGATTTTGATGCGCAAATATCCTTCGGAAAGTTAGTAATCCATATCGCCCCCTCAGCTATGGGTTAAATAGTAGGACTTGTATCTAGATAAATGTTTTTATTATTCTCAAAAATTTGTTGATGCAATATTCACTTGTAGAAAACAAAATATCCATTCTTACATTCCAAAACACATTTCATCTTGAAATAAAATACAAAAGGTTGTTAAACCGTAAAAATGAAAGCAATCGATACTCATCTTAAAAATCAAACAAAAAATTATTTAATTTACACACAACTGCCAGATTCTTATTTGGCTGGGTTGTCATTCTGGATCACAAAATAAGTTATTCTTTTCATTTCCAAATACAGGTGCTGGACTGTGTTGGAATCCTTTGTTCTCTTAGCATTATACTGCTCGAGATTACTTTATCCACTACGCTTTCTACTTGAGCACGTCCGGTAGCCGATAGGCAATATAGGCTGGGCAAACGGCCAAGAACACGCTTTAAGGTGCAATGGTTCGAATCACGATATTGACAGATGTCTTGAAATCCATCAGATGCGAAGGAAATCGGCGGAAGCAAAAGGAAGCAAGAGTGGGGGGGGGCAGAGTAAGAAAGGCAGCATTTAAAGAATGCCATAAAATGTACGCTATATTAGAAAGTCTAATTGAGAGTTACATTCGAACAAATTGAACGGATAAATTCATTGAGCTTTCTGCAAATTAGTAATTCAGAGATATTAGCAAATCTATGTCTTTCTTTACGTACATATAAGTATAGTTAAAGTTCACACACACGTACACACATGCATATATATATATATATATATATATATATATATATATATATATATATATATATATATATGCATGTGTGTAAATATACTGAACGTCTACTCAAATGTAGCCACTAAAATAACATTATTTGATATATATATATATATATATATATATATATATATATATATATATATATATATATATATATAAAGAAAGGACAGTAAGATATATAATCCGGTGTTCTTATAGATATTTTTATTTTTACAGAATTGTGCTCAATGTAAATTTACAGAGCATTAATATTATAAATTGATTCATATAAATATGTTTTTCGCTACACAGTTCTAACCATGTTTCAAAAATGGAAGCTAAAAGCCCCGAATTTAATTTTGTAATTAAATTAAAGACATTAGTTCCATTTGATCCTCAAGCGAATTTTGGAGTAACTTTTAAAATTACTGGGTTTTAAAGACACAGCTAAAATCATAATTCACGTTTTGAAGGTTACAGATAAATCCACTTCCACTAGACAGGGGTGTCTTCGTGTTCATGATGTCTGTATTTTGATGTATCAGTTATTACGTTTTGGTAGGGGTAGGGATGTATTTTTCAATGAAATCCAACATCCGTTAAATGCATGTCGTCTGGATTATTTTTTAAATTTATTGTGAACGGCAAAAATTCTTACGGCATTTTTTTTCTATTTGTATATTTAAAGATTTGGTGGGGGTGTTTAGGTTAGAATATGTTTTATTTAACTACGATTTGAAATATTTTCACTTTTAATTTTTAATATACTATATTTCGTTTAAGAACAATTAAATGTAATTAGAATCCTTTACAGTATGTAGAATTATTTTCACATCAAGTATAAGTATGTAAATTATTAGGTTACAAATTTAATTTTTTTTATTTAAATATTATTTAAGTAAAATTTATGATAATGACTGCAAAAAATAGCTACTTAATTTCACTGATTTAGTAAACCTTTTTTTAAATAAACCTTTAAATTTGTAACCTAATAATTTACATTCTTATACTTGATGCGAAAATAATTAAGTAAGAAAGATTACCCATATATATATATATATATATATATATATATATGAAATAATGTTATTTTAGTGGCTAACCACATTTGAGTAGACGCTCAATATATTTATTATCGTATTACAACCTGAATATTTGAGAAATCTTATTAAAGAAACGTTCTTGGTAGGAGAAACCGTCGTTAGATCTAATGTACTTATAATAACTCAACCACAAATGACTTTTGCCGATCAAGCGCACCTAAATTGTTCCTTTAAGCGAAATCCTATCTAACTATCTTGCGCTCTTCTGAGGACATTCTCACAACGCCAATTTTATAACTAAGTGAACATTAACTAGTAGAATTTCTATTTGTGTGTGAGAGAGTGTGTGTGTGTTGGTATAAAGGTCTGTAATGTAATAGACCCTGACATAGCATATCGACGTCCATCTTGCCGATATGACATGGCTCCCCACTGTCTTTTCTACAGATCTTTTCCACAATAGCTCGACTATATGAATGTAAGCGTGCAACTTGATTGCCAACTAGGTGTCATCGTTTTAGTGATGAACAAGCAAGATGTAACCGTAAGTCTTCTGTCTCCCTGAACCCTCTTCCTCTATTAGTTTTACATGCTTCTCTTCACTAATGACTTCTCATTCTCTTTTACTCGTTGTCAATCCCCTGCGTCCTACTGACATTATTGCTTGCGAGGGAATGATTAAAAATATATATACAGGTGGATATGAAGTCACTATACAGTTACTTATATTAAAAATTAAGACAAAGCAATTAATCAACAATACAATAAATTATTATTAAAATGGTTCTGATTAATTATAGTTAATAACAATAAAATGCTATGCGAAATAAATTAATTAACTAAAGAGTTCGAACTGCAATCTACCGGTTTTGATGTTTTACTTTTTATTATAACTGTATAATGATTTATTGATATATATATATATATATATTTATGTGTGTGTCTGTGTGTGCAGATATATATATATGTGTGTGTGTGTGTGTGCAGATATATATATATATATATATATATGTATGTATCTATGTGTGTATATATATGTATATATGAAGAAAAATATACGGAAAAAACAAACAAAAATCCTCATATGCAATTATGCTGTTTTAATGTTAATATATCAACGTCGGACGTTTCGGTCTAATAAACCATCTTCAGGACATATTCATAAAATATAATTAACATGATCAATTCAACATGACAAAGACGATGGACATAAGAACAAGACTTATCGAAACAGATAACGGAAAGTTTTATATGATATATATATATATATATAATTATTTTTTTTAAAAATATGATTCCTTCGCTACATAAGATTTCTCATGTTTCAAAAACGAGAGCCGAAAACCTCAATATATTTATTAAAATAAAATTGAGGTAAAGTATCAAGCCCCGTTTCATCCTCTAGCGC
>OZ010591.1:42159266-42216766 GCA_963932145.1 Acanthosepion lycidas
TTTATATCTCCTCAATTCTTTTTCTATAAATTGTAGTGAGCCATGATCGCTAACGTCGTGAAGAGAGACGGCATATGGGAAAAGATTAACGAAGAGTAGAAGAAGAAGAAGAAGAAGAAGAAGAAGAAGGAGGAGGAGGAGGAGAAGGAGAAAGAAAGGAGAGAAGAAGATATAGAAGGCAGTGACGATTCAGAATATGAAAACGAAGAAGTTGAAGAAGATAATGAAAAAGCCAGCTAAAAAGGAGAAAAAAGGCAGACAACAGAGAAGATGCTGAAGGCACCGAAGAAGTAGACAATGAAGATGATGATGATGATGAGGATGACGATGAAGAAGAAGGGGAGATGAAGGAGTAGGAGTTAAAGGAGGAGGAGAAGTAGTTGAAGAAGAAAGAGAAGGAGGAGTTGAAGAAGTAGTAGAAGTAGGAACTGAAGAAGAAGAAGAAGAAGAAGAAGAAGAAGAAGAAGAAGAAGAAGAAGAAGAAGAAGAAGAAGAAGAAGAAAGCGGCGAAGAAGAAGAAGGCGGAGAAGGAGTTGAAGAAGAAGAAGAAGGAAGAGGGGGAGGAGTTGAAGAAGAAGAAGTAGAAGAATAATAATAAGAAGAAAATATATAAAGAGGAGGATAATAATAATAATAATAATAATAATAGTAATAATAATAATAATAATTAATTTTGACGTTTCGAAATCTAAACTCACGTTTTGGGCTTTGCTTCTTAATAGCGAAAGTCTATCTTATAATTGATGGTTAGTCCTTTCTTCCTGCTTTTCTTTACAAACTTGTCTTGAAGTTCCAGCTGTGTTCTCCTTTTATCTGCCATCAAAACTCTGTATCAGCATATCTTATGATACTAAGATTGTACGCACGAATCAAAAATGCTAGAAGCATTTCTATTTCTGTTAGGATTGCCACGCTGTAAAGATCAAATATATCCCGTGATAAGACTGATATTCGTCTTACGCTCCTTTCTATATTTTGTGTACTTACTCAAATCAATTTCTATATCTAAGCAGGCGGGTTTTTCTTTTTGTAGTAAATATTTTTCTTTTTTTTTTTAAATTAATAGTCAACATATTTGAACGCCAATTAATTTTTCCATACATTTGTGTTACTCTTTTTAAACATCAATAACCACTAAAGAACACAAGATTAAAATGTAGGTTGACGAGAAATATTCATTAAATATTGATTCCTTTAATAGATTTTCCAATGGAAAGACATTTCTGCAACTTTTAACCTTCTTGTCCACAAAAAACGGGATGTCAAAAGCGCAGCTTTTCCCTTGAAACTAACATTATTTTAACTACCGGGCAATTTTTATTTACAATAATATTTTTTTTTATTTACAACATTTTAAAAACTAATACAATTGAACTAAAACTAATACAATGGAAAAAAATTATGATTTACCAATTTATAAAGAAATGTATATGAACACATTTTTTTATTCATGAACTAGCAGCATGGACCGGCGTTGCCCGGGCTTGATTCAAAATCGTACGACTCATACAGCAATCGCTATCATTTGACTTAAAATATTTTTGCCCTTCTTTGCCTTTAAAGGAGTGCCCTTTGCCGTGCTGATGTTGCTACATGCCTTACTTCTTGCCTATTTCACATTGCGAATTTTTTCTAAGCTCTATGCTAAACATTAAATCTGTTACGAAAAAAGAACTAAACAAAATGAACACAAAATGAGCAGCTTTAAAAAAGGACTCGTAACTGGAAAAACAAATACTTTTTCACACCCAACCCAGTTCTGCGGAATCAGAATCAACATTGAGTTTAAGCAAGCAAATGAGCCAATAGGAGTAAAGTACCATGCAGATTTAAATGTTTCCCACTTGTGACGAATGCAGCTATCGATATATATTTTTTTTTTGCATGATAGCATGCTAGTTAACATTCGTGTCAGTCAGCTGATGGCTCTCACGCTGGCTAATAGAATCTTCCTGTCTATTCGTGGCAGCCAGCTATAGGCTCTCACCCTGGCCAGTAGAAAATAGCCGCAAACTACATGAAAAAAATCGATTATTTCCACTATTGATCCGAGTTGGAAATGCAAAGTCGGTATTGGCCTTCTCGCTAAGTTGCAGCATGTGCATGTAAATTTTGGTGCAAATCCGTCGAAAATTGTGGCCGTGCATTCGTTACAAACACACACACACACGCATGCATGCACACATCCTGCCTTTTACAGATAGAGATATATAAACATTGACCAAATTATTAAAATATGTGAACTAAATATAACGAACACTTTATTTAACGTATTATAAAGTTCGTAATCGATTAGCCAATGTTTTCCCAACCAATATATTAAATAAATAGTGTAATTAAACACTCTAATAAATAAATAAATAGTGTTTATTATTCTTGTAGTCAATTCTCAAGAGAAAAAAAAGAAATATATTTATTCACTTTAATATGTTTAATTTTTATTACATTTCTAATTATTATATACCAACGGGTCTATTACCTGCACTATTTTGCTTCTGTTGTAAATAGTCCAGCTCTCCCGGGATTAATCTGGAACTCCAAGGACCTCTACGACCGGCCATCATGGATAAGTTCTGTCCGGAGTAACAAAACATTCTATATCTTCACTATATTGATTCAACATATCCCTGACGAAAAGAAATTGTGAACTTTGTAAATAGACTACGATGGAAAGCATTTTTCTAACTTAATTCCCCGGAGACAACAAATCACAAGCAGAAAACCTTCAACCTAAAGACCCAACAAACTCAACCACCCTGTAAATTCCTAGATCATTTCGAAATTAAAAAAAAAAAAAAAAAAAAAAGAAGTTCAACAAGCGATCCGATCATTTCCGAAAAGAACTACACAAGGATATAAAAACGATTAGAAACTCCAAGGAGATTTGGGTAAGATGCGATAAATCAAAAAAAAATATTTATAAATGTAATCCTTCACACTACTACCACAAAATCCTCAGGGACAAAATAGCCAATAGGTTAAATATTGCATATAGCGTGGGAAAGATCCACACTAAGGATGCCTACATCTTATCTAAGGACCATAAACAGAACTTCACTAGTAGTACACAGTCTAGACTAATAAACCCAGCAAAAGCAGAACTAGGCCTAATCTCAAAAAATATAATTAAAAATATAATCGATAATCTATTAATCCCAACCAGTACTAACCTTTGGAAGGATACGTCAGATACTAGTAAATGGTTCACTAACATGAGGAATAACGATAAAGCGACGTTCATTAAGTCTGATATAATTGACTTCTATTTCTCTATCACTAAGGACCTCCTGGTCAATAGTATCAACTTTGCAAAGAACTATATAGAAATAACGGATGAGGAAACTAATATAATCTTAGCGAAGAGAAACTCACTGTTAACACTAAATAACGCCACCTGAACGAAGTACAACAATAATGAATTCGATGTTCCCATGGGAGCGTTTGACAGCTCAAGTTGCTGACGTGATATGTTTTAACTTAACCTTAATGATAAAACTTTTAAACCTTACTATAAGGAGAAGGAAAACCCCAACTCTATTAATATCGGTTCTAACCACCTCAATGCAATCCTAAGACAAATACCCATTACCGTTTGCACCAGAATTCGTAAACTATTGTCCAATGAAAAAATCTTTAAAAAATAAGTTACTCCAAAATTCACTTGAGGATGAAATGGAACTAATGTTTTTAATTTAATTACGAAATTAAATTTAAAATTTTTAGCTTCCATTTTTGAAACATGATTATTACTGTGTAGCAAAAAAAAAATTTTAAATCAGTTAATTTATAATATTAATGCTCTGTAAATTTACATTGAGCACTATTTTGTAAAAAGCAAAAATATCAATAAGAACACCGGATTAAATATTTTACTGTTCTTTCTCTTTATTTAAATATATATATATATATATATATATATATATATATATATATATATATATATAGAGAGAGAGAGAGAGAGAGAGGGGAGTGAAAGAGAGAGTGTACATTGATGTCAGTACCCAGAGGCGACTGTCTGTGTCATGCTAAATGCAATCTTCAGGCCATATGTATATATTGTATGGTAATGGACACGAGGCTGCACTGCTGTATCAGATATCGTTTTCAAACTGACGCAGCATAGCCATTCAGTATTTGCTGCTATTCATTGTTGTATTGCTGAGACAGGATTTGTGGCATCTGAAACTATGGATCAAGGAAGAATGATTTTAAAAGCGTCTACTGTAAACTTTAAAAAACGAAGGATTAACGGACATATGTTTATATGAACCTTTGTCCTTGTTTGTAAAAGTACTTGTGATGCACCGTATATATATATATATATATATATATATATATATATATATATATATAACGTGTTTTAGTGGACTCAGCAATTTTCAATCTGCTTCTCTGAATCATCTTCAAGAAGCGAGAGCAAGATCTAAAAGGTCAACCAATCTAACAGTGATCTCATCTCACAATCCTCACACTTGCTCCATATGCGGCCTCCTTTGTAAATCACTAGCGGGTCTTAAATGCCACCTAAGATTATCGCATAAACTTTCATAACTGAATCAATAAGCTGGCAGATCGTCATACGTCGAAACCGACAGGAGAGTCCATTATTATTATGTATATATATATATATATATATATATATATATATATATATATAGGGCGTATCAAAAATAATTTTACAAACAATGGGAGTGGGTTCCTCACATCAAAATAATGACAACTGTTCATAGAAACATATGTCCGATAATCTTTCGTTTTTCTTTTTAGTTTAAAGATGCCAGACTCGAACCCTCTCCCCTACATCCTTTGTTTGAATTGACATCATTTCGATAGATTTGGATCAATACCTAATAACATCGTCTCTTGCAAGACTTCATGGGACACACATCATCCCTTCCTGTGCATTAATATACACTAATGAAAGGCTATACTTAAAAATTACTTGTGTTAGTTTATGATCTGAGATTGTTCTCCACCGAAACCAAACCCTACTTAAAAAGTGAAAGATGAGTTTTGCTCCTAATCCCCATAAAGAAATGTATGAATCACTCGCGCAAAGAGACGACTAACATTATAGAAATACACGGTATCAGAAAATACGTAACATTTGGTGATCAAGATATAAGGATACCAACCTTTAGCCATGCTGATATACACACGAGAGATTATGCGTCAATTCGAACACAAAATATGATTGAGTGCGCTTATTAATATCTTTTACTCTCTTTCATTTTGCTCATCACGGCCATTGATTCCGTTTTCAGAGTTAATATTGATATATCGATGGGAAGACTAGTTGTTATATCAGCCGACCTCCGAATTTCTTTTTCTCAACCTTAAAGTAAGACCCTGCCCCAACGGATGTCAAGAAGAAAGGGAAAATACACCACTGCTATCTTGATAACATGTTGCAAAAGTTACGCCTCTTCGGAAAAAAATGATAAAAAAAAAACAATTTTTTTTTTGTTTCTCTGATGACATTCGTCATACTCATTCAACGTGCTGACTAACCAAATGGCAGTTTAGTGGAAATAACGATTTTGGAGCGAAAATAAAAAAATATATCAATGGATCATCTTTAATTATTTTTCTGTCCAGACTTAGCTGTTTTTTCTTTTCGTTTTTGTTTTTATCTCAATTTCCAGATATGAATGGATGTGCCTACAAGTGTAAATTAATATCAAGATTTAATGTCGGAGAAACACGGTCATTGTTTGAAGTCAAGTGGAATTGATGAAAAAAATATATAAAGACCTAGAAAATCCAGAATTTTGACAAGTATAAATATATGGTTAATAGTGTCAAAAACTGTTGATTCACACATAGCATAACATGAATTAAGTTCTGTAATTAAACACGGTTCATTGCATAAACCGAACAATTTTATAGCTCCTTGGGCTAAAATCATAAACGATATCGAATATATCTGTCCGCCACCCAAAGAGAAGATGGAGTTTAAACATAACGCTCACGGACATATCACGTTGAAACACTAGTTCCCGCTCGTACACCGAAGTTAAACAATGTCGAGCCTGGTCAGTACTTAGAAGGGTTACCACTTCGTAATAACAGGTGCTGTAAGCGTGGATGTGTTGGTGATAACGGCACATATTTGGAAATGCGAGAGTCGTTTTCGCATTCACTCACACGAAATTACCATCAGGTATGAATCCACCTATTCATATCCCCAGATATGGGTTAAATAGTAGAACTTCTATGTGAAAATTATTATTATTTGTAGATATTGTTAATACAGTAGGCGCTTGCAAAAACATTCTTACCTTAGAAAAATTATGTTTCGGCTTTAAATAACCTAGAAAAGTTTGATAAGCCATAAAGAAACACTCAAAACAACATGTTTTGGTTTTTGTGTCCTCGTCATAACGATTCTTATATCTCATATACTGCAATTATAACAGCCTTGGTGTGTCTTGGGCATTACAGTCGGATGCAAACTTTTCTTTCTTCGGGCTGTTTTTGAAATGCATATATTTCCTTTGGCTATACTATTTGTCACCACAAGGCAAAATAACCTTTCTTTCCTGCTAATTTACCCATTGTAGGGAGAAGATGAATTCTTGACTTAGAAGGGCATAGAACGAAGTGGACAAATCAGAATCGAACGGAAATTAAAATCGGTACGGCCAATTCTCTTCCTTGTCTATAATCATTACGTTCTTCCTTTTGATCTGAATTTCTTTCTTAAATATGATTTGTTGGACTTAGGTATTTCAATATTTAATAATAAATTCTTCCGAAATGGAGAAGATTTAATAATTGTTAAAACATAAAAGACGAAAATTGAATCTGGTGATTTTTATTTACTTCTTTGAGGAAACACTTTCGTCATACATTAACCCGATCAGTGAAACGCTTATAAAATAGATATAGTTAATTTTTGAAAATATATATTTCTAATCACCATCAAAAGAATAAAGATATATAAAACAAACGCAAGTACGTACCCGCACGCACGAATGCGCGCGCACACAAACACACACACAAAAACAAAAAAGTGTAAACCTTCTGCTTCTATGTACTATGTTCTTTTAGGACGTTGGTGATAATAGCTCTCCACAACGTTCTGTCATTTGTAATATATTGTGTTATCTTTTCTAAACTGTACATATATTGTGTTATTTGTACATATATTGTGTTATCTTTCCTAAACTGTTCTTCGACACTTACCTTAAATATTTCTGCTATTATCTTTCTGCTTTTAAACATAAGTCTCAGTTTTGTTTCCATTTTCTCTAAAACTTTGTCGTTACTCTCAAATGCAGTCCATGGCATTCTCAGCATCTTTCTGTAGAGCAACAATTCTATCGTCTCAAGTTTCTTCTTCATCTCTGGGGTCCATCATTTATTGCCATATTACATAACAGCTCTTTTTATTTTGTTCCTAACGAAATTTTCCTCTTTCTAGAAAACATCATTCGCTATCCCAATTCGTTTTCACATTTCAGTATCGTACTTTCCCTTCCCTTTTGAAACACTTCCCAGATATTTAAATTGTTGGACTTGCTTGATTTTCCTATGTCCAGTCTATAATTTGCATGTTGAGCTGTTCCTTTTTCTTACAACCGTATCGTCTGTCTTTTTAGAATTGATGTTTCGTCCTTTCTTTACATTCTATAGGAGTCCCTGTAGTTTCCTTTCCGGGTTTCCAATCAACAATGTGCCATGTGCATATCTTATGTAGTTAATATTGTAGCCCTTAATAATTAATCCAGGTAGGACTTATAATTCTATCTGGAGCTCCTCAGTGTATGAGCTGAATTAATTTGACGAAAAGACACATCATTGAACTATACTCCTTTCTATTTTTTATGAAATTATTTTCTATCCGCAGGCGGTCGGTTTGCAGCTCACTTAGGTTTGGGATTATTATAATATCCCTGCCAAATATGTCAAGGTTACCTAGTAGTTCCAACAATGACGTACTTTATCAAATGGTTTTGCATAATCTATTAAATATACAGCATTTTGCATTTGTATTGGTTTTACTGATCTCATTCTGAACATAAATATCGTATTCCATTTTCCGGTGTCTTTGACGAACCCGCACTCTTCTGGTCCTATTTCTGGTTTAAATCTGCTGGGTGTTGTATTCATCAGAAGTCCGATAACATTTGTTATATGGTTCACTAGGTTAATGTCGGGTGGATTTCACATTTGTTTCTAACTATGAATAAAAAAAAACTATTGTATAGTCAGAACATGAACTTAAAAATATAAATTATAAGAACAGCTCCGTACCCCTCTGCAATATTTATGAAGTAGAAAATGACTAAGAGAGCCCGGAAATAAAATGTAAAATATTTGAAAAGTCTAGGCCTACAAGGGAAGCAACGTAAGATGCAAAATCAAAGAAAAGTTGATATTAGGTTGGTGCAAAAAATAATGTCGTTTTCTCACATATGTTGCTATGTGAGAAAACGACATTATTTTTGCACCAAACTAATATATTTATTTATCCATATTTATTTATCTATTAGGTTGGTGCAAAATAATGTCGTTTTCTCACATATGTTGCTATGTGTTAAAACGACATTATTTTTGCACCAACCTAATACTATCGCCAAGAAACGGCTACTATTTTCTAAATAAGAGTGAGATCGGCATTATTTAAGCAAAATAATAGCTACATAAAGACACACACACACACACACACACCCACACACACACACGAGGTAGCAACGCGCAATAAAATTTATATGCTTAAATATATATAGATTTATGGTGTATAAATTGGACCAATTGAAATGTGTTCGAATTAAGTGTCAGTTTTCTGAAGAAGACCATGTTCTATTTCGATGTTTTGTATTTCATCGACTTGTAGTCGCTCATGACTTTCCACTATCGTTTCGCCATCAATTCCCACAAGCTCGTCGATTGGCTCGCTGCCTTCATCTGCCATTTTGGTTTTCTATAACCTGTAAGCCTCAACTTATCCAGGCCCTCCTTCCTTATTACGTTTTCAAAATATTACAGCTATCTCTTTCTAATTCTGAGGGTAAGTGTCCTTTTCGTTTCAATTTTCCTTAAGATTTCTTCGTTGTTTGCATTGCTCCGCCCATCGCATTCTCAGCATCTTTCTGCAGATCCATGTTTCTGTTGCCTCATATTTTATTTTCATCTTTGAGTAAATTGTCCAGCATTAATGTTGTGATGTCAACGAACACTTGTTTGACACCTTTGTGATGCCAACGAATACTCGTTGTCATTTTTATAAGGCTCGTTGTAGTAGAGACTTTGTAATCGCAGATACAACATTAGTACGCCGTTGAACAATACTGGTGTCAGACTTGCTTCGAATATCACTCTTGCTAACAGTACTTGCTCGATAATACTCGCTCGGATGGTAAACCGTATAGTGATCCGAATAGAGAAATAGTATAGTGAATAGAGTAGAGAATAGTAATAGAGGATAGAATAGAAATGTCAATCGATTAGACACAAGCTGCCTTCCATATATGCGTTTCCCCTATGGTCACGGGGTCTACTTAATTCAATAATCTTACTTATTATAAAACGCAGATTGTGTGTGTGTGTGTGTGTGTGTGTGTGTGTGTGTGTGTGTGTGTGTGTGTGTGTGTACGTTTATATATTGGATCGGATTTCCTACATTTTTCAACCGATTTTACAAAGCTTCACAGGACTACGTAAAATTACCTTGCGGTGGTTCTGACAGCGCCAAAAATTGGAAAAACACAATTGATTTTGCAGGAAATCAATTTGAAAACACGATTGAGAGGCACCACGAGAATGAAAGGGGGACAACTCATATCGAGTTATACTTATTATAAAACCGAAGTTGTTTGTGTGTGTGTGTGTGTGTGTGTGTGTTCGTTTATATATGGGATCGGATTTCCTACATTTTCCAACTGATTTCAACAAAACTTCACTTTTTTTTTGGCAGGTAGTGTTTCTTATTGTCTTGCACACTTTTTTCTTTATTTTTACATTCAGAATGCTTTTAAAATCCCATTTACAAGACAATTGTTTATAATAAAATTCTATTCAATCGATAGACTGAATAAAGATTGAAAACAATGTTTTTGTTTGAGTTTGGGTTTGACCAATTCGTTAAAAAAAAAAATACTAATTAAGACATGCGTGTCCGTCAGCCTTAAACAATAATCTTTGTCAATTTTATTTTTCAGGCTTTATGATGGTCGATACTTGATCTATCTCTTACTGTTACATCCCCGGGCAACGCCGGGCTCTACTGCTAGTGATATCTATCTTCAAACTCAAGTGTCGGCAGCGACATTTTATTCCTATGTAACAATTCACTGTGATACAAAAGGATTGACATTACATAACAGTTCAGCAATGTTTACTCTGCTGCTATTAGGTTGGTGCAAAAATAATGATGTAATAATGTCGTTTTTTGACGTTAAAAAATAGCTAAAAAAACGACATTATTACGTCATTATTTTTGCACCAACCTAATAATTATATTTTTTTTACTTTATACTTTGCTTAGTTTTGGAAGGCATTTTTTGCTATTACAAAGCTTTATTGGAAAATCTGTGATAATTTCAGTTTAGTGCTGATATGTAAAAAAATAAAAACAGAAGGAAAGAATGTCAGTTTATTTTTAAAATTATGGTTATTAGCCATAACTGAAATTTACGATTGTCGCTTAGAGTAAAGGTTACCGTCATGTAAAGTATAATCAGCATACCGAGTTCAAATTCTAATCGAATCTATTGTCCTTCACTCCGAAATAACGCACTTGGAAACGAATTAATCTATCTCCCTCCAGCTATGGGTTAAATATCATGACAGACTGGTCTATCTAGCTCTGTGGACATCCAGTTTAGGAGAAGGACAACACTGAATTCAAACCTCCGTAGCTATTTCTCTAAGCGCTCATTTAAACTGAATATAAAAAATGTCGAGTGTAAAGGGGAAGATACACGGATATGATGTAGGAATAAAAATTGAGTATTTGAACCACTGAGTTGCAAACCTGCGTAAATAATAAAACGAACGGCCATTTAGCTTTGTTAGAACAACCAGTCCCGGAGAAGGAAAACTTAGAATTCAAAACCACTGATATAATAGGGCAGGGCTCTTTATGTTTGATATCGCAATCCGCTTCGAAGACGGAAAATTCTGAATTTAAAACCAACTTGAATTTGGGACAGTTAGGTTATCTTGCCGTAGACATGCCTACTGATGTTACAGCTGGAGTACATATGGTACCCCCATGTTAAAGATGTGTCATCGAATCCGTGATCGTGAAAAGAAAAAAAAAAAGATAAAAATAAATTGATCATTGTAACAATGTCTCTATTAAATAAGTTTAATATCTCAATGTTTAACCTTACACGTTCCAATTCGGAGAGAAAAAGTTTGGCATTACATTTTCTTTATTTCGATTCTTAGAATTTAAGATTTAGGATGAGAAGCAATTAATTACAGAGGCCTGTAACCATGGAGATGACATTTGTCTCTATCACGGAGAGATGCGTGTTATTTGTTAGACAATTTAAACTGACAGGCCCCGTTTCGTGCAGACCACTGGCTGTTCGACACGCTTCGACAGACAGAGCAGGCAATGATTCTGTGTGAGAATGCTATCCATATGAGCGGGTGAAAAGTAGATCGGGCATGTCGGGTTTGCTGGGATGGATATGAGGTAGATTTGGAGAATGTGCAAAAATACTTAATTAAAATAAGAGATAGGTGATCACTGGGGAAGAAGGCGGAACAGGACTTAGCGGTGAAGATTGGATAGAAAGAAGGAAAGATAATATTTCGGGAGCAAAGAATGAAACAAATCATGCAATGGAAAAGAATTAGGAAACAGATAAAGAAACAAAGAAAGGAAGAATTGGAAAATAGTGTGAAATTTTAAAGTAAGGCGATAATGACACGGAAAAAATAGATATTCCAAGAGATAGTGATATATGGACAAGTTAATAAATAGAGAAGGAAGGAAGGAAGGAAGGAAGGAATTGAAAGAAATGGTGGGAAATTTTAAAGAAAAACGATAACAGTATGGAGAAACGTAATATATTCCGAGAGATGAGAAAAAGATAAAGAAAAAAAAAACATTGAAAGCAGTGGTGGGAAATTTTAAATAATGTTCATAATGGCGAAGATAGATAGATAGATAGATAGATAGATATAAAATGACTGAGAAAGATATATATGAACAGGATGAAGTAGATAGATATAAAAAGACTGAGCTAGCTAGCTAGACAGATAGATAGATAGAATTGGATAAATGTCAAATTTTAAAGGCGATAACGAAGATAGTAAAAAGAAAGTTATTTGGCGACATAGTGAGATATGAATAAGCTAAGATAGAAAGAATTGAAAGCAATGGAGGGAAATTATATTGGAATGTCATAACGTTAAAGAAAGAAAGAAAGAAAGAAAGAAAGAAAGAAAGAAAGAAAGAAAGAAAGAAAGAAAGAAGCGTGTATGAGAGACACCACAGAGATGTTGTCGTATGAATAAAAGCACAACATGGATAAAGAAAGAAAGAAGTAATTACGTCGGAAAAAAGAAAAAAAAAAATGATAAAGAAATAATAAAAAATGCAGGAAATTTGAAAAGTGAAAAATATGCGAAAGAAAGAAAGAAAAAAGTAGATATGTACGACAACTGAGATAAGCTGTATGACTAAAGATATGATATGAATAAAGAAAGAAATATCGATACTAAAAAGAAAAAGAAAGAGGAAATTATAAGGACTTGGAATAAAGGCACGACAAAGAAAGAAAGTAAAAAAGGAAGAAAGACCGAAAGAAAGAAAGAAAGAAAGAAAGAAAGAAAGAAAGAAAGAAAGAAAGAAAGACGTAATTCTGTAAATAAATAAAAATAAGTGTCCAGAAAATACAAGCGAGAAAATAAGAGAAAATAAAAGCTGTATCATAAAAACTACTACTACTACTATTACTACTACTACTAATAATAATAATAATAACGGTAATGATGATAATGATAATAATGATAATGATGATAATAATAATAATGATAATGATAATAACATTGAAAATGATGATGATGATGATGATGATAATAGTAATAATAATAATGATAATAATGACGATAAAATAATAATAATAATATTAATAAAAATAATAACGATAAAGATAATGATCATAGCAATGATGATGATGATAATAATAATGATAATAATAATGATAGCAAAGAAGAAGAAGAAGAAGAAGAAGAAGAAACAACTGAGACCACCAACCAGACACAGGTAACCAAAATAACGATGTAACTATCCTCTGGGACATACCAATTCAAACTGACAGAAAAAACAACAACAATGCAGATATTATTATAAAGACAAGAAATTCAGGAAGTATATACAAATTGACTTAGGAGTACCATATGAGTGAAACACCTCTATGGAACTTACCGAGAAATTGTCGAAATACAAGGACATGGGGATCAAAGCAATATAAAAATAATCTGAGCTCTGGGCCTCGGGAAAAAAAGAATGGGCAATTTTACTTACAGATTCCTAGGTAACATCAATGTGCAAGTTGCCCTGAAGATCGTCCTACTTGGAACACCCAATATACTAAGAAAAGTGTTATCAATTAAATGATAATCCTCTTATATGGGCTAAAATATCAGGAAACATAAAATAAATAAATAAATAAATAAATAAATAATAATAATAATAATAATAATAATAATAATAATAACTCACTTGCTATCGCATGCATCATCCCAAAGCTGATGTTGATCGCCTGTATGTACCCAGATCCGAAGGAGGCAAAGGATTAGTTCAATTAGAACTGTCCTACAAAACTACAACAATTGGCCTCCAAAGATACTTGGAAACTACAGAAGACTGGATGATGGTATGCGTCAAGGAATATGAACGTAGTAAGCGTCTTTACTCCGTAATAAAAGAAGCCAAAAAATTCAAAATGGAATTTCAAATGGGAGTAGCGATGCAACTACAGCAGAATAAACCGGCTGAAACTGCAAAATACTTCAAAAAGACAGCAAAGACGAATGCAACCGACCAGACACAGAAGCGATGGCAAGATAAACCGCTTCATGGCCAATACCCTGCCCGTACCAAACAAGCTGACGTAGACAAAACCCGTACCCATCAGTCGATACGTAGTGCAGGGTTGAAAGCTGAAACTGAAGGTTTTATCCTTGCTGCACAGGACCAATGCTTGCTAACTAGGAATTATCAATCACATATACTAAAATATTGTGTCAGCCCAAAATGCAGATTCTGTGATAAATATCCAGAAACGATTGATCATCTTGTATCATGTTGCACGATATTGGCACCCAATGAATATAAAACCCGGCATGACAGAGTGGGCCAATATCTGCATTGGAAAATCTGCAACTTCTACGGGAAGGAAACTGAAAGAAACTGGTATGAACACCACCCAGACCCGGTTACGGAGATAGGACCTGTTACAATTCTATGGGACTATACAATACACACTGACAGAACAATCAAAGCCAACCTCCCAGATATTGTTATTAAAGACCACAAACAAAAAAAGTGCCTCCTTATTGATATTGCAGTCCCTGCTGACTGTAATGTATCTATGAAGATATTCAAAAAGCTGTCAAAATACAAGGACCTTGAAATAGAAATCTCTAAAATGTGGCATATGGGAACATCAACAATCTCTTTTGTAGTTGGAGCCCTAGGGTTGGTTGGAAAAGATTGCAGTCGATTAATTGAAGGGATTCCTGGAAGTCCATGCCTCAAGGAGATACAAAAAAATGTTCTGACAAGTACAGCCCACACTTTACGAAGTCAGTGGAAAGTGTCATGATGCCATTTCTAACCTTAGGTCCCTGGGCGGGATCCGGAAAGAAATGAGTAAACGCCAGAAAATAATAATAATAATAATAATAATAATAATAATAATAATAATAATAATAATAATAATAATAATCGAATGTAATTTAAAATTTGCGTGGAGAAAAGGATAGCCAAATACGAAAATAAATAAAACAATCGAATCCAATGAAGATATTTCCTTTGCTTGTGATGGGAAGGCTTGCTTGACGGGCTAGAGATCTCAAGAAAAAAAATATTAATTTGTGTCTCATGGATACATTGACAATGTGAACAATACGACCGTCAGAAACGAAGTTGAGTAGAAACAACATAGGCGCCCATGCAGAGCGACGAAAAAAGATACAAATTTTTTAAAAAATTTGTTTTGAAAAAATTAGAATGTTTGTAATAAAAAGAAAATGAACTAAAAGAATCCTTTTTTTTTTTGTTTATTTGAAAAAATCAGCATAGAAAGAAATCGTTTTCTTTCTTTTCTTTTCTTTTCTTTTCTTTTTTTTTCTTTGAATTGGTGTTTTTTTAAAAAAAAGTGAAAATGATCGATTTTCCTGATTTTCAGCAAACACAAACGCTTTCTCAGTCCACCAAGCCTAGTTTGATTTTTAATAATGTCTGACATTACCCACAGACACACATACACGTATATACCCACTCTCTCTATCTTTGTACACACACACACACACATACACGCACACACACACAGACGTACACAAATACATACACAAACACGTACAAACAAATACGCAAAGATATATATATATATATATATATATATATATATATATATAGAGAGAGAGAGAGAGAGATAGAGATAGATAGATAGATAGATATGTATTAATATGATTTAAGCATGAATTAAAAAATAATTATTTAAACAAGAAATATATAAAGAAACGAAAGATACCTATATATTCAAAAACTTTAAAGGTATTATCCACACACACACATACCTATCTCTCAGTCTCTGTACACATACATGTATACACATACATACACACATATAATATATATATATATATATATATATATATATATATATATATATATATATAATCAATGACTGGTCATTATTTAAGTTCCATGATTACCTGCAGATTGTTTGCACATGAAACTTAAAGTCATTGCTTACCTGGTTGTTGAATTAATATTCAAATGCTTTCTCATTTTTATGCCACGGAGCACTTTTATGCTAGAAGGCTAATTTTGGGCAAAAGTACTTATTCAAACCTTGGAATTATACATTCATACAAACATACATATATATATATATATATATATATATATATATATATATATATATATATATATATATATATATAAACTATTTTTACTTTGTTATTAAGCATTAATTAAGAAAAAAATATTTAAAGAAGAAATATATATAAAAAACGAACGGAACCCATATTTTCAAAAACTTTAAAAAACTCCAGAATATTGGACATAATAAAATAATTCCTGTCCCTGACGACATAAAAATGATTGTTACATTAATTTCGACACTCAAAGAGAGAAAAGAAAATTAGGAATAGTAACCACGTCATCTAACAAATGTACACATACACACAGGTAATGCGTGCACACATACATAAGCGCAATGAAAAGCGCATAAATTATTTTTAACTTAATACAGAAATAATAAAAATGAGAAAAGACAATTGGTTCTAACAACTGACGAGTTTAGTCTACGAAATTCTCGAGACGGGGTGTTGAATATATCATGAATCAGCTAATTTGCAAATAATAGATTTCTATTAAAACTATATATATATATATATACATATATATATATATATATAGTCGACTCTCCCGTCGAGTTCGACGTATGAGGGTCAAGCAGATCAGTTCCCAGGAAACCGACAGCCCGACAACAGCACAAGAGATTTGATTATAGTGGTGAAGGTTTTTGAAGGGACGAATTCAGGAACCTGGTGCACTAAGTGCCACAAGGTCCCCAAACGACCCTCCGCAGGTTTTGAATTCATAGTTGTCCTTCTCCTAGACCAGTTGCCATCCAAGGCTATAGAACCCAGTCTGTCCTGCTATTTCACCATAGCTGGAGGGAGAAGAGGATTCACACCTTTCCCAAGGGTATTAGCACGTATATATATATATATATATATATATGATTGAATAAATTACAGACATTATGTCTGCTACTTTTTAATAAAATCAGTTTATACTCTCGAATAACCTTCCGTGAATTAATGTTAAAGGATGATATAAATGTGCTATAGCTGTTTAAATTTCTTTTATTTTCATTTCCCAAGTACTTACGATCATCTTCAGTAATACAAAATATTATTCATCAATATAAGTATTTATACAAATTTCTGCCTTACAGTAATTTTTTCATTATGCTTCTTAATGCAAAACCGTTGACAGTGTACTTAGCATTCATTAAAACGTGAAAAAAATTATCCATTAAGGAATTTCTTTTCTCTGTGTTATAATGTCATGGTCAGGCGTGCATTAAAGCATTAAAAAAACAGTTTCTTTACAATATTTCAGAACATTACTGTACTATTCATAGTTGATTCTGTTCAGTGATGACTTTAATTTTCTAATATAAATTCCTTCTAGTATCTGTAATCTAATTTTGCTGTTTTCATGATGCAGGATAGTTGTGTTTTCGATAAAGCAGAATCTATAAAAGACAGACATGATAAAAAGTAAAATTCATCTAAACTCCCAAATAAATCACTAAAAATTGCTGCAAAAGTACTACGCAATCACCCAGATTTAGTAATAAAAAAAGCTGATAAAGCAAACATCTTTGTTGGTTTAAACAAGTCTGACTACAACTCAAAAATTGAACACTTGATGAACACACCAATTTGAGAAAACATAATCATTACTATCGCCTGAAGTAGTACCATCTAAATATCGAAACATGAAAGTATTTGAGCAACGGTGTAAAATGATGTTATTGTAATTTATTATAATAACAATATTATAATAATATTTTGCTCTATTCTTTATATTAAGCACTTAAAAAAAAATTGAATGCTCGGAACTGTGGCTTTTTATTCCATCTGTTCATTTTCATATATTACGTTAAATAACGCCACCTGAACTAAGTACAACAATAATGAATTCGATGTTCCCATGAGAGCGTTTGACAGCTCAAGTTGCTGAGGTGATATGTTTTAACTTAACCTTAATGATAAAACTTTTAAACCTTACTATAAGGAGAAGGAAAACCACAACTCTATTAATATCGGTTCTAACCACCTCAATGCAATCCTAAGACAAATACCCACTACCGTTTGCACCAGATTTCGTAAACTATTGTCCAATGAAAAAATCTTTAAAAAATAAGTTACTCCAAAATTCACTTGAGGATGAAATGGAACTAATGTTTTTAATTTAATTACGAAATTAAATTTAAAATTTTTAGCTTCCATTTTTGAAACATGATTATTACTGTGTAGAAAAAAAAAACATTTAGATCAGTTAATTTATAGTATTAATGTTCTGTAAATTTACATTGAGCACTATTTTGTAAAAAAACAAAAATATCAATAAGAACACCGGATTAAATATTTTACTGTTCTTTCTTTTTATTTAAATATATATATATATATATATATATATATATTTATTTTTTTTATTGTTCAATATATATATATATATATATATATATATATATATATATATATATATCAGATATAGCGTACGTGTTAATAAAACATTACTCGATGTAATAACAACCGAACTATGAAGTATCTATCTATATATAATACTAAAATCTGTTAATCGTGCTTGCGTGGTGCGTCGTACGTCTGGCGTATAATAATTTCCAGCTTTCACTTTCCACCTCTCTGTGATTGCGTGCGTGTTTATTTATTTTTCAGTTTTCTTTAAATGAACATTTTCAATATTTAAAAAATATTTTTTGCCATATTTAAAAAAATATTTTCAAGTGAATATGTTTTAAAAATATGATTTGGCACATTAAAAAAATGTTTTTAAGTTAATCTGATTTTAAAAGTATTTCATCATTAAAGAATCAGCATAAGGTGATGAAAACATACTCCAAATGTAATGAAAACGTTGTTTTATTGTCAAAATCCTTATATTGTTAAGATTAAGGATAAATTATTTTCTGATTTTTTTAATTACTTTTTTACTTCTTTTTAGAAGATTCAAATTTTTGATTAAATATCATACTTTCCTTGCGTTAGCGGTTGTACTAATTTTAAGCATAGCAAATTTACTCTACTTTTTGACGGTCACAAATACATTAATTTGGTAATTCTTGCAAAAATCAAATAATTGTCATATTTTAATAAAATTTTCAGGACTTATTTAGAAACGAATGAAATTAGTTTTGAAATATTTATATTAGAAAATTTTGGTAAAAGTATTTTTTTTTATTTTACATGTGTTTCTCCTCCTTACTTTTTTATTTTATTGTAGCTTGAGAAATTCCTCGTGATAATTCTAGTGACTATATTTGTTAAATACTGAATCTTTTGAAGAATTTAAATCGTCGATTGTTTTTTATTGTCTTAACTCTGTTCTGATTCGAAAAATAAAAAAAGACAATAAAACTAATACATTATTTAATTAGAGAATATTTTATTTGCTTTTATGAATAATATATGTTAAAGACAATATTTTCTGAAGAAAAAACAAATTCGATGAAAAATGAATTTTTTCAAGATTGTTTTCATTTTTTTAAACAATTTTTTACAATATAAAATTTAATAATTTATAAAGATTTTGAATCGTTTAAAGTTTAATTTCAATGAGATAATTCTTAGGGAATATTCCTCTTAAGTAAAAAATCATTTTTTTAAAGAATTTCGATTTGTTTTTATATTTGCATATAAATGTAGAATTCTTGAAATACGGATGTATAATTCGATTAATCTATTCTTATAAGGTCACGTATTTTAAGGGACGTCCTCACCAAAAAAATCCAAAACCCTAATGAAATTTGTCGTCTGCTACACTTTGCTTAACTATGTCAATCTGCCGTCCATAGAACACGCAGGAAAAACAAAACCCCGTGGTTAGAAAATGCTTGAAAACATCATTTTATGCTGTAAGAAAATACTATTTGTTTCAAATCATATTAACTTTAAATTTACCAATTTTTCTCAGATAACGTTTCAGAAATATATATTTCATTTTTGCAAGATTGTTAAAACGGAAAATTAAGTTTTGTTTACAAATGTCTAAAAAATGGTTGACATCATCGATTTTAAAGAACAAATGCATGTCTATTCCAGTAAATATAATTTCTTTTTGAAATACACCGCAGTATTTTGCTTAGCGAGTATAATATATTTAATCCTTTAGCTTCCATTTAAAACTAAATTGAAATTTTCAGAATACTTTTTCCATTTTTAAAAATTTCTTTTAAACCGTAGGTATAAACAATTCGTGGAGGTACATAAAAGTGAATAAAAAAAATACTAGTTGTTTATACAATAAATATTTTTATTTCTACTTTCTTGAAACAGACAATTTGTTAATGTTGAAATCAGCTATAGTTTTTTTATAACGTGAACCGTTAATGACACAACGGGCCACGTGAAGTCTAGAATATTAATAAATATACATATTATCCCTCATTAATATATGTGCGATATATCATAATTTATTCATATTTTGCTACTTTTCGTTGAGCACTCTTATCGCTGTAATAAACTATTTATGTTTTACATACTAACCCTTTTCGGAATATGGAACTAATTAACTTGGACTACGTCACTAAAAAAATCATAATTCATAACAAAATATCTTATAAGCTGAACGTTTTATACAAGATCATGAGCGTCATAAAAAGAATGTAAAAAAATCTTCTTCTCTAAAAAAACAAATTAAACTTAAAAGATGACGTGCTTTAGGGATTTAAGTAAAAAAAAAGTATATTCTCTGTAATAAACAAAACTAAATTCACTAAAACAACCAACGACTTACAGCAAAATATGGTAAAGGAGGTTTCTATGTTCCTGTAGAGGGTGAAAAGATCATAAGGCTGCGTGTTCGAATCACGTCGAGGTCACCAATTTGTAGAGGGTGCAAATAAGTCCCTCAAACAAATAATAAAAAGAAAATACACTACAAATAAAGTAAAATAAACTTTTGTTTATTTTCGTAAAAAAAATATATGAGAATTATTTTTTTTGTACACAATGGAATTGTCCGTAAAGCCGTGATGTCAGCTTGTCGCTGTACTCCCTCTGGTCTGATGAGAGTTTCTATCTTCCTTATATCTGAATGATGAGGCTCCGGAGAGATTAAGAAATGGGTTTCTTATGTCGAGCCCTGATTGGTCAATAAATCATATTTTTGACCACGTGGTGTGCTTTCCACTACGTCCGAACCTTTGGGTGCGCCGTCCTTGTTTTTGACCCCACAGGGTATGGTAAGGAGAGAGTTCCCGCGCAATTGTATTTTTTTTTTTTTTTTGGATACACGTGATATGAATTAATTTTTATTGTGTGTATGTGTGTGTGGAAAGTAAAATAAGAAACAGCACATTCCAAAAATTCGACAAAGTTATTATCAAAGCAGATAAGACGGGTAACAATTACAAATTCGATGAAGATATGTACCATAAAGCTATTTAGAGGGACTTAAATAAGTTTTATAAAAAGGCACACGACAACTGAGAAAATAGAATTAATAATGAATCCAGGAAAATAGCCACTAAACTAAAAATTGATGATAGGATCCACAAATTCCACAAACAGAAAGTATTCATTACACTAAAAGGCAAATTTCTTAAGCAAACTTCAATACCGATTACTAAACTAAAAATAATATCGGTAACATCAGTAAAATAACCTTTGAAAGAGAATGCAAATACACGAAAAATGCTCTAGGAATTAACCAGTGCTATAAATCAGCAGAAGTCGTAGAATGGTTTATTAATATAAAAATGAAGAATAAATGTACATTTACCCAATTCAATATTTGTGACGTTTATCCATCCATACCCCCAAATCTGCTAATGTCTGCTATAAATCTAGCGAAAAACTTACTGTCCTGTTAGCGATCGCGAAATAAATATAAATATAAAAAAAACAAAAACAAAAACACGAAATAACTATAATAATCCATAATGGTTATCTGTGAACGAAAATAGGTAAAATCCTTGGAAATTTCTTTTCTACCATCATCGATCGAATTTAGTTAATATGAAATACAAAAAACAGCACTGCATCTCCAAATATTCTGGATATTTTTTCTGACAATTAAAGAATGATGGCAACTCACCTTCCATCAAATGGTATATATTAACAAGAGCCAAATCTAATAACGGAAAAGGAAATAGATGTAACTGATGTTTTGTTGAAAAATTGATTATCTTAAAACACTGAAATAATCCTAGCTTATTAAACAAGAAAATTGAATTGATTGTTACATGTAGACATAAAAATAAATATCTGCTTAAATACGTTCATCTAAATTAATTTTTGTTGTAGTTTATTTTTTTAGGCAAATTACGGCTTGTTTTTGTTTTTTCTATATAAAAAAGGAACAAGTAATCTCCAATTAATAATAAAAAAAATAATATTTGCAACTCTTAAATAAAAAAAAATATCTTTAATTTTTTTTCATATATATACAATTCTCGTTTATATTAAATGTCAAATATAATTTTTAAAAGTTAAAAAATTCTACTCGCAATGCAATACAGATCTACGCCAACATTAAGAAAATCAGATATATTTTTTAAAATTAAAATTACCTAACAAGGACAAAAGTCCATATAAACATATGTCCGCAAATCCTTACTTTTTGAGTTATTCAGTTTACGGTAGATGACGCTGTGTTGAAATGTAGAATCTGTTACATTTCTCATTTATTTATATTTGTGGCTAATCTGTCTTCAACGTTTAACGTGTGTAGTCTTGAGTTAACTGAAAAGTGTTCCGTTTAACAATGGCAGGACATTCATAAAAGGGTATGCTCACTCGTCAGCATGTGTGTTGGTTTAGGGTCTGGATGGTACTGAAATGTTACAAATTTAGTTTTGAATTTATTGAATGATATCACCCAGTTTTTTGTTTTCCTTATAATTACGCCATAGTCAGGTCAGAGGACCAATCAGCTGGCATGCACTGGTTACTAAGACATTTGTAGGTCCACTAATGCGCTTTGGTATCATCTGTATATATACGTTATATACATCAGTCGACCAGACTGTTCGTAACTGTCGAACTCTCTGCGTCGGCAGAGAGAAACCCGGACGACGCTTTGTCGTAGGGCAAAGTTTCGTCCGGGGAGGTAGACAGTCCCTGAACCCGTTTATGCGGCTTCAAAGGGAATATTTTTGGCCGAGCCTAAGGGCTCGGAAAACCCACGGTAAACTCGGGCTTGTGCCACATACATCCCTCGTAGGGGGGCTGTTAAATATTACCTGTATATATATTTTATTTACTAATTATCTGATATATATATATATATATATATATATATATATATATATATATATATATATATATATATATATATATATATATATCTGTTTTCTTTCTTGTTCTTCAATTTTCTTTTCATTTTATACCGTTTTCACGGCTTTAAAATAGTATAACAAGGCTGACCAGCTGGCCAGTGCTACCGCCGATGAATTGATGCTTATCTGCGTGCCAATTTAGCCAAGATGCCGTCCAAGTCTCTATGAAATCTTTCTACTTTCGCATTACTCTGTGCATGATATGTGGAAGTGGTCACATGTGCCGTATTCTAGTTCGTCATTATCTTATTTACATTCTCTGGTCTGTTTTCTCTAAGCAGTTTCACTGGGGCCTCATAGCGAGGAAATATCTCTGTCAGTATCAAGTCAGACACTGTTTGGGCACTATTATCAGCTACTGCATATGTCTCAGGCCAAACCGTCGCCAATCTACAGAACTCAGAACGTATAAATCTCCCCTTGGAGTCTCCCCATACGAACCTTGTACATCTCTTCCTCAAAGGGGAAGTTGGGGACGTCTCTCTCCAAATGTGGAGCTATTCCCTGCCTGGCACGCCACATAGCCCTGTACGAATTTGATGATCTCGTTAGAGAGCCCAGGCTAATAATAATAATAGGTTCTCCATATCAAATCCAGGATTTATCGATCCCCATGTGACCCAATTTTTCTTGGCATTGCTCCAATATTTCGGATGCCAGCCCTATATCCCAGCTCTATATAATCTGGGCCTCTCTTCTTCATCATTCCCCGGGAGGTAATGTAACATTTTATCATGCGTTGCATACTCAGAGTTATTACCTGCCACTGTTTTGACTCTGAGGGCAGATATCTCACTATCCTCCGGTGTCTCCCTCATTGCTTCTTTCCAGTGAAGTTCAAACACAACTTGTGCGTTCTCTTATGTATCAATCTTCAATACAGGACGGTACTTTAATTTACTGGATTTGATTACCTGTATCTGGTAGGCCCTATTATCTCTTAGTTCTACCCTTACGGATTCTGCCTCCAGCTATTTTGGGATTCTTGACCGCAAATTGTCACTATCACTACCCGCTGTGTACTCTATTTTACAGCTCTACCCGCTCAACATCAGTGACCACTGTTGGATTTTTGGTTGTTCTTTCAGCTTCCAGCAAGTATTAGAGTTGATTCTAGTCAGGTTCCATAGTAAATACTGCTCCAATTATACAGCTATCTAATTTTTGTAAGACATATATAAAGGCGTATACTCCTTCACTATCACTGACCACCTGTGCTGCGATTCGAAGAGCCTATGGGTTAGGAATTATATTGATACTTCCTCTGGCATACCGGGCATTGTGGCATCCCTGTGCAGGTATGGCTCGGTAAGGACTGATACACTGATCACAAGCATCTATGTAGAGTACCATCGGCGTGCTAAGGTCTGGATACGTTAATAAAGATATCACAGTTAACTGCTTCTTCAGGATGTCAAATGCTCTTTGACAATCCTCCATTTATTTAAATCAAGAATACTTCTTGGTCAGTGATATCAAGGGTGTCGCTAGTTTTGAAAATGTCAGGGTGAATCTCATGTAGTAGCTTATAGTTCTTAAGAACCCCTTTACCTGCCTCAGCGATATTATCTCTACCTTGTTCACGTCGGACTTAATCGCGTCACCATTTATGACAAATCCCAGATACTTTGTTTCCTCTTTCAGGAAACGACATTTTGATAATTTCAACTTCAATTCGTGTGGACTTAACCGTTCTAACATCTGTCTCAAGTGGTCGAAATGCCTCTCAGGTGTTTCAGAGAACACTAAAATGTCGTCCATGTAGATCATGGCGAAGCTGTCCATTTCGTTCAGCACGATGGACATCAGCTACTGAAAAATAACCGGGGCATTGGCCAGGCCGAAAGGTAAGACCCTGAACTGAAGGAGCCCCATGTGGCAGGCAAATGCAGCTTTTTCCCGATTTGTCTCATTAAGAGCAACCTGCCAGTAACCCGATCTCATATATAGTGTTGAGAAGCATTTAGCTCTTCCCAGAATGACCAAGATGACATCTATCAACGGAAGGCATACTGCCAGTCGTTTTGAGATAGCATTCAGCTTTCTAAAATCGACATAGAATCTGTTCCCCATCTTCTTCTTATCCTCCACTATTATGGCGAAACTCCAGAGAGCCTCGCCAGGGGTCTCATATGGATGTCTCTCCTAAATATTTTTAGTTTTATCGGAACTTGCTGACCGGTAGGGATGCGCATTTTCACTGCGTGGGCCTCTCCCAATTCTTTGTCAGATTTAGCCACCTCATCACGGTTGGATTTCAGTAATCGACCTATACTTGCCTTAAATTTCTTAGAGGCTGTTATTTCTCCCACTCTTACTTCTACATCTTTCTGTTACTGTTTCCTCTGCTCGCCATATCTCACCTGCTACCTTATTGGTTATTATTATATTATTTTTATCGTCTTGTTGGCCAGATTGGACAAAATTATAGGTACTATCTTTGCTGCTTCCACCACTGTTTCACACAAAGCCACTTTTCTACTTGAGGGCTATATTTCTCTACAGGGGTTATTTAAAAAATTCCCTTCCCCAATTTTCCAGCTTTATGTCAGTGTCAACCGCTACTGAGAGTGGGTTTTCTGGAGCGCTCACCAAAGGTGTCTCCACACCATTAACTATCAACACTGCAGGGTTAAACTTTTTTTGGAATTTATGCTCGTGCAAACAATCTTCAACCGAAATAATCTCACCGTAGAGATCTGGAGTCAAATGCAATTTGTAGACACTATTCGTTCCGCCTATCTTCACTGGGAGTCTCACGGTCCCTGCTATATTCATCGTCTTCCCGTATGTCTATCTAATTTTGATATCAAGTCTTCTCAACCAACCAAGTAACCTCAAAAGTTTGTAGCGATTTTGTCTGGTTAGAGATACAGACGGTCCCATGTCTATCAAGGCCTTCATTGTTTTTTATTTATAACTGTCCCGTAGGCATGGTCATCCTCTTGAATCAATAAGGAAAATATTTTAGACATTCTTCTCTTAGGGTAGCGTCTTCTCGAGTATCCTAACATGGGTGCCGGTAATAATAATCCCTTATGATCCCTGACCGCGAAGACGGAAGAGAGAACTTACAGTTACATCTAACAATTTCAACAGTAAAATGCTGATATCTTACCGCCAATCTAGTATTGCGATTAAATTTATAAAGTTTACGTACCACAGATTAAAGTTCAACAGAAAAATTAACATAAAAATATTCATGAAATAGTCACGAGGAAGCTACATTGCGGCTGTAGAAAAGTGACTGACAACGAGATTACAGGCCAGGATCAATAACATAGAAGTCTTTTCTTTAGATTTTATCAACAATCTCTATATAGCAATAGCGCCAGACCATTTGTGACAGCAATATTCAAAGCTCGTGCTAATGGTAGAGGTATAAATATGTAAGATAGATTATGGAGTGTAAAATTTTCTAGCATGATACAGTGAACCAACTTTCCTAGCAGCAGATCTATTATTATTATTATTATTATTATTATTATTATTATTATTATTATTATTATTATTATTATTATTCGTTATCTCAAGCAGATCTGGTGCCGTAAAAATGATGTTGTCTTGTATTTTCTTTATCTCTCTTCATCGAGAAAGACTTCCTGGTATTTCTGGCTGTCTCATATTACCCATTATTATTATTATTATTATTGTTGTTGTTGTTGTTGTTTCCTTTGATTTCTTGTGTGTACACATTTCTTTCGGGTCCCCTCAAAGACCGTAGGTTAGAAATGGCCTTATGACATTTTCCACTGACCGATTTTAAAAAAAAATTACATATTTTACGTAGATAAAGCCCTTCGTAAGGCGGGGGCTGTACTCGTGAGAACAATGTTTTGTATTTCTTTAAGGCATAAGCTTCCAAGAATCCCTTCAGTGAGTCTACTGGAATCTTTTCCAACCAATCCGAGGACTCCAACTACAACAGGAATTGTTGATGTTCCCATGTGCCACATTTTGGCGATTTCGATTTCAAGGTACTTGTATTTTGCTAGCTTTTTGAAGATCTTGAAAGATACATTGCAGTTTGCAGGGTCTGCTATATCAGTAAGGACGCAATTTTTTTTTTGTTTGCTGTCGCTAATAACGATGTTTGGGCGGTTACCTTTGATTGTTTTGTCTGTGTGTATTGTGTAGTCTCGTTAAATTGTAACAGGCCTTATCTCCGTAACCGGGTCTGGGTGGTTCTCATACCAATCATTATTATTTTTATTATTATTAATCACTTTCAATATATCATTAACAAAAGAAACATAATCACAAACTACGTATATTTATTTCGTGATAGTTTATAACTGAGACTCCATTATGCAATAACCGAATCATTTCCCGCAGGTGCTTCAATGAAATCTTCGATGCTACATTTTGGACGGCTATAATATAGAATGAAGAAAATGCTATTTTCAGCTGTCACTTCCCAAAACGGATTGAAATTAGCTAATAAATATTTAAAATGTTTGATAGTAATCTTGTATATGGTCTCTCTCTAACCTGGCAGCAAAAATTACGGAAAAATAATTGAAAGTATTCGGCTGTCATTTTTTTTTTAAATCCCATTTACGGTGCTTACCTTATAACTAAACAGAAACTGTATCGTTTCGAAAACTAATCAACTGGCGACACGTAATATCACGAAGATTGGTTTCAGTGTCCTGCAGGCACAGCTCTTGAATGCTTGTTAAAATTTCGGGAAGATGGTCACACATATTTCGATATACTAAGGCGTCCCTCCACTCTCTTGGTGAGTGGGCGGCGTCATTAATTCGCGCCGTTTCTGTTTAAATCGGGTACCTGAATGCGAAGAACGTTAACAGATGTTAACACCAGCAGGCTTTTTCAATCTAATTCCTTTCTTGTTTAAACCAAATCTCAGTACGTGTTGAATGCAGAAACATGTACAGAGAGCTTTACACGTATAAAATACAATTTGAACAGAAATAAGTAAATGCAATGGTGATATCCTCGAGAAATATAGCAGCCATTTAATGATTAGACATTCATATATTCAAATTATATATATATATATATATATATATATATATATATATATATATATATAAGGTGCTTTGATTTAGTTTTGAATCCTCATGTTATCTATTTCTTTTCCTTTTCGGATGATAAATTATACAAAAACAAATTTTGATTGATCGTAAATAATTATATCGGCCATGCTACAACATGTTTGACACGAAGACTCACACTACACCTTTCAGACCATAGTTCAATTAAGTCTAATTTATATACTCATGGAGACCTACCGGACCCTATTCGTAACATACTTGTTAACAAAACAAATAGCATCATCCAAATTCTAAAAGAAGGTTAAAAATAGTGGAAGCCTTATTAATAAAAACAAAAAAAACATCACTCAGTAATATCAACTGTCAACATGGACACAATATCTTGAAATTTTTTTGAAAATGAAAAAAATTATAAATACATTATGGTTCTCTCACAAAGCCAGTTTGTATCCATGGAATGGTGTTTAATGTTTGGATAAACATTTTTAATCAATTCTTGGATACTTGTGAGTGAAACTCCACAACCATTTGAGAGGGAAACATTTCCATTTTTATTTTTGGTCTATTTTGATGGTTCCATTGCCAAGCTACAACAGCAAAACAGAAAATCTTCATGTTTCAAGGTCACCCGTGATTCTAATCCTCATATGTATTTGAACATGGCTCCAGATGTAAGAATTTTCAGGCAAGTATTGATTTCATCAGCTGGAGTTCCTCTTGCAATGTCTGATAATGTTTGTCTAAAAGCACTGTGATATCTCACATGATTTTTGAATTCTGTCTAATGTCTTTGACTGTTTTGTCCAGGGCTTCAAATGCTCGCTGGTGAGCCATGGCACATTTATCCCTGAAAATGAAACTTCTCTCCACCAGAGTCTGTCTATATTTCTGAGATGAGGTATTATGTGCATTATTTACATTATTCGGACTATTGCCCTCATCTTTGTAGCCATATTTATCACATTTATTATTTATTCGGCCGTTGGTTGGAATTTCGAACTGAACCCTTTATTTCTTTCACTGGGGTAGACTGTGTTTGATGGATATCAGTTATCAATTATCTCCTGTTAATTTCCCTCTGAAAGTTCTCCACTGCCTTAACCGGGTATTGAACTCACACTCTTTGGGTCCTGTCTCTGGATCTAACCAACGCTTTTATCCACTGGATATGACATCTGGATATGAATTTCTGGGTATTATAAACCTAATGTCCTCAGCAACCATTTTTACCAGTGCTCATATTGCAATTTTGCTGTTATCATTACATGTTTTTTACTAAAGCTCATATTGCAACTTTGTTGTTATCATTGCTTTTCTCTGGCACTCCTTATTACTGGTTCCCATATTGTATTTATTTCTATGCTTGGTCGGCTCAGGAGATTTATGTGGCCTAGCATATGCGCTGATTCCTTAAGTTTACGAATTTTTCAATGGTGTTCCCTGTCTATGATCTCAACATGATCCCACAGTGGGCGGTGATCTCCCTTCTCTCACCATATGTGGTCAGCCACGCCTGATTTTTCTACTCCCCCCATGGTACAGCTTTTTGTTGTTCTTGAAGCATTACCTTGAGGGGGTGGCCTGTCTCTCCTTTATATCCCTTGTCTCCACCAATATCTTAGCCAAGTTGATTACTCTTTTGATATTGCAAATAAGGGTTTCATTCAGTTCAAATCTAGTGGAATTTTGAAAGTGCTGTATGGTGTACGCCTTCCAGCGCAAATGGTAGTAGAAATTCCAGATGATGCTACTGCTTGAGCTACTTTTCTTTGGAGTTTCATTGCAGATAAAAGTACCTTCAGGTGCATCCAAGAAGAAAATGCCTCCATTACTGTTGTTGATATCTGATATAATTGCTGTTGGTTTGAACATATTGTTACAGTTCTTCCATGTTGCATCTTGTTTCACTCAAAATTTCTATGTTGATTTGTCAAGTTTCTCTTTTTATATATGGCAGGCCAAAATTGCTAAAATCACTTTGACCCAATTTCATCACTTGGTCATCAATTTCACAGCGAACTAAATTTGCTCTCTGGGGATTCAATTTCAATCCTAGATGCGCAAGTCTTATTTGAAGATGAGATATTTAAAAGAGTTGTAATCCTTTAATTGAAAAAGGGTGAAACATAGATTTCCCATTTATATATATATATATATATATATATATATATATATATATATATATATATATATATATATATATATGTGTGTGTGTGTGTGTGTGTGTGTGTGCGCTCGCGCGTGCGGGTGTGTCTACATGTCAGTACGATTTACAGTATTTAAGTAACGTTTATTTTTAAAATAGGATTTTTGCAAATAAATGTTAATGTTATGCTCATTGATAGAATAGGTAGCTGCCCGAGTATCTAAGAATAAGGACAAATAAGTTGAACGTTTTGTTTAATTTGTTGCTACACATGCTCTGTCACTTAATATTGAGCACTTTAATCAAACAAAAACAGATTGATATAAAAGCGTTATGAGAACAGTTAATGAAATATAAAATATACTTGTCGAAATGTTATTTTTCCAAAATACATTCTTTGTTATATATATATATATATATATATATATATATATATATATATATATATATATATATGTGTGTGTTTGTGTGTGTGTGTGTGTGTTTTCTTTTGCGTGTGTGTGTCATTGTTTGTGTGTGTGAGAGAGAGAGAGAGAGAAAGAGAGAGAGTACATGTGTGTGTGTGTGCGTGTGTATGTGTGTGTGTGTGTGTGTATTTAATAGGACGATTAATGAAATTCGGAAATAAAAAACAACAAAATGCTAAAAATATTGTCATTAAGATTAATGATATATATATATATATATATATATATATATATATAGATATATAGATATATAGATATATTAAATAGTGCAGCTTCATTAATATTATAAACTAGTCATTCAATGAATAAATCAATAAAATGAATTAACTCACTGAATGATACGATCCTTGTTTTTATTAATTGTAAAATCGATTTGATGTTCTGTCCATATTGCAAATACTTTCGGCAACCATTTACCATTCTCAGGCGGAGAATTTTTTTCTCAATTTCAGGTAATTACTAAATAATTGTACAATTAATAAAATCAAGGTTCGCGTCCTTCAGCGAGTGTTCAGTGAGTTAATGCCTTATTTAATTTGTTAGCGAAGTGAATTCGCCATTAATTACATTAACTTTATTGATTTATTCTTTAAATGACTACTTTACAATATATTTATTTATATATTAGAAAACCTTTTAAATGGTTAAATGTTGTAAGAGTCAGGGCGCAAATTTACTGTATATGACTTTACGATCAAGACATTCTCTGAACATTTCCGCCATAGTTAATTATTTTTCTCCTTAGATCAGAGTAGCACGTTTATATTAAAATTCTCGTCAGTCTCGTTACGGTGGGAAACCAACGCATTTGCTGTATTGTTTTGTAAAATTTTCCTTTTGTGTTCATATAATATTTTACTTAAATTCCAATTTATTTTAGTCAAAATAAATTGGGTAAATTCTTCCTTAAGGTTTTAACATTTTGTTTTGCATATAAATGCCAGAAATTCTATTCTCATAGTGCGGGATAACTAATAACAAAACTGATAGAAACAAAAATGAAAAATAAAAACGGCAAGTTAAAAAATAAAAAAATTAAAACTCCCAGTATCCCTCGTTCGTGCGAATGTGTAGTTGCACCAACATAACAAATTCAGTCCAATTAAATCCTGAGACAAGTTTCTTCAGACGAATTTTTACCCTTTATCATACGTTTTTCCTCAATACACACACACAAATTATATATATATATATATATATATATATATATATATATATATATATATATATATATATATAGCAAATATTTATATTAAAGTAATAATAATTCAAAGTAGTACATATGATAACGAACTGTTCACTCCGACATCGACTTTAAAATATATATTGCCGTCCCTTGTCATGGTAGAGGGCTTGCATAACCCAGTGAACCTTTAGAGCTGTTTGGAGTTCCAATTCTTGTAGAGTGTCCCATGACCGAAGAGGAGAGACCAGACTGAACGGGAACGCTCAGATCCCAATGGCGGAATTGGGAAAGATCTACACGATCTCAACGGCCAAACCAGCAGAAGAAGGCAGCGCCAGGCGGGATGGAGTAACCAAACCGCACTTCGACAGACCAAGCATCCGACAGCCAGCTTCAAATTATTTTTATTATTATTATTATTATCATTATTATTATTATTATTATTATTATTATTTCCTTGGGTTTCTGTTGTATACACATTTCTTTCCGAATCACAATCAGAGACCTAAATTCAGAAATTGCCTCATGACATCTTCCATTGATCATTCTTATAACCGCCCAACACCAAAATAAACTCTATAATCACAGACATTTTCCATACTTCTCTTCATTTTGTCTTTTTTAAGACATGATATTGTTTTTCTTATTAAACCAATATTATTGATATAAAATTATAATACCAAAGAATAATTATAATTTTTTTTAATATGAATAATTTGTTTTGTTACTGTTGCTTATTAGCATTATTAGAATTCGTAAAAATACAAGGATGCCACAATTCGGCCTCTAAAAGTAAATATTCTGTAATATGAATTTAGATTTATACGAAATAAGAAACGAGTAGGTGTTGAAAAGTTTTCAACCCGACCAGGAATCCCATCCACAAATCAAATGTGATATTTTGCTACTTGCTCAGATTTGTTTAGGTGTAGGTCGAGTTGAGATACTTTCAGCATTGAGATACTTTCAGCACCCTCTACGTAGGTATCGTTTTTTTATGCCTTCTGTGAACTATTCCAGATATGGATCGTTTCAAAAATATTCTCCGTAACTGCCGCCTTAGAAATAAAAAAAATATTAATCTGTCTTTCTGGTGTTAGAAGATAAGTCCCGAACAAAATCACCGCACTTAATAAGCGAAAATATTCGGGTCACGTGTGTCACTTTCATCACAATTGACTGACCATCTTCCAACACTGCACAAAAGAAATCAAGCTGCGCCCAATCCTTTTATAGAATAAATCCGCTGAAAAGTGTTATTTAACTTATATAATGAAAGAAAAAAGTAGTATTGTCACTAGAAAAAATGCTATCAGTCTGGAAAGAGAAGAAAAGCGAAAATGACTTGTGGACATTTATATTTAAACTCGTATCAGATTAATAAATGTCATTTGTTTCTCAGGGATCAACTGAAAGATTCAGTTTGTGTTTTTGCTTCGGTTTGCTTTGTTTTGTTTTTTTTTTTTTGTTTTTTTTTTTTTTTTTGCTTTGCTTTGCTTTATTTATCAATTTACTGAATTCTATGTTGAACTGACCAAGTGCAGAAAAAGAAAGAACCAGAGATAATAACGTCGCTTACAAATCTCAAAAGATTCAATATGGCGGAAAAACAGAGAAAGGAATGTTATCGCTACAATATGGAATAAAGAGCAACAAATCAGTGATCAGTTGCGAAAAATGATATCGCCGACATTACAAGGTTCCTCTCACTTATAAGAACAATTATTTGTAGTCGTATGAATAAATGTCCGGCAGTTTGGAGGAGGTGCGAAAATACATTCTCAGATGGAATTCACCGTTCACAGTCTTATATAATATCTGATCTAGAATAACAAAAGCAAAAACAAAAAATAAATATCCCATTAGAAAAAAAAAAAATGAAATAATATAATGAGATAAAATCTCATTCCTGACCTTCCACTGATGTCACTTAAAAAATATGCCCTTTTTATTTTCTTTTGAAACAATACTTTTTTTCATTTTTTTGGTGGGGGGGTTGATTCTTTTATATTTCTTTTTTTATCCCATTACCATTCTCTCTTTTCAAAGACAAATACGTTAGAACATGGCGCAGGAAAGCTATCAGCATGATCAAGATCTGTCAAAACAGTCTCTTATCTTTCTTTATTTGCTCTGATTTGACAAGTGGGTAGGTTTGATATTTTTTCAGCACGATTTCGTATCTACTCACGCATAATATCTTTTATGAGCTTTAGTAAAACATAGAGAATACTGCAAATAATTTGGATAGAATTAGACAAGAGAAGATTCTTTAGTCTCGGATCAGCGAAGAATAATATGTAATGACTTTTATTCGTAACGCATTTTAATCTTATATTTGCTTTAATGCACTGGATATATTTTCCTTCATAACTCTTCCTTCTTCTTGCATGGGATCGAATGGCCTCAATTCTTTCCCTACCATTTTTGCAAGAAACAAGAGAAATAACAAATTCGACAAATCAATGCATTAACAAAAATAGATTTTTCTTTTATCAGTGACTAAAGTGATGCAAATTGTGTTGATGTTTTGTATTGAAATTGTTTTTTCATTTAAATTTGTGTACAAATGTTTTGCTTTTGTGTCACGTAGAAGCTTAAATTTACTTCAACGTCCTTTCCTAGTTTGAAATAGTCATTAAGGTTTTGTGGAAAGAATCAGTGCTGAATAAATTATTGGATAAAAATCTTTGCAATTTGAGAGAATGTTTATAAGTGTATATTAAAATTAAACAGTTTCTTGGGAGCTGAATTTTAAATGGAATTTAGTTTCCCATTCACAGTTTATTCAGAAGTTACCTTTTTTTGATCGTAATCCTTTGTTTTGAAGATGATCCTTGAAATGTAGATGTTAACTTAAAATATTCTAATTTAGTTCCATTATCAAGCGTTGATATTGATAAAGTTTCATGAAGCCACTGGCAAGAATGAATAATGATCATTCTGAGAGTTAATGAGCCAATTCAGGCTGGGATTATGTTTGGAAGTAACATTAAACCTGAAAATTACGTGACGTGAATCCAGGAGGCGATTGATTGCCGGCCACTTGCTCACTAACGGCAATGTGCTAGTGTATCATATTTATTTACTTGTGATAGACTCTGGAACATGTTTTCATATTTTTGGATCTTTTTTTTTTGTTTTAACAGATCATGCGTAGGCGGAAACATGACCTTGGCCTTATTGGGCCAATCAGAATATGTCAGTTGCTGAAAAAACTTTGTTTGGAGCCTGTATGTGTTTAGCTGTGGAAGATTTTAGAACTTTGCACGTGAAGAAAAACAAAATGCAATTTTCATCTTTGTCCAATTAGGAAGTTGTTTAATGTCAGTGTTAGGACAGATAAAAAATACGTTCCAAGGGAAACAACTTTTTCCTGTGTCTAAGAGAGTACCACCCTTTTGCCCCTGTCAAAGGCCACGCAAGTCACGGGACCAACGCGACTTTGGCGAGTCGGGACGTGACACCAAAAAAGCGGGGCAGTTTTGGAACAAGGCTACCAGACGATAAGGACGATATATTTTCTCCTGTCTCAACGTTGTGACACACAACCCAGTAACTTGGGACCCTTACTTTTACATACCCCAATTCTTTGTTCTCCTGTCAATAAATGGTAATTCGAGCAAACCGTGAGTAGTAAATCACTCTTTTCTGATCGCATCACCCGTATCTCCATGTGCCACACACACACACACACACACACACACACATGCATCTTATCCTCGGGCCTTTAATCAAAACTCATTTCTAGACATTTCATTCGATAGTTATGAGACTGCAACCCCCCACGCGCGTTCATAACAGTCAGTATTATGGAAACTTAGGTGTGATCCACTGAAATGTAAAAGTTTGATTCTATATTCTACAACGCTTTTGAATTGTTCATCGTTTACCACTGATTTTGAGGAAACATCATAAAATTGTTTGTTTATCTTCTCTCTCATTTCTTATTTTCATCTTTACTTTTTTTGGCTTCTTTTAATCTCCTTTCTTTTACCTTCTCAAGTATTCTTTCTGTAACCTTCGTCTATGATTGCTTACGCATACTTCACCTTTGACTTTGTTGTCGCCTTCTTTTATTTACGTATTTTTAACTTTTTGGGTTCTGTTGATTTCACCTGCCGCCTCTTTAATTATGCCCCCTTCTTTATTTCTGTTCCCTGCCTTAATTCTTTTCCTTTCTTTATTTCTGTCCCCTTCTTTATTTCTGTTCCCTTCTTTAATTCTGTTCCCTTCTTTAATTCTGTCACCATCTTTATTTCTGTCCCCTTCTTTAATTCCTTTCCTTTCTTTAATTCTGTTCCCTTCTTTAATTCTGTCCCCTTCTTTAATTCTGTCACCTTCTTTATTTCTGTCCCCTTCTTTAATTCCTTTCCTTTCTTTAATTCTGTCCCCTTCTTTAATTCCTTTCCTTTCTTTAATTCTGTTCCCTTCTTTAATTCTGTCCCCTTCTTTAATTCTGTCACCTTCTTTATTTCTGTCCCCTTCTTTAATTCCTTTCCTTTCTTTAATTCTGTCCCCTTCTTTAATTCTGTCCCCTTCTTTATTTCTGTTCCCTTCTTTAATTCTTTTCTTTTCTTTATTTCTGTCCCCTTCTTTATTTCTGTTACCTTCTTTATTTCTGTCCCCTTCTTTAATTCCTTTCCTTTCTTTAATTCTGTCCCCTCCTTTAATTCCTTTCCTTTCTTTAATTCTGTTCCCTTCTTTAATTCTGTCCCCTTCTTTAATTCTGTCACCTTCTTTATTTCTGTCCCCTTCTTTAATTCCTTTCCTTTCTTTAATTCTGTCCCCTTCTTTAATTCTGTCCCCTTCTTTATTTCTGTTCCCTTCTTTAATTCTTTTCTTTTCTTTATTTCTGTCCCCTTCTTTATTTCTGTTACCTTCTTTATTTCTGTCCCCTTCTTTAATTCCTTTCCTTTCTTTAATTCTGTCCCCTTCTTTAATTCCTTTCCTTTCTTTAATTCTGTCCCCTTCTTTAATTCCTTTCCTTTCTTTAATTCTGTTCCCTTCTTTAATTCTGTCCCCTTCTTTAATTCTGTCACCTTCTTTATTTCTGTCCCCTTCTTTAATTCCTTTCCTTTCTTTAATTCTGTCCCCTTCTTTAATTCTGTCCCCTTCTTTATTTCTGTTCCCTTCTTTAATTCTTTTCTTTTCTTTATTTCTGTCCCCTTCTTTATTTCTGTTACCTTCTTTATTTCTGTCCCCTTCTTTAATTCCTTTCCTTTCTTTATTTCTGTCCCCTTCTTTAATTCCTTTCCTTTCTTTAATTCTGTCCCCTTCTTTAATTCCTTTCCTTTCTTTAATTCTGTTCCCTTCTTTAATTCTGTCCCCTTCTTTAATTCTGTCACCTTCTTTATTTCTGTCCCCTTCTTTAATTCATTTCCTTTCTTTAATTCTGTTCCCTTCTTTAATTCTGTCCCCTTCTTTATTTCTGTTCCCTTCTTTAATTCTTTTCTTTTCTTTATTTCTGTCCCCTTCTTTATTTCTGTTACCTTCTTTATTTCTGTCCCCTTCTTTAATTCCTTTCCTTTCTTTAATTCTGTCCCCTTCTTTATTTCTGTCCCCTTCTTTATTTCTTTTCCTTTCTTTATTTCTGTCCCCTTCTTTAATTCTGTCCCCTTCTTTATTTCTGCGCCTTCTTTATTTCTGTTCCCTTATCTAATTCTGTCCCCTTCTTTAATCATGTCCCCTTCTTCATCTAAACATTTATTTTCTATTCTTATTTCGTGTTTGTGACACTTTATACATTTTAGACCTTCTTTCTTCTTTGTTGACGCTTTTTATACATTTTTTCTTTTAATTATTTCATCTGGGATTTTACCTGTCCTGTCGCATTCTCCTTCTTTGACTTCGTTCACATTCGTCTACTTGGTTTCTGTTGCTTTCTTCCTCGTTCAATACTTTTCCATTATTATTTGATTACTTTTACCTTATATTTCTAGAAATCATTTATGATGTTCTGCTTTATTTCTGTCGCCTCCTTCAACTTCAATTTATTTTTAATTACTTCATCTTTGCATGTGTAAGTCTATTTAGACTCAATTTGTGTTCTTCGTTGTTTAAGCCACTTCATCCTATTTAAACTTCTTTTATATTCACTTCTTTGTTTGTATCATATTGCTCTTTTTAGACTACTTTTAATTTCTTGAGTTTTTGTATCACATTCATCTTTTTAAACATCATTCATTTTCTTCTTTGATTCTGTCAATTTATTCACTTCAGGCTTCTTTTTAAACTTATTTTACTTTCTATTTGCTTGTATCGCATTCTTCTTTTCGGGATTCTTTTTAGACCCCTTTTACTTTCTCTTCGCTTGTATCGCATTCTTCTTTTCGGGCTTCTTGTTAGACTTCTTTTACTTTCTCTTTGTTTGTTTCGCATGCTTCTTTTCAGGCTTCTTTTTAGACTTCTTTTACTTTCTCTATACTTATATCGCATTCTACTTTCGGGCATCTTTTTAGACTGCTGTTACTTTCTCTTTGCTTGTATCGCATTCTACTTTTGGGCTACTTTTTAGACTTCTTTTACATTCTCTTTGCTTGTATCGCATTCTTCTTTTCAGGCTTCTTTTTAGACTTCTTTTATTTCTCTTTGATTTTATCGCATTCTTCTTTTCAGGGTTCTTTTAGACATTTTTTTACTTTCTCTTTGCTTGTATCGCATTCTTATTTTCAGGCTTCTTTTTAGAATTCTTTTAGTTTCTCTTTGCTTGTATCGCATTCTTCATTTCAGGCAACTTTTTAGACTTCTTTTACTTTCTCTTTCCTTGTATAGCATTCTCATTTTAACGCTTCTAATTAGACTTCTTTTACTTTCTCTTTGCTTGTATCGCATTCTTCTTTTCAGGCTTCTTTTTGACTTCTGCTATGTCTCTTTGCTTGTATCGCATTTTTCTTTTTAGGCTTCTTTTTAGATTTCTTTTACTTTCTCTTTTCTTGTATTGCATTCTTCTTTTCATGCTACTTGTTTCACTTCTTTTACTTTCTCTTTTCTTGTATCACATTCTTCTTTTTATGCTACTTCTTAGACTTCTTTTACTTTCCCTTTACTTGTATCACATTCTTCTTTTTATGCTACTTCTTAGACTTCTTTTACTTTCTCTTTTCTTGTATCACATTCTTCTTTTTATGCTACTTCTTAGACTTCTTTTACTTTCTCTTTGCTTGTATCGCATTCTTCTTTTCGGGCTTCTTTTTAGACTTCTTTTACTTTCCCTTTTCTTGTATCGCATTCTTCTTTTTGTGCTACTTCTTAGACTTCTTTTACTTTCTCTTTGCTTGTATTGCATTCTTCTTTTCAGGGTTCTTTTTAAACTCTTTTACTTTCTCTTTGCTTGTATCGCATTCTTCTTTTCATGCTACTTGTTTCACTTCTCTTACTTTCTCTTTTCTTGTATCACATTCTTCTTTTTATGCTACTTCTTAGACTTCTTTTACTTTCCCTTTTCTTGTATCACATTCTTCTTTTTATGCTACTTCTTAGACTTCTTTTACTTTCTCTTTTCTTGTATCACATTCTTCTTTTTATGCTACTTCTTAGACTTCTTTTACTTTCTCTTTTCTTGTATCGCATTCTACTTTTTGTGCTACTTCTTAGACTTTTTTTTACTTTCTCTTTGCTTGTATCGCATTCATCTTTTCAGGCTTATTTTTAGTCATCTTTTACTTTCTCTTTGCTTGTAACGCATGCTTCTTTTCAGGCTTCTTTTTATACTTCTTTTACTTTCTCTTTGCTTGTATCGCATTCTTCTTTTCAGGCTTCTTTTTGACTTCTGTCATGTTCTCTTTGCTTGTATCGCATTCTTCTTTTTGGGCTTCTTTTTGAATTCTTTTACTTTCTCTTTGCTTGTATCGCATTCTTCTTTTCAGGCTACTTTTTAGACTTCTTTTACTTTCTCTTTGCTTGTATCGCATTCTTCTTTTGTGGCTACTTTTTAGACTTCTTTTAGTTTCTCTTTTCTTGTATCACATTCTTCTTTTTATGCTACTTCTTAGACTTCTTTTACTTTCTCTTTTCTTGTATCACATTCTTCTTTTTATGCTACTTCTTAGACTTCTTTTACTTTCTCTTTGCTTGTATCGCATTCTTCTTTTCGGGCTTCTTTTTAGACTTCTTTTACTTTCTCTTTTCTTGTATCGCATTCTACTTTTTGTGCTACTTCTTAGACTTCTTTTACTTTCTCTTTGCTTATATCGCATTCTTCTTTTCGGGCTTCTTTTTAGACTTCTTTTATTTTCTCTTTTCTTGTATCACATTCTTCTTTTTATGCTACTTCTTAGACTTCTTTTACTTTCTCTTTGCTAGTATTGCATTCTTCTTTTCAGGGTTCTTTTTAAACTCTTTTACTTTCTCTTTGCTTGTATCGCATTCTTCTTTTCATGCTACTTGTTTCACTTCTCTTACTTTCTCTTTTCTTGTATCACATTCTTCTTTTTATGCTACTTCTTAAACTTCTTTTACTTTCTCTTTTTTTGTATCACATTCTTCTTTTTATGCTACTTCTTAGACTTCTTTTACTTTCTCTTTGCTTGTATCGCATTCATCTTTTCAGGCTTATTTTTAGTCATCTTTTACTTTCTCTTTGCTTGTAACGCATGCTTCTTTTCAGGCTTCTTTTTATACTTCTTTTACTTTCTCTTTGCTTGTATCGCATTCTTCTTTTCAGGCTTCTTTTTGACTTCTGTCATGTTCTCTTTGCTTGTATCGCATTCTTCTTTTTGGGCTTCTTTTTGAATTCTTTTACTTTCTCTTTGCTTGTATCGCATTCTTCTTTTCAGGCTTCTTTTTAGACTTCTTTTATTTCTCTTTGATTGTAACCCATTCTTCTTTTGTGGCTATTTTTTAGACTTTTTTTCTTTCTCTTTGCTTGTATCGCATTCTTCTTTTCCGGCTTCTTTTTAGACTTCTTTTAGTTTCTCTTTGCTTGTATTGCATTCTTCTTTTCGGGCTTCTTTTTAGACTTCTTTTACTTTCTCTTTGCTCGTATCGCATTTTTCTTTTCAGGCTTCTTTTTAGGCTTCTTTTACTTTCCCTTTTCTTGTATCACATTCTTCTTTTCATTCTTCTTTTTAGACTTCTTTTACTTTCTCTTTGTTTGCATTCTTCTTTTCAGGCTTCTTTTTAGACTTCTTTTGTGTTTGTGTCACTTTCTTCATTTTCGAGTTCTTTTATTTTCTTCTTTTCTCTGTCACGTACTTCAAGTTTCCGCTTCATTTAGCTGATTCTCTTTTGTTTTTCTGATACTTTCTTCATTTTAGACATCATTTCCTTTCTTCGTCTGTTTTTGCTTCACTTTCTCTATTTTAGACTTACCTTACTAGCATTTTCTTTCTGCCATTTTCTTCATTTTACTCTCCTCCTCTTACTCTCTTCTTCTTTCTGCTATTTTCTTCATTTTACTCTCCTCCTTTTACTTTCTTCTTCAGTGTTCATGTTACTCTCTTCATTTTAGATTTATTTTTATTTTCTGTTCTATTTTTATTTCAGACATCTTTTTACATTTTTCCTCAACAAAAAAGGCTGAAGTTAAATGAATTCAAACAAAAAGGTCGACAAAAAAAACGAAGGAGAATTTAAAATAAGTTCTAGAAAAGAAAGTAAAAAAAAGTGAAGGCGAAGAAAGAAAGTAAAAAACAACGAAACAAAAAAGGATGAGGTAAAAGCCGTTGAAGAAGAGAAAAATATGTCGAAAGAAGAGAGAAATCAAGAAAGAAAAGGTAAAAGAAGTCGAAGAAGACGGTGTAAGAAATTGAAGAATAAGTTACAATAAGTGAAAGAAAAAAAGCAGCAGAAATAAAGAGGGTGAAGATAACAAATATTAAAACGTCACTACGCATGCGTTTACAGGGTGTGAGAGTGAAAGTTTAGTAGCGACTAGGGAGGATTAAGGAAAGGAAAAAAGTTGGAAAGGATTCAAGAAGACAGAAGATGGCAATTGACGTTACAGTTAAAATTTTGAAGACTGCAGTTAGCAGGGAAGCAAGGAAACGGAATGGAGTTCCATAGATGGAAAAATCTGAAAGTGCCGGTTGCATTTAGCTAATTCCACACTACAAAGGTTTGGATAGGTTACCAATCTAGTCACACACTTAAATTTATATATTCGGGGCACCAGGGGGAAAAGCTCTCCAGAACAGAAACCATGAAAATATTTGTAGAAAAGAGAGAGGGAAGCCACGTTTCGTCGGTGCGAAAGTGACTGGAGCCGAAATGACTATTCACGATCGATTACTTTACAGATCATTCTGTGTGTTTTGTCTAGAATCTCGAGGTGTACAGCATAGCACAAAACTAGATATAGCAATAGTATTCAATGCATGGACAAATGGTAAATTAGTAAATGTGTAAGATAGATTCTAACGAAACGAATCTACTGAAACGTCACAATGACCCAAACTTCCTTGCAGTAGTTGCAGCTATTGATCCGATGTAGTCACTCCACTTTAAGTCAGAGGAGAGTCAGACCAAGAAAGCGTAATGGGTGGCTCTTCTGGAGTTTACCATCAGCCATGCTGATTGCAGACAGATATTATTCTTTCTGGTGGTTAAATAAAAGTAATTTTTATTTTGAAGGAATGAAAATTTACAAGCCATTTCTTGCCCCAGTTACACCTTAATTCGAGGTCCCGTTCATGAGCATCTGCCAGGGTTTCTGTATAAATATCAATTTGAAATACATATATATATATATATATATATATATATATATATATATATATATATATATATATATATATATGTGTGAAAAGTGTGTGTATATAAATATATATATATATAATAAATATAAATTATTATGTATATATATATATATATATTTTATGTAATTATAATTATGTATATATATATATTATAATATAATTATATATATATATATATATATATATATTATAATATAATTATATATATATATATTATAATATAATTATATTATATATATATATATATATTATAATATAATTATATATATATATATATATATATATATATATATATATATATATATATATAATTATTTATGTATTATATGCGCGGTATTTATTAGAAAGCGCTCAATATCAGAGATAGAGCTAACATTTTTGGTTGGATTGATGTGAGTTTGTGACCATGGGTTTCACGCTTTTTTCGATCGCAAAAGCGTGAAACCCAAGGCCACAAACTCACATCAACCCAACCAAATATATATATATATATAAGTACGTGATATGCCCTGTCTTCGTCGGCGGCTGATGAAGAGAGGGTATCGCACGTGCTAACACACGTTGTATGTTAATATATATATATATATATATATATATATATATATATATGATGGTCTCTTCTGTTGGTTTTGATGTATGAGGATCCATAACCACATTCGGTTTTTATGTTTGCGTCGTATTTGACACTTCAATTCCGCTCGTCATTTCCATATCAGAACAGGGAGGATCTCGGGATATAGCAACAAGAACAGTTGCTGACGCTCTTTGCCCTTGTCGTCAGTCTCTAAGCTCGTCAGTATGGCTGATTTCAAATTTTCTGATACAACAGTGGTACAAATATCTCCAGTTATTTCTATTCAGTGCTGCTCGCTCTGAGTTACTAGAAGACACATTGACAGCTGAGCGGTTGCACTTTAGCTTGTCTTAAATCTGAGCCACATTATGCCTTTGTTTTTGGTCAGGTTGTCACACAAGGTCGGTGTAATATAGGGATCCCGTGCGCGCACACCCGAGTTAAGAGAAAACATTGCCCGAGCCCCCGCAACTATCGGTTGTGCTGGTCACGGTGCGATTACTGAGCCCTCTCTCTGATGTAAAAAGAGGGCGCGTCCTCCGGTAGCTGTTCCCCAGGGCTGGGAATCTCACTGTATAATTTTTCTCCGTTGCGACTATGTCCTTTGCCACTGAGCGCATTCTGCCCAAAGACAGGGACGCAACAGAGATTATAAATATCTTTTTACCTTTGTCCAATGTCAAGCTGACTATACATTATGAGCTTACGGATTTTCTCGTCGCTCCCCCTATCAACATGACAAGCTCATCAGGAAGGTCTCAGTACCACCGAAGTTGCATTTTGCGAATAGATCAACATTAGACACCCCAGCAGTCAATGTATAGTCACAAATCATGCGGAGAAAACTTCTGTGAAAGAATATATATATATATATATATATATATATATATATATATATATATATATATATATATATATATATATATATATATATACATACATATATATACACTTTAATCTCCAATCGACTTTTGATAGATGTGGGCCTAATAGTTCACTTTAGAACAAAGCCGCTTGACTGCGTGAAAAAATCGCTTTTATAGTTAAATTTAATCCCTAGAAAGGGAAAGTGGAAATTATGCCTTTCGCACGTCCATTAGCGCTAAGTTAATGAAACTAATTATATATATATATATATATATATATATATATATATATATATATATATATATATATATATATATATATATATATATATATATCATGACGAAACGGTATTTTTAGTGTGTACCCACATTTGAGTAGCTCCGTTCATTATTTCAACAGTATATTTGTCTTCCTCTATCGTCCTGAATATTGATAGTCGACACACTTCATGTCCGAGTCGGTCTAAAGCACATTGGTTATAACGTAGTTAGCTCCAGCATAGAGGGGCGCAGGTTCTAATCCTGCTGGAAGGCGCATATATTTCTTTAATATAATTTTTCTAACCGTCAAGCAGGCAGATATAAATAAATATACTTAAAAAAAATAAATGGAGCGTCTACTAAAATAAATGTAGCCATTAAAACAATGTTTAAAGGGATAAAATCTGTCGGATTACGAAAGAAAACTTTTTCATAAGTAGGTTTTTATTTTATATATATATATATATATATATATATATATATATATATATTAAGGCATAAGTAACTCCCTTTTTATTTATTATTAGGTTGGTGCAAAAATAATGTCGCGTCAAAACCGACATTATTTTTGCACCAACCTAATAACTTCTACTGAACCAAAACCAATGACAGTAGTTAAAAATGCCTTATGATTAACTGTCTTATGCGTTTGGGAATGGTTAAATCTTAATTTCTACATGACGTTGATAGAAGAAAGTTGAGCATTTGAGTGACCATCACTATCACCGTTACTAATACCACCGGATTTTTGTTGTTGTCGGGTGTACTGGAAGATCTTGTTTACAGGATCGAAGTGAAAACAATCCGTGAATATCTGGTATTTTTGGGGAGAAATCAATATAGAAATCTGTCAAGTGGTTTATTTGTAGGGTTCAGCGTTGTATTGAACATAAAGGTGAATATTTGGAACATGTTAAATAGTTAGTTAATCACACCAAATCATGTTGTTTGATGGTTACAGTACTTATAAAGCTTATTAAACTACTGTAGTTTATAATTCTTCGGTAAAATTTTACAAATAAAAATGGCCTTACTTTTGCCAGATCCTGTATATATTATGGAAATAAGAATTTTTCGCATTCGTCATTTTATTTTTCATATTTTAAGCATCGTTTCCGCATTTTACTCTATTTTTATTTGGTCTATATTTATATTTATTTAAATAAAAAAAAAATCACATTAAACTGATGTGTAAACTAAAAGCCTGACGTGAGCGAATGAAGATGCTGAAAATGAAACGCAAAGTTAATGGGGTTTGTTTTAGAACGTATTATGGACGCTAGAATGAAAATGGGTAAAAATTGAAAACATACTGTGTATATTAAGAATTCCATAATAAAGTTATGTCAATAAACATGACGCTTATAAAATAACTACCGGATATAGATTTTGGCTAACGAACGTGCCATTTCCGGTTTGAATAATTTTAATAAAATCTGGCACTTTACGTAAACATTGCGGGATTTATTAATCTAAAAGGAGGAGAAAACAATGAAGAAGAAGTGAAAAATGAATTTTATCTACAAATAGAGGAATTAAAAACGAGAAAAATGTACAAAATAAAGAAATGAAGGAAAAGGGGGAAAAGGAAGTTAAAAAAAAAGATGTTAATGAAAATGTTAGAAAAGGAAAGCAAGAGGTAAAGATTATCTTTCAAATATGAAATGGTCAGAATGCATGATCGTCAGAAAAAAAAAAGAGGCTTCTCAATGTTTGAGTTACGTATTTCGTGAAGGTTTCAAGAAGCGATGTTCTTAAATTGACTCGCCAGCTTGAGACTTTCCTATAGTGATTTTCTAAGTGTAGCTTAGATGCGGCACAAGGCCGGAAGTATATGGGACAATCTGTGAGGATCAAACACCCTATTCAGTTGTAACTGATCTAGCGAGACAAGCTTGTTAGCTATACCAGGCTGAGGATCAGTCTAGACTTTCATATGGATATCATATATATCTAGTTCAGAAATATCTAAACTGTTATCTGTATACAGTCATTTTCTCGGGTCAATGATTAAAAGTGGCTTTAAGCGGATGGAGACTGCAGGCTTCAATGTGGTCTATCCTTATGCAAACCAAGTGAACTGGCGTTACAGAATCTTGAATGAAATGTACCAATTAACAAAAATGACATCTCTTGAAGACTTTCAGCAATAGCAACAACTAAAATGGATATCACAATATTAACATTTCCATTACGCAAAACATGAAGGGAAAAATTGACACTGGAAGAAGTTCGGTCTCACGTTGACTGCTGACCCGAGATGGAACAAATACATTGAGACAATTGCTTCGTCCACCGCAAGGAAAGTTGGCTCCCTTTGCCGCGCCAGGAATTTTTTTTCCCTGGATTCGATCCTGCAGATCTACAAATCAACAATTCGACCTTGCATGGAGTAATGCTGCCATATATGGTCTGGAGCCCCTTCTGTTTGCCTCAGGGTCCTTGATAGGCTCCATAGGCAGATATGCAATATAATTGGCCTTGTTCTGGCATCTCGTCTACAGTCACTCTTTCACAGATGCGCCGTCGCCTCTCTCTGTCTTTTTTTCAGGGTAATTGCTCCGAGGAGCAGCATTCGCTGGTTCCCAGTCGTCTGAGTTCAAGCGCCCCACGAGGCTGGCATCCCGCTCTCACCCTTTCATTGTCGAAACTTTTAAATGTAGCCGTCTCTTCTACTCCAATAGCTTCATGTCTCACACCTCTCGCCTATGGAACTCCCTTCCCTGTTCCAGTTTCCTGAGAGCTATAATCTCCAACTATTCAAATGTAATGTCAATTGACATCTCCAGTTGCCTTGATCTATCCACTATCCTTCTCCTCATCCTTTCCTCTATCACTCCTATCTGATCTTGCTCCAAATCTTCTGTAACCCCATGCGTCCTAGTGGCTTCCCGCCTTGCTTGGGGTGAAACGCTTAAAAAAAAAAGAAGAAAAATGAAAAAGAAAAAAGTTGCTCAGGAATAACGAAAGATGGCTTTTCCAAAATTCTCAGTGTATTAGGACAAAAGTAAACACCGTTACAAACAAAAGACAACATTACTATGTAATATCAAACTTACTATTTAGCAGTAAATATTGGCAAATCACCTGAGAAAGGCATTGAACACATGTGGTTCAACCTAATAATGCACAAAAACTGGACATATCATGTGCTTAAAGAATAAATTTTAAGGATATTAATAAGTACTACGGAAACGCTGCGAACAATCCAAAAGACATAACGGAATTTTCTTTGATGCACAATGAAAACAGAAGGATTGGCGATTGCATCACTCACAGGGCATACTAAAGGCAATAAAAGAAAGAGGACACAACAAGTAACCTAATTAACGAATGTTTGCAAATGGATGGGTGGATAAGAATATATTTTTACTATTGATCACCCAATTTAATGCTCAAAATCAACAGAGAGTTACTAAATAAGTTTGTTGTAAGGGGGAACTCTCTTATGATACTATTGATACTAGTCATAGCGATTTTCGAAAAGAAATTTCAGTTTTCAAATAATTTACCACACACCACACGACTTGCAACTGCAGCGCCTACTGAGGAAGTCTTAACTTGTGATAAACGAAGAGAAAATTCGAGCAGAGGGAACAGAAAAAAATATAGAGAAAATAAACCCTGGGAGAGAAGGCAAATATTAAAAAGAGCAACGAATAGCTTGGATAGATAGATAGATAGATAGATAGATAGATAGATAGATAGATAGATAGATAGATAGATACCGAACAGACTGTGGTAGATAGTAGATAGATGTGAACAGACTGATAGATAGATAGATAGATAGATAGATAGATAGATAGATATGAATAGACCGATATTGATGTAAGTAGATAGATATGAATAGGGTGAGACAGATTGTAAATAGATGCGAGTAGTGAAACTCACATACAGACACGCACGCACACACACATATGTATGCATATATATATATATATATATATATATATATATATATATATATATATATATATATATATTGATAGATAGATAGATAGATAGATATGAAAAGATAGTGAATACAGTAATGATAACGAAATAAATACAGATAAATATTGCACTCAAATTAATAACAGATGAGATGTGATAAAAGAAGCAATTTAAAATTACAAAAAACAAATCCTGCAGCATCTAAAGTGTGTTGTGTTATTAAAGTACTGACTTATGAAAACAAGAAATATATTGAGTCGGCAATACAGAGTCGTTTACAAGATGGCGGCACAAATAGGAAATGAATCAAGAGGCGTCTGCAGCTTGTGCTATATTAAAGTATATCCGTTATGAAACGGGAATCAAGCAAGGAACAGTTACGAGAATTCGCTTCCAAAATGAGGCATAGAAATACGTAGTCGCTCGGTCAATGCTGTCATGAAGAGAAGCATATGGAATTAGAAATAAGATGGCAAAAAATAGATGTACATTGAACTGGACAAGCAAAATTGTAATAATTACACTATTGAGCAAATTTCATTTCCGTTAGTAAATTTAAAGAAAAAGGGTTCAATAATAATAATAATAATAATAATAATAATAAATTATTATTATTATGATTATTTTCTTAAAGTAAATTCAGAATTTATGTATATTCCGCGTCGTTCAATTCCGAGTCGATTTTATTTATTTTATTTTTTTTCAGTGGAATTCTTCGGTATTTATCCTAAGAAAGGGAAAAATAAAAATGCTATTTCGTTTCGAGTGTTCCTTATAAATATTTTGATTTCATTGGAAGGGATAAGTAAACATTTACCAGGAAGAAAATACATTGAAAGTGCACTGATTTCATAATTGTCTACGTTCAAACATACACTGTATTCCTACGCATAATATTAAGCATCATATAACCATCATATAAAAGTATGAGAAGAAATCTTTCTCACAATTAAAAAAAAATATATATGACAGATTTAATATGTTATTTCTATAATTAATGTATAATGTCTCTACAAGACATGTTTACATGAAATAATGACCAGAAAATAGTAGACGTACAGTATAGCTGAGACTGATTGATGTGCAATACAAGATTTATTTAACAAAAATAACAAAGGAAAATTTAAGAGTTTTACTTCGAAAAAATAGAAATACACAACCAAATTTGTTTATGTATTTGTGTGTGACTTTGACTGTTTGTGTGTGAAACGTCAACGGACCTTGGTGTTTAAAGTTGGTGGCACACACATCGCAAAGCGGAAAAACTGGAAAAAAGAGTCACTTAAGTGTTCCCCTGTTTTTATATCCTAAGAGCTACTGCTGGTAATATGTTTATTAATGCACTAAACATTAGATCTGTTCGGAATGGGTTACATTTTCAAATCCAGAAGACGTTAATGACTCCAGTACGTAAAACACCGACTCCATGGATTCAACGTTTTATTAAAGTATTATAACGTTTTATATTCTCATTAAGGGTTTGTCTCTGATTTCGGTTTGACGAGAAACCGTTATGTAGTTTTCTTTCTCTTTTGTCTTATTTTTAAATACAGACACATGCGAGGACATAAACAGATACATGCGCATATATATATATATATATATATATATATATATATATATATATATATATATATATATATATATATACAAAGAAATAATCACACATAGAATCAATCAGAAATATTAATGCGATTATTGGCGACATCCATCGCTAGTAGTATAATGTATGCGTTAGAATACTGTTAATCCATAGAGTGAAGTGATCCTTGCTAAGTTTTTCAAAATTTTAAGTGAGAATTTTATTTGAATATTTCTTGTGATGTGTTAAATCCACGTATTCTATTTTAACAAGTGTATTCAGTTAATATGTCATGAAATATGAACTATTACATAGATATTGATGACATATTAACTGAATACACTCGTAAAAAAAGAATACGTGGATTTAAACTTAGCGTTGCGTCTTTGCACGTTCCGAGATCGTACACAACCGGCAATAATAGCAGATATTCAAAAAACATCTTTCGGTCGACAAACAATTATTTCGTCTTCAAGTTTTTGATTTTATAAGGAAAAAAACACATGCCTGATGATGAATAGAAGACTATTCGTAAGTACTAGCATTTTAAGAACACATAAACTGGAAACAACAGGCATCAATTTTATAGACGAGGATCACTTCACTCTATGGACTAACAGTATTTTAATGCATACATTATACTACTAGCGATGGATGTCGCCAATAATCGCATTAATATTTCTGATTGATTCTATGTGTGATTATTTCTTTGTATGTAAATTATATGCTGCCTAATGTTATATATATATATATATATATATATATATATATATATATATATATATATATATATATATATATACGATTATGTGAACATTGTTCGAAAATAATTATTCGAAATGCAAAATTCTTTATTAAAGTAAAAATATAAAAAAATTAAAAGAGGAAATAAACAAATGGTAATTAATCGAAATAAAAATATCATTCATAAAACAATTTAGTAAGAATGTTATACTGCATGCAAATAGTCAACTACTGAAGACTACACTTTAATTTTTTGTTTTCCATTTACGTCGGGGTATTTGTTGGCGCTCTTGATATGTTGGCAACCTGCTCTTACTTTTGCAATAGGAATCTCTTGTAAGTCCTGTTCTTTTGGAAGAGTGTCTAAAAATGTCTAGATTGTTGGACGATACGATGACACTTATTGTAAAATAGCCCTATACCATCTTTCTAGGGCGTTATTATTTCTAGTAAATCAGCATTGACTAACTCAAAGAAAGACTACAGACGTATTTAAAACATACAGTCTTCGTAGACTTTTCATTTAGTATAATTGTCCTTTCGATTAAATTCCATTCAAACAATTTACAATCCGAATAAATACTTTTCGAATAACTGTTTTAGAACAATTATTTTTGAACAATTTTATTGTTACGATACATACATACATAGATACATACATACATAGGTGCATACATACATAGATGCATACATACATAGGTGCATACATACATAGATACATACATACATAGCTGCATACATACATAGATGCATACATACATAGGTGCATACATACATAGATGCATACATACATAGATGCATACATGCATAGATGCATACATACATAGGTGCATAAATTCATAGATGCATACATACATAGATACATGCATACATAGATGCATACATACATAGATGCATACATACATAGATGCATACATACATAGATACATGCATACATAGATGCATACATACATAGATACATGCATACATAGATGCATACATACATAGATGCATACATACATAGATACATACATACATAGATGCGTACATACATAGATGCATACATACATAGGTGCATACATACATAGATGCATACATACATAGATACATACATACATAGATTCATACATACATAGGTGCATACATACATAGGTACATACATACATAGATGCATACATACATAGATACATGCATACATAGATGCATACATACATAGATACATGCATACATAGATGCATACATACATAGATGCATACATACATAGATACATACATACATAGATGCGTACATACATAGATACATACATACATAGATGCATGCATACATAGATAAATACATACATAGATGCGTACGTACATAGATAAATACATACATAGATGCATACATACATATATAAATACATACATAGATGCATACATAGATGCACACATAGATGCATACATAGATGCATACATACATAGATACATACATACATAGATGCATACATACATAGATGCATACATACATAGATGCATTCATACATAGATGCATACATACATAGATAAATACATACATAGATGCATATATACATAGATACATACATAGATGCATACATACATAGATGCATGCATACATAGATACATACATAAATAGATGCATACATACATAGATCCTTACATACATAGATACATACATACATAGATACATACACAGATACATACATAGATGCATACATACCTAGATACATACAGAGATACCTACATACATAGATGCATACATACATAGATGCATACATACATAGATACATACATACATAGATACATAGATGCAAACCTACATACGCACATAGCTGTATCCAACCTCTTTCTCAGATTCATGCCTACAGACGACTTTGAGTGTATTGGTCTTGCAGGTCTTAGCGTGGTTCATCACTCTTCAAACTTCCTGAAGAACTCTATCAAATGACTGAATCCACATTTGAAGACTCTCAGAAAGAGGAAAAATTAAAATTAATATCTCGTGTAACTAAAAGAGAAAATAATATCATAATCATAATGGTAGCCTTCCATATTACATAATGTCCTGGGTATAACGAGAAAATATATCCTGGAGCAAGGCCTCTGATCGGGAACTTTTTGGGAGCGTGGTGCCACCTCTTAATTGCTGTTTTTACCAGGTCCACTTTGACCGGGGCTGCTAGCACCTGTTTGGTTCAAATCTATTGAGAAATAGTTAAACTCTCAATGAGATCTGATTTACAAACTGATTTCTTAAAGGAATACATATTCTATTCAAATGAAAGTATTCTAAACATCTTGTCAGTATTAAATAACCCATTGAGGTTGATATTCCGTAAAACAAAATCAATAGCACTAAACCATTCTACCCCCTCATAAAAAAATCTCTCTCTATAAAAAACAGGATGTGTGAGTGTGTTAAACGAATGCCCGGCCGAAATTTTCGACGGGTTTGCACCAAAATTTACATGCACATGCTCCAAGTTAGCGGGAAGGCCAAGGCCGACTTTGCATTTCCCAACTCCCATGGATAGTGAAAATAATCGAGTTTTTCATGCTTCTACGGCAGTTTTCATGTAGTTTGCGGCCATTTTCTACTGGCCAGAGGGAGAGCCTATAGCTGACTAACCACGAATAGACAGGAAGATTCTATTACCCAGCGTGAGGGCCAACAGCTGACTGACACGAATGTTAACTAGCATGCTAGCATTCAAAAAAATCGATAGCTGCATTCGTCACAAGTGGGAAAAATTTAAATCTGCATGGCACTTTACTCCAATTGGCTGATTCACTTGCTTAAACTCAACGTTGATTCTGATTCCGCAGAACTGGGTTGGATGTGAAGAAGTATTTGTTGTTAACATTCTTTTTTCATTCGGTTTTTCTAGTTACGAGTCCTTTTTTAAAGCTGATCGTTTTGTGTTCATTTTGTTTAGTTCTTTATTCGTAACAGATTTAATGTTTAGTATAGAGCTTAGGAAAAATTCGCAGTGTAAGGAATGTAGCAACATCACCACGGCAAAGGGCACTTTTTTTTAAAGGCAATGAAGGGCAAAAATATTTTAATTCAAGTGATAGCGATTGCTGTATGAGTCGTACGATTTTTGAATCAAGCACGGGCAACGCCGGGCCATGCTGCTAGTCAATAAAATAAAGAGAAATGACAATTAATTGTAAGGCGAAATCTATTTTCCTGAAAAATTGTTTAAGATCGTATTTTATAAATTTCAAGTGCCACTGGCTGCTTAGTCGATAAATGCCGAATGTTTCTTCAGAAGGTTATTTGGTTTCTTTGATTTTGCGGCATATCAAAATCTATATCCTATTCATGGCCAAAATAGAAATATTTTGTTCGCAAATTTATTTGATCTTTTTGTAGGTAATAATGGTTTAGTAATACAAGTTTTGCTAATTAACACATAGCTGAGGGAGACGGTTTGGATTTATAACTTTCCCAAGTGTATTAGCGTGTAAGTGAATATAATGAACCCAGCATGAATTTGAACTCGGCTCAACAATTAACAATCCCTAACAATTATCCATTAAACCTACCGCACATCCAAGTTTACAGCGCCTGGTATTCTCAAGTTGTCATCTATCTAGGAACTAACCAAGCTGATCTTGCTTAACTTCGGTGATCGTATGGGATCCGGTATTTCAACATGATATGTCCGGAAGTGTATTAAGAAATGGAGTAAGCGATATTCATCTGAATACCTGCGCACGGAACAAAAATAATTGATGTAAGAGATGTATTCAGATTACATATAAATATAAGATCTATTATCTTGTAAATTTAGTAAGATAAGAGCTCTCCGGCTGGATTTGAACCTGCGTTTTCTTAGAAGAAACCGTCATTGGATCTGAGGTACTTTGTACTACGCAAAAATGAATAGTGCTTTTAAAAAATATTTTTCTCTTACTTCTAAAATAAACATATCTACCGACTTTCGTTTTCGAACTTAAACCCGCAATGTGTAAAAAAAGGCGATAGATTCATCAGACAAACTTTTATTAATTAAATGTTATTTTTAGTGGATACTCGTATTTGAGTAGACGTTCCGTTTATTTTTTAATAAATATACTATTTATTTATTTTCGCCTACCGTCCCGAATATTCAAGAAATATTATTAGAGATTAATATGCCAGCAAGACGTTGATTCTTAACTTTCCCAATGGCATTTGCGCGAATATAACGAACCATCCTGGAATTGGAACCTCGGCCATCCAAATGACAGTTTCGAACATTATACCTTATACCATCCACACATCCAAGCCGACAGCACAATCGTACACTCATCTAGAAACTCGCCACGCTCGATTTTGCTTATCTTCGGTGATCATATTTCAACGTGATGTGTTTGTAAATACAGTAAGAAATAGAGTAAGCGATGTCCAGATTACTACCTGCGTACGGAACAAAAATAAGTGATGTGAGAGAAGTATTTAGATTGCATATTAATATAAGATTCATTGTCGTGGTTGCAAATATCGCCGTTTACTATTGCGTCGAAACGACTATACAACTAATGGTTCTATACATTATTCGAAACCGCTTACATTTGTTAAAGCAAGTGTTGTAGGTGGGTTAAATGAACAATCCAGCCGTTGTCGCATCATATTAACTACATCAAATGATTGCATTGGGAAGGAGAAGTCGTTTAACATCTTGTCGAACATGTTGAATAGGACGTGTATTAAGAAGTTGGTCATTATACTTCTGAAAGAAAACATTATCTTCTTGACGAATGAACAGTAGCAATAGCCACTCCCAAATGTTAGAGAATTTCTACGGGAAGTAATGGCTAACAATATTGCACTGCGAAATTAAATACGACTGAGTAGTGAGTTTGATCCTCACTGGTTGCTTACTTCGCACTATCGATCTTGTGTTACATCTAAGTTATGGTTAGAAAATAATTTTGGAAGCACATCGACAGGGTGCAATGGTTATCAAGCTTGTCTCATTCGATCAAATAAAACTCAGTATTTATTTCATTCCTAACTGGGTACTCCATACTTTCTCGCTTGTACCACGATTAAGCTACGCTTAGAAAAACATCATACTGGCAAATGTTCTAGATTTTAATCCCATTTTAATCCCATTTTAATCCGATTTTCGCTTCCAGCGTCTTATATGCACGTGTTTATCGTTGCTTGGAAATCATCCACGTAGACAGAAACAGACTATCATCACATTCTTGTGTGTGTATTGCTTAATATATTGTACAGTAATTGTCATCTTTGATAATCGCTTATGTAAGCCGAAAGCTTAGATTGGATTAAAAAATATGGATCAATATTGCGATTTTCTTTCTTCGTTTAATGATAATGTTATTAAGCTTATCAGACGTTATGAAAAGAATTTACCTAAAATAAATAAACAACACTTGTCTATATTATTTAATGAAACATGTATGAATGGAAAAATGCTCCCTAAATACACACGATATATATATATATATATATATATATATATATATATATATATATATATATATATATATATATATATATATATATATATATAGTCATCCACAGACAGACAGTTTCGGTGTACATCCGATCGCTTCAGGCCGGGAAACCCGATCGATTTTGTATCATTCGGAGATTATAAACCTTAGGCAGAGAGAAAGGCGAATTTTTACGTATTTAATTTTATAAAGGGACGTCACTCAGAGAACTCAATCGATATAGTGACCGTTTACAAATTCGTTACTCGTCACAGTGCTCGACCAATTAAATTATTTTATCGAGAGCTAATATCGCCATCCATAGGCAGACTGTTTCTCTGTATCACAGCTCATCGGTATATATAGTTTTAAATTATTCTATATTTATGGGTTAACGTGCTCAACATTAGAGATAGAAAGAATGTGAATGTTACCACTTCAAACCGCTTCATTTCCTGTACAAAATGTTTATCGGGCCATTCATTGAAGGTTATTCTGATCCCTGGGCAATTGTGTGTTTGAATTTAATACTTGTGTTGTCATATGCTGCTATGGCAAAAAAAAAAAAAAAAAACCTTTAAGGGAAATTAAAAATAAGGATATTGCAATTGAGAGGTTTTGAAAAAGAATGCGGTGGAAGGGGAAGTAATATTATTAATGCATAATGCTAAAGGTTAACTTCGATGATCGTACGGGAACCAATGTGTCAGTGTGATAAGGCCGTAAACCCGCATCTATACTTGAACATTAAACATGTTCTGAAATTTGTAATATCTTCATGATTACCAGCCAGCGACAGGAAGAGAAAAGGTTTTAACGATGTCTTCCATATTCATCTAGCACTAATGCCATTGTGAAAGATATACATTTATCTCTTCTGCCAACTATGGATCAAGTAGCACGACAAACTTTTATCTGTTGGTTGGCAGTCACCCTTGGAGAAGGAACATTTTATTTATATTTTAGTAGAAACTGTAAAGAATTCAACCAGAAAATCATATTTTTGTTTTATGACAACAAACAAATATTAGAAGAAGGGAAACCGTAGATGGCAATGGATTCCTAAGTCCTGAATGAAAGTAGCTGAAGAAAGTAGAAGTTAATATTACATTCTTTCATCGTATCATTTTCAAAAGATTTAAAAATTGCAAAATTTTGTCTCCAGATCAAGAAATGTTATGAATTGTGAATTTCCCAAAAGAAATGATCTAGTTATTGAGCGACACATTCATCAGTAAATAAAAATTATATCCAAGTCGGGAGAGTGATCAAATCTATCCATCCATAAGATTACAAC
>OZ010591.1:42219266-42224266 GCA_963932145.1 Acanthosepion lycidas
AGACATTTTGTTTCAAAACCTAATTATCAAGTGATCATGTTGAATGCAGAATAAAAATAAATAAATATTTTTTTTAATTCTACATTATAAATAAATGATGTTTTATTCTTCATTATAAAAATAAATAAATGAAAAGGTTTTTATTCTACATTCGACATCATCGTTTGATAAGACACAGGAGGTGTTGAAACAAAATGGCTTTTTTTTGTAGTGATTTTATAAGATTTACAAATTTTATAACATATTTATGTTACAGTTTTTAAATAAATAATTATATCTGCTCTACTCTGTATTGAGCACTCTTTTAAGAATAGTAATTGTAGGTTATTGGAATTTTGCCGTATACACCAATCCCATACTTGTGTATGTGTATATATCTGTAACCCGGATATAAGAGACCCGGATATAAGAGAAACCCTGATATAAGACAGATTTTCTCTGGTCCCAAATTCGAGCGATACTTACCTAAACAAAATAGAACAAACCCGGATATAAGAGAACCCCCCGGATATAAGAGACTTCTTCTCCTGTCTCGACAATTCTCTTATATCCGGGTTACACTGTATATATATATATATATATATATATATATATATATATATATATATATATATATATACTCTTGATTGCTACTTCACATCATCTTTGTCGAATAGTCTTAATTAAATAGAAAAAAAAGAAGAGTAAAATAAAACGAAATAAATTCAATTAATAAATTTCGGTGAAATCCTAATTAATTCATTTCCATTCATGTTCTGCTCTGTTTACTTCTTCCCTTGATCGTAGTTCCTGTAATTCACTTGATCTCAAAATCACTTCAATCATTTATTCTTTTTTTGTTTTTTTTGCGATATTTTTCCTGCCTCATCATTCCCACTCGGACCTTCAACATCAGCGTCCATACTTGCACGATCAGTTTCTCTTTGCATCTATCATTACATTTGCTTTCACTGTTATTTTTATTATCACAATTACTTGTTAGTTTCTTTTTCTTTCCCAATAGCAAAACTTGTCAACATTCCCTTCTCATCATGCAGCAATAACGTTCCTTCCAATTCCAGAACTGACATCATTATTTTTGTTGTCATTTACACCATTTCTGTTCTTTCTTGATTTGAAATTTTTATAAACTTCTTTATAAGTTATTCGGAACCGTTTCATGCAGGCTCCATGCGAGTTACGTCCTCCTCCGCCTGGCTTTTTTCTCTCTTTTTTTTTTTTTTTGTATAGTATTATTTGCGATAATATTTCAAGTTCTACGGATAATATCCTTGTCGGAAGTTTTGTCACACGTCCCATTCATATATATAAATTCATGAATGGATAATTCACTTTTGCAGTCGCGGAATAATAATACTGATGCTGTACACTCTGAACAGGAGTGTACAAAATCAGTATAATAATGAATGCCTATGAAAAAAAATCAGTATTATTGAATGCCTATGAGAAAATCAGTATTATTGAATGCCTATGAAAATTCATTATTATTAAATGCCTACGAAAAATTAGTATTACTGAATGCCTATAAAAAGTCAGTATTATTGAATTCCGACGAAAAATTAGCATTATTAAATTCCAATGGAAAATCAGTATTATTGAATTCCTATGAAAAAATCAATATTATTGAATGCCTACGAAAAATCAGTATTATTAAATACTTATTGAATGCCTATGAAAAAATCAATATTATTGAATGCCTATGAATAAATCAGTATTATTGAGTACCTATGAAAAATCTTTATTATCGAATGCCTATGAAAAATCAGTATTATTGAATGCCTACGAAAAAATCAGTAGTATTGAATGCCTATGAAAAATCACTATTATTGAACGTCTATGAGAAAATCAGTATTATTGAATGCCTATGAAAATTCATTATTATTAAATACCTACGAAAAATTAGTATTATCGTATGCCTATGAAAAATCACTATTATTGAATGCCTATGAAAAAATCTGTATTATTGAGTACCTATGAAAATCTGTATTATCGAAAGCCTATGAAAAATCAATATTATTGAATGTCTACGAAAAATCAGTATTATTGAATGCTTAGGAAAAATCAGTATTATTGAATGCCTATGAAAAATCAGTCATATTGAATGCCTATGAATCCACATTTTTGTTAGTATACAAGACTCTTATTTTGCATTAATAAACACGCAAAATCTGGATTCTCTATTAACCTGAGGTTACTGCTAGACTTATTATTTACTTAGACACAGATGGATAATCCCTACATGCACATTGTCTCACTAAATGATCCTTTTTTTATTATTCTGTAAGCTTGCTCTTGCATCGGTTATCCATCCAAAATGGTCATCAAGTAAAATGTGAATATCTCAGTAACTATGCACCCCAACTTTGTCATGACACACGTCAAGTCTGTAGTCCAACTCTTGCCAAAACATACTCCAGCATATCTTGCGTAAAATTATCCAACATCTCAGTGATTCTCTGCTTAAATTCCTCGAGACATGTAGGAAGAGAGGGATATAGACCTATCCTTTCACATAGTCGCATTGAAGAGACATCACATGGTGTCAAGCCAGATAAATGTCGTGGCCATTCCAACAGAACATTGTCATTATCACTGGCACGCTCTATGTTTCTCCCTGGTAAATTGTTATTGAGAGAAGTCATCACTGAGGCGCTGGGCAATGTTATGCAAGACATGCTGTTACGGTTTTTTGGATATATATATGTATGACTAATGAGCCAATCCAGATGACTCAACTTATAACCTTTATAGTCTACCAATAGAAGCTTAACCAATCAGAAGCCGCAGAACATTGTATTGGTCGTGTATAAAGGCGGCCATCTTTGTTTAACCTACCGGAAGGACCAGTGCTAACTTGACAGGCGAAGAGGATAGAAGGAAGAAATACGCTCTGCTAAGATATCCACTGCGAACCTGAACTACGCTTTCCTACTGTCTCCGAAATATTCACTGCCAACCTCTGGATTCTATACTCGAAGACGACCGTCATGAAAATGTCTAACACATGCTACAGCGTGTTCGGCAGGAGTTGGACTACAAACTTGACGTGTGCCGTGTCACATGTGGTTCGTATATTGAACCTTTCTGTAGTTTTGTTAAATCGATTATAAGATCTACATCCCTTTGAATATCTTGTTTGAATTTTTCTATATAAATCTTTTATTGTTCAACATAAAGCCTATTTAATTTCGTTTGCCTGGGACATTTACTTATTCAGATATTCACATTTTAAATGATGCCAATTATGGGTGGGGGACAACACTTATACCCAGTAAAGAGCTGTTGTATTTTCCACAGTAAGCAGATTTAAAGCGCTGGAGTTACTAGCATCACACAAAACCGGTTTGGAATTCGAAATTGCCTTACTCCTAGAGCTGATGCCAACTACAGTAGTCTGGTATTTTCAATTTTGTTTGGCTCAGATCACCTGTCACGTGCATTAAAACAGTAAAAAATTCCATATGTATATAAGCTTGTGAAGATTCTTGTATGTCTAAGCAGAAATCAGATGGTAATGTGTATTCTAATTATGTATGTGTTTCTGTCTAGAGGGAGTTCTGATGCGGTTCTCTGTGGTCAGTCAGTGCAGCTGGGTGTCACATCATTTCAATCATTGGCTGATTTCTAAGTATGTATTTTTTGTACTAGATAGATGTCAGATTTCTTAAGGATGGGTTCAAAGAAAGATGGCGATGTAACGTAATGTTTTAAGCGTGTGTTTATAGTTCGTATTAATGTTATTGTGAAGTTTTCAAAGCATTTTCTCCTTAAAGAATGTTCTTTTTTTAATAATGGTGGCATTCCTGAAAATAAAGGTATGTCGATGAGAGAGTTAGATCGTTTGTCCAAACACAAGTCATTAGTAGATACATTAACATCCAATGTCCAGTTTAGTTTATCAATGTTTATTGAACCAATATATTACTAATTTCTGACGGACATGTCATTTGATAATAAAGAGAGCCTAATTACTATGCTTCTGGAGAAAGCTATCTGATGGAATGGATGGGATGTTAAGGCGAGTATACAAACAGAGAGTCACTATGAATGCATGCACGATCAAAGAGGCTCTTGATTGGAAGATTTTTGGGGACTCAAATTCCTTCTTAGATTCATGTAAAACCCATGTACATGATCAATGGCTAAAAATGCAGGAAACTTGGTCAGCTACGTTTAGTTTACCGTTCCAGAAAGTACCTGACATCAGCTGGCATTGTCTAATTTTTTAACCGTTAGTTCAGATAAACGGAGTATTGATGCCATATAGGGACTGAAACTACCCAAACTTTACCTCTCCGACCGTGACAGATTTCACATGCGTTTACGCGGCTTTTAGGTGATGCAATATTTCTCACTCTTCCACAACTTCTTCACGTACAAAATGATGCAATCCTATCACTTCCCTTTCCCTATTTCAATACAAACTATTCAGAACTTTACTTCCAAAGTCCGCTTTGCCAGTTCAACAGAAGAGAACCATCTTCATTCGCTTCGTATTTGTCTAAAGGAAACTCTACAGATGTTGCTCCCCAATATAATCTTATCCTCTTCAATCCAAGATATCTATTCTACATATCCTCATAATCAACAATACTTATAACCTCCTCTTACAATATAAAAACAATCACATTCAATAATACCCTAACTTGAGTGTCGATTTGGCTTTGTATTAGAGTGTGATTCCATTGGATGAGCTTGTGACCGCTGTGACGAAGAATTCGGTTGCAAATTCCTTACGCCTTTTTAGTGAACATATCGCAATAATAGCTTGACGGGGACTAAGGAGCCATTTCTCTGGGTAAATTAATTTCCTTAATATTATATGGATGGATATTTTCCGGACATATTTTTTATCGACTTTACTGATTTTTTAAACACTAACGTTATGTTTCTAGGTAAGACTCAAATTCTTTAGCATACAGTCAATAATATTTCATCTTGTAGGCGACAGGGATATAAAAACATGCATTAATTTACTATTTTTAACAAGTCAACCAATA
>OZ010591.1:42229266-42234266 GCA_963932145.1 Acanthosepion lycidas
TATTGATTTGACTTTTTTATGTCTTATCAACACTTTGTGGGTTATTTAAAACCGAAACATATTTCTTATTGTTCGAGTTTGCTTACAGTAGCTGGTAATCTCAAACAGTCCTCCATCTAAGTACGATGTTGCTTAACTTTGGTGAATGAACAACTTCCTGATCGAACGAGTACTGGTGTTTTCAGCTTGATTTCATTGAAGAGTTCGGAACAAAAAACGGACGTTGAAATAAACTAACAGGTGGTCAAAAATGATGTTAAGTGCTACTTAACATGTACAGAGTTTATATCTATTTTACATTGATAATACGTACTTATTTATATTTTCTTTGCATAGATAATACGAACTTGTTAATATTTTTTTACATTGATAATACGCGCCTGGATCACTTCGATGGAGTGTAATGGTTGACAAACTTGCCTCGCTATCACTGACTGATTATTTCGATCCTAATTAGGTGCTCCATACATATGGCCTTGTGCCACATCTAACCTACGGTTAGTAAATATTACGTTGGTGCAAAAATAATGACGTAATAATGTCGTTTTTTGAGGTTAAAAAATACGTCAAAAAACGACATTATTACGTCATTATTTTGGCACCAACCTAATAAGGACATTTAAACGTAGTGCAACAGAGAAGCAATGAAATATATGTCCTCCGGTGGGGTTCGAACACGCGTCCACCGTTTATGAAATTAAGAAGTAATGGACTATATTTTTAATCCGACATTGTTATTACTTCAAAGCTTTTAGTGTTTGAAATAATCTATTCTTTAGAAATAGCTTTGTTGATGTTTCGGATGGGTTTTCTCGAAAAATATGAACGCAGTCTCTGCAGGTGAGCGTCCTGAAGCACGCTGTACCAAACACTGGGTTCTTTTACAAAGGTAGGGGCGGTAGCAGGAGTGGGGGGGCAGGTTTCAACTCTGCCAGTGAGCATACATTCTTTATTGATATTCCAAGATTGTGTAGACCGATAGATATCATACAAATTGTTTAAAATAAAATTTCAGTCAAGGGTATTCACTCAAAATAACGTTAGAAGTAATATATATATATATATATATATATATATATATATATATATATATATATATATATATATATATATATATATATGTAAACATTGATGTCAACGCACAGAGGCGACAAGCTGTTTCATGCTAGACGCAATCGTCAGACGATTGCGTGTAGCATGAAACAGCCTGTCACATCTGAGTGTTGACTTCAATGTTTACTTTATATTTACATACACTCTATCGCTGATATTGAGCACTTTATCCCATAAATATAGCACACCTTAAAATCATATATCTTCATCTATAATAATAAAAATAATAATAATGTACTGACAGCTTAATTGATTCAGTTAGGAAATTGTGTGCGATAATCTTAAGTGGCATTTAAAACTCGCTAGTAATTTACAAAGGAGATTAAATATGGAGCAAGAGTGAGGATTGTGGGATGAGTTCACTGTTAGATTGGCTGACGTTATAGATATTGCTCTCCTTTCTTGAAGATGATTCAGAAAAGCAGATTGAAAACTGCTGAATCCACTGAAACACGTTGATCAGTTAAAAAGTGAAAATAATATCACCAAGCTGAAACTGAGTTGTCCTGCTAAAGAATGGAATCGAAACTGTATCCCATTTTCTATCCGGGAAACAGCGGCAATATGCAGTTTCGGATATACCGTCACTCATTAGGCCATCTTAATATTTGTCGGTTGTTGTTATTTCGCTCTGTTAGGAGAAAAAACAAGAGGTATATTAACTCAAATTGATATATTGACTAAAAATAATGTCTATACTTACTATAAATTATGTTGAATATATATATATATATATATATATATATATATATATATATATATATATATATATAATCGGCTCTCCCGTCGAGATTCGACGTATGAGGGTCAAGCAGATCAGTCTCTAGGAAACCGACAGCCCAACACCGGCACATGAGATTTGATTATAGTGGTGAAGGCCTCGTGCAGGACCATCCACACTTTTTGGAGGGACGAATACAGAGACCTGGTGCACCGAATGCCACAAGGTTCCCAAACGACCCTCCACAGGTTTTGAATTCAGAGTTGTCCTTCTCCTAGACCAGTTGCCATCCAAGGCTATAGTCTGTTCTGCTATTTTACCCATAGCTGGATGGAGAAAAAGAGGATTCATACCTTTCCCAAGGGTATTAGCACGTAAGTGAATGTAATGGATTCGAATGGATTGAGGAATATATATATATATATATGACAAGATCAAATTTTGTTAATATACATGAAATATCCCATTCTAATTGTGCTTGTCCTTTTCTTTGTTAGTACAACCGTTACGTCCTATTCCGCGTTTTGATCCAATGGAAAGCGGGGAAAAGGCATTGCTTTGTTTCTGTGTGAAAATAAAAGAAAGAAGAAACAAGCAAGAATGAATGTGAAGACCGATATAGTGATAGCGAATCAGATTAAGGTGATAAAAACAGATGCTACACTTTCATCTTAGCCAAAAAGGCCGTGAAGCTGTGACAACATCGCTAAAGGCGGAATTTTTATCAGACGCAAACTTAGTAAGCAATCGCCGAACAACCATTTTCTTTAAATCAAATAAAATAACATTGTCAGCGGAATTGTTTTAAAGTTATTATTATTAAGAGAAATGTTTGCAAGACGGTTCTAGTTAGAAAAAAAAAATAAGGGAAGATGAAAGTATTTTAAGGTCTCCTGCCAATACCTCATATATAATGGCCTATTCTGTTTTGATCGCAGGGAAAGAGGGGAGACGACATTACTTTATTTCAGCCAGAAAACGAAAGAAAGAAAAAAAGAAAGAAAGAAAGAAAGAGAAACATTTAATGGCTATTTCAGTGAAGTGGAAATGTTATCAATTTAAAATCTTCACTTCTACGCACTACTTAAAATAACAACCAGCATTCATATTTTTATGGTTTTTATTGCAATATTTTGTTAAAGTTATTAAGCTCAGATATTTAACGACGCTACAGGTGATTTCTACGGATATTTTATTCTTGTAGAACACACATGAGTTTATTTAATCATAAACATAAGAGTTAAAAATGAAGATTCATTAAAAAATTTAAGTAGGAAACCTTGAAATTTTCGCGTATATTTCTACAAAAGTAACAAATTTTCGTTGTATTCTAGCATAAATATATCCGAGCCTATTATACGTAGAAAAGATGTCAGTTTTTTCTCTGCCAACTGATTGTCCACTGCACCCACAGTTTAACATTAGTCGCAATGGTCACTGAAATCTGTGGTGGAAAACATTTTTATAAATCTTCAGCAGAGATGTATTTTTAGGAATGTCATTAGGAGATAGATGTCCTGCATGAGGATAACAGAATTCGTTTGGGTTTAAATTAAACTTAAATGGGTGGGAAATATTCTTCTTATACTCGATATATTGTACATTGAATATAATAATAATAAGGATAATAATAATAATAATAAATTGTTATTAAAGACCACAAACAAAAACTGTGCCTCCTTATTGATATGGCAGTCCCTGCTGACTGCAATGTATCTTTGAAGATATTCAAAAAGCTGTCAAAATACAAGGACCTTGAAATAGAAATCTCGAAAATGTGGCATATGGGAACATCAACAATCCCTGTTGTAGTTGGAGCCCTAGGACTGGTTGGAAAAGATTGCAGTAGACTAATTGCAGGGATTCCTGGAAGCCCATGCCTCAAGGAGATACAAAAAATTGTTCTGAGAAGTACAGTCCACACTTTAAGAAGGGCTTTATCTATGTAATTTTTATTTTATTTTATTTTATTTATTTTTTATTCTTATTTTTTTTATTTTTTTTTTTTTGTCAGTGAAAAGTGTCATGATGCCATTTCTAACCTTAGGTCTCTGAGTGGGACCCAGAAAGAAATGTGTAAACGCCAGAAAGCAAAGAAAATAAAAATAATAATAATAATAACGACAACAACAACTGACAGGGAAATAAAAGCCAACAGACCTGATTTTATCATAACAGACAATAGATGCAGGAAGTGCATGCATATTGACATAGCTGTACTATCTGAGAGAAACACATCTAAAAAAATTATCAATAAATTATCCCAATACAAGAACGCGGAGATCGAGATTAACAGGATGTGAGGAATGGACACTGGGACTGTATCAATGGTAAGCGGGGCTCTGGGCCTTGTGAGAAAAGGAATGGACAATTTTACTAAAAGTGTCCCAGGTAACATCAACACACAAGCTGCCCAGAAGAGCGCTCTACTAGGATCATCCTATATACTAAGAAAAGTGGTCTCGATTAAATGACAATTCTCCAATAGGGCGTAAGGACAATAGTTTCGACCCGACCCTACAGAATACAACGCAGGAAATATAACAGACAAACAATAATAATAATAATGCATGATGTAAATAAATGTTTACTCTTTTAAAATGTGTCTTGATGGAATCGACTCTTAAAATATTAGGTTGGTGCAAAAATAATTTCGTTTTCTAACATATGTTACTATGTCAGAAAACGAAATTATTTTTGCACCAACCTAATATTTGTATCACAATAAATATACAACAAAGAAAATGTTCTACCATCTGTTGTTAACAGAAGCAAGGAATGTCTTTTTAATTGTATTGCCTCTGAAATGAACCAGCTGTCTTTTAATCGTCTGAGAACACAGAGTTTACCATATGGCTGATGCTAACCTCCAGGAAAGTCATTGCGCTTTCTTGGACTAACGTTTCCCGCTGACACGAAGTGGTTAGATTCTACTGAATCATCTGCTAAGTCTGCTGATAATAATGTTGTTTCACTGTGTCGTGCTAGACAATTTCTCTCGCCAGAATTTATGATAAACATTTATAAATCAACCATTCGTCCATACACTGAATATTGCCGCCACATCCGTTCTGTTGCTTCTGCTTTGTATTCAGTGAATCAGGATAAAATCCAAAGAAGAATCCGCAATTTTATCGGTCTTAACCTGGTATCTCTGCTTCAATCA
>OZ010591.1:42239266-42336766 GCA_963932145.1 Acanthosepion lycidas
AAAGATATGGGTCTATATCGTCTCTTCCCTGCTATTATTTACAAAATAAAACAAGAAATGATTTAACATAAATTGCAAGAAGACAGAATTCATTGTTGTTAACAAAAGGGTGAGCTCAAAATGCCAATTACAAATCGGGGATATGAAAATTAATTATTAAAATCAACTATTTAAATATCTGGAAAATGTTCTGACAAAGAATAGAAAATGCGACGGATTGAGATGGCCAAAGATTCATTCCAAAAGCTAAGCAAAGTATTAAGAGATTGAAAAACTTCATTGGAAGCCAAGAAAAGACAACTGAACAGTTACGTGATATCTGTCCTCCTATATGGCAGTGAATGTAGGACAATTTTCTCAAAAATATAAAGATGCTGAGTATACCATGGAGTGAACATGTGAGCAAAGACGAGGTTTTAGAGAAAAGGAAAACAAATATGAAACTTATGTTTAACATCAAGAAGAGAAAATTTCAATTTCTGGAGGAACAACATGAGGAAGGAGGGTTTGGAAAATCTGTTGCTCAAAGGACAGAATTAAAAAAAAAACGCATGTATGAACACAAAAAGTAATTTCTATAGAAAAATTTATCAACTGCATTAGTTATACTTAGAAATAAGTTCAACCACAACTTTGATATAAAGAATGCAACAGTTATAAAAAGAAAAAAGTAACTTATTTAGACAGAAATTTCTAGAAAATTCCGCTATGGAATCTTATCAAAATATAAATCTGCGTCCCGGAATTGTTCAGTTATCTCCTTTACTGAAAAAATTACCTCTTTTCCAACAGACATGAATGTTAAAAAAAATTAAAAGAAAAAAGTTAATTTGATAACCTTCTATTATTTAATATAAATATTACATGAATTAATCCTAAATTTAATAAGATAAATAATAACGACATAATTTAATTAAAAAAATAACACTTACTCACTTTTGTTTATTAAACATTGAATTACATCGCAAAGTGGTTTGACTATAAGACCTAGGTTCGAATCTCACCAAGATCGATTTGGCAGGAAGGAGATTGCCTGATGGTATCTAAATGGAGGGGTAGATCCCAGTGTGCGCCAACATTAGATAGAAAGTACCTGAAAACCATACCACGGGTTGACCCAAGCCTTATGAGTGAAACTGAGTAGACGGAAACCTTGCGAGACGTCGATAGCTGTGCTAGTACGAAATCACAAATCATCGCGGCCGAGGGCTTGAGCGTGCTGGCTTTGTTCAAATTGTTGATCACGCTGGATATCACGATATTTCCCAGAAACTTTAACAAAGGTCTGCTCAGCATAGTTGCAGTATAAACCACAGGTTGGCTCTGTGGGTGTTGAATAAACACAAATGCGCCTGAGCATGTGTCTGCAATAGGGATCGGCTAGCCGCCAGAGTAGAAAAGGATCATCAAATACAAGTGAATATAGGGGGTTAGTATTTAGTTTTCTATAAGGTTGGTATGTGTTGTTTGTTAAATCTAGAGTTACGTCGAGGAAGTTTACACTTTTCAATTTAGTACAGACTGTTATGTTTAAGTTTACCCCAACCTCACCCTGACTTGACATCTATGACTGTAACTGTATACTGATACAAATTATTAACACCCTGTGCCCTCTCTTTATATGAACAATCGCTCTGGCCGTTACCATGGTAATTTTGATTTCAATTATGAATCTGCTATTAAAACACGTAAATTTCAGAAATAAGTTATTCCAAAAACAATTTCGCTTGAAGATGGAACAGAGCTTACTTTAATTCAATTTAATTCAAATAATTATATTGAAGTTTTCAGCTCTTGTTTTGAAACATGAGAACTTTTATGTAGCGTGTTGGAATCATATTTTTAAATAAATAATTATATTCATGCTCTACTTTTGTATCGAGCACTATTTTTTTAAATAATAACAAAAATACTAAAGAACTTTAGATTATTTACCTAACCAGTTCTTTCCTATTTTCTATATATTTTCACACACACACACACACACACACACACACACACACACACACATATATATATATATATATATATATATATATATATATATATATATATTTCAGAGTATATACTATTTAAGAATATTTTTTTTTTTGCCCTTCACCTTTGTGGGGTTGGCGCTATGCGTTTCCTTGGAAAGACGCCATGAACATTATGCGCACACAAACACGCTTTTTTTCAAATCTTAATTTTATTATTATTATTATTATATATATATATATATATATATATATATATATATATATATATATATATATATATATCAATTCACCCCAATACCTTTTCTCTAAATACTTTCATTGTAAATGTTCTGAAGAACTTTCCTTTACAAACTTTATGAATTTAAGCGTAGTACTAGATTGGCAGCAAGGTTTCATCATTTTACAGTTGAAATGGCTAAATATAACCGTAAGTTCTATGTCAAGAGTTTCTTCCATCGCAGTTCTCCCTAATGAAATCTCTTTCGGCTTCTTGTTTCACATCCAACTTGGAAGTTTCATTATTCAAATGCAATGTCAGATGTTATCTTCTGTCATCGTAATTATAGTTCCTTTATTGTCTTCCCTCATTAATCGTATTTTTCTTCATATTCTCTAACATTCCGGGACCCCTTGTATACTAACGGCTTTGTTGCATTGCAAGGGGTTAAATGATTAAAAAAAATAATCAAAATATATATAGAACTCTCTCTTAATAGAATAAGTTTCAAATGTATGCAGCATACGAGTTCAAAATTTCAGCAATAATCGCAGATTCTTCAAGAAGGAATAAAATTAATTCGTTTCATATTGAACATTTATTGATACCAATAAGAATGAATATTTTAAAATAATTTTAAATTTTAATATATTTGTAACATTTTTTATTCACTCCTCTCAAAATGTGACATTTGAACACACAATGAATTTATTATTTATGAGAGAAGATTTGATTAAATTCAATATTTTAAGTGTCAGTTGTCAAATAACATGCAATTAAACTGAACGTTACTTGATTTTTGTCATATCTGGGCTAGAGCTGTCAGTCCTAACTTGCCAGACTCAACTTCATTCCCTTCATATTCCATTGGTAATGAAGAAGTTTCCGTCAAGCAGATTATTCCTCGGAATGATTGCACCGTGAACCGGACTTCCGAATGGATGCTTCCTAGACCACTACAACCATAGGCCCTTCGGGGCGAGAGTCAACCGTTATATATCTGTTGAAACCTGGGGAAGGTTTCTAAATATAATAATCAAACGAAGGTTGGTAATGAACGATAATACTTAGGACACGAACAACACATATGAGATGCGCCAGCGGCGCGTAGAAGTAGTAAACTGCTAGAAGTGAGTCAAGTGAATTCCACAATGAAACTCCAACTGCGGGATATCTACCAACCGCCCCACGTGGTTAGATATGGCACAAGGACGAATTTAATGTGGGGTATCTCTGCCTGTACGCTCGGCCAAAAATTCCCTGTAGACCGTATAAAATGGGGTTTGGTAGCTGTTTCCCGAGACGAGACTGTTTCCCTTCGACATAGCCTCATCTGTGGATCCTCTCTGTCCGGATTCTGAGAGTTTGACCAGCACAGCTGGAGACGACTCTCTAACTGCAAACCAGCATACAGTATTTACTACTGTATTTAGGTGACAGTGGACATATCCATTGTCGTCCGTAGGTATGCTACAGCAAAAACTTACATATCCTCATGACATACAACACTTGCTCGCTTTAAGTAAGCCCTTACAGCATCCCCATTTAGTTCCACTCTAACTGCTTTGGCACTTAGGCCTTGTATTTTGCGAACAATAGTAAAAAGAAATATTACCTTCATGAATATGCAAAAAGGACAACTTACGGAAAACGTTTGGGAATAATCGGCGGTATTTCCTTAGCATTTGTAAACCAAATATTGATTATCCGAAATAGTATATATTGAATGTCGTTCTTTTTCCAGACCATTATGCTATTTTATGTTATTGTTGACAATAGCTGAATAAAATATCGACATCTGCAAATTGGCATGAAACGATCGAAAAGCAGCAAAAGAAATGCAACGTTCTGGAAAAACCGGGGAAATGACTCGGGCGGAAAATTCGACAGGGAAAGCGCATCTAACGAAAAAAAAAAAAATCCGTCCGAAAACAAAGAACTCAAAGAAGTCAAAATGTTTCGTTAAAAGCGCATAACCAAGAGACTGGGTGAACAAATGATTGAAAAATATCCCGCTATATATAATAAATCTATTTTCAATTGTCAAGCACCAATGAGTCAAAGTTAACTGAGACCAATATAAATTTGCAATATCATTGCCTGTGTGCCAGTTTTTCAAATTGGAAAATAGATTTTGCTTGGAATCCGAAGCAATTTTCGTTATATATATATATATATATATATATATATATATATATATATATATATATACAAGTATATGATTGGTGTATACGGAATAAATTCCAATAACCAACAATTACTAATCTTAAAAGAGTGCTCAATACAGAGTAGAGCAGATATAATTATTTATTTAAAAATTAACACATCGGATTTAGGATTTGCACTAACTCATCTGACACATTGGATTTAGGATTAGCACTAACTATAGCATGATCAAGAGGCTTGCAACGACAATTTTGACATTACAATGCGTTCTTTGGATTCTGCTTCTGACCTGCTTGGATTATTTCTTTTGTATAATTTAAGTGCTTTCAATTGTCTAGATTCTGACAGTATAGGATTATATAGAGATGATGGCTTATTAGCCGTTAAAAACTCCACTAAAATTAAGGTGGACAGTATTAGGAAAATGATCCATAGGTTATTTAAGGATTTAGGTCTTAGGACAATAGTTACAACTAATATTAAACAAGTAGATTTTCTACACGTCACTCTAGACCTTGCTAGCAACACTTTCCAACCATATGTGAAGGTTAATTCCAACCCAATATACGTACATCCAAATTCCAACCATCCCCCTTCAGTTATCAAACACATACCCTCTTCCATTGGATTTAGGATAACCACTAACTCTTCTAACAAATATCACATTTTGTCATATAATTTAATACTTATTGGTTAGAATAAATTCTATTTTAGTATAACCCCAACTTTAAAGCTCTTAATAGCTATTATAACCTTACTTCGTTGTTAAGTTTGTTGAAATCTCCTATACTTGTGTTTTGATTGGCCATTCTAGCTTTTGTAAAAGTGTTTTCCCCTTACGATCGTTAATTAATTTGAAACTTTTAAAACCATTTATTTTACATTCAACATCATCACTTGATAAGACACCGGAGGTGTTGAAACAAAATGACTATTTTTGTAGTGATTTTATAACATATTTATGTTATAATTTTTAAATAAATAATTATATATATATATATATATATATATATATATATATATATGTGTGTGTGTGTGTGTGTGTGTGTGTGTGAAATAGATTAGTTAATAAAACAAAGACAAACGAAAGGGTGCCAATATAATCAGTACGAAAAACCTTTATTAAATATAAATTATTAACCATGACAGAAAAGAAGCACGGAAAAAAAGGTTTTAAGTCTGGAATCTTCGGACACGCATGTGTCCTTCATCAACGGAGCGAGAAAGAAACAAATAAATGAGAATTACTCAACGACAGATGGTTTTGTGGACAGTTTAACTTCTGGTGGGGATCATATTATCACCAAAACCCGATCTCTGTCTGATTCTTTGTTATGCAAATCATTTAATGCAAATATAATTAAATTTAAAATTATCGATACAACTCGAAGCATGCATGAAACATTTCATCTAATTATACACACACACACACACACACACACACACACACACACACACACATACATATATATATATATATATATATATATATATATATATATATATATATATATATATATATACACTACACCTCAAAAGTTTGAAACCAAGCCCAGAATTAACATGGGGTGAACTTGAGACAAGAATGAAAAGTTTCCATTGCCAAAAATGAGAATGTAATAAATTATCAAACTAATACTTTGAGAAAATTGTGAAACGAAAGGCAAAAATGTACGCTGCAGTAGTCAAGGCTTAAGGAGGATATTTTAAATAAAAAAAACTTCTCAAAAAAACTTATGACTCACCATGGATGATAATTTTGTTTTAGTCCAATTTAAAAATTTATTTGGGGTCTCAAACATTTGAACTCTAGTATATATATATATATATATATATATATATATATATATATATATATATATATATATATCAGACAGTTGAGTGCTATGCGCGATCATTTCTCGAGAAATACATGATTTGACGAGACAGATTCTTTCCCGTAGTAGATTGTCATTTACTTCTGTGGTAGACTGGTTGCCCATCAAGACTAAAGAAACCATTTCTTTCCAAGCCATATCGGGAGGGAGAGGAGAGGGATTCATACCTTTCCCAGTGGTATTTGTGCGTAAGTGAATCTAACGAACTCAACTGGAATTGGAACTTCTAACTGATATCCATTAAACCACAAATTGCGCGCGTACACACACACGCAGGCATTCTCTCTCCTCTCCTCTCTCCTCTCTCTCTCCCCTCTCTCTCTCTCTCATATATATATATATATATATATATATATATATATATATATATAGAGAGAGAGAGAGAGATAGATAGATAGATAGATAGATAGATAGATAGATAGATAGAGAGAGTGCCAGAATTAATTGTCTGTTTCATTGTAATTTGACAAGTTTTTAAAATCAGCTTTTATATATGTTAATTATGTTTAATATGGATTAAAATGTATAAATTTCTGACGATATATGACTTTATGGTTTTTATATATTTTTTTCTAATTCTATTTTCATTCCCTTTCAGTCACCAGTTAATAATGATTACACAATGATGCAACTTTGTTGACCCTCTTCCCACAACTCTGGATTTATTTGCAGGTGTGGAGCACATAAAAAACAAACGTTTCTCATCAAAAGATCAATAGTTTACATTAGCTTAAAGAACACGTTCAGTTTGCAGTGCAGGAATTAACTCCCGAAATTCTTCAAAATGTGTTTCAAAACTTTAAGAATAAATTTGCAAGGGGTCCAGACGAAATAGACGTTGAAATTTTTCATTTGTGACGTAAGATTTATAAATCTAACTATTAGGTTGGTGCAAAAATAATGACGTAATAATGTCGTTTTTTGACGTATTTTTTAACGTCAAAAAACAACATCATTACGTCATTATTTTACAATAACCTAATATTTTGTACCATAATGAAGTAATAAATATAAAATTGAGAAAAGAAATTTCCCGATTTCATTGAAATAGTTAATTTTAGATCACCCTATACATACATACATATATACACACACACACACACACACACATATATATATATATATATATATATATATATATATGTAAAACAAGAGAAAAAGTTAGCTCACCCAATGTGTGTGCGTATATATATATATATATATATATATATATATATATATATATATATATATATATATATATATACATTAAAACGAATTGTGAGTTTGTATAAGAGATAAGTTTTCCTCTTTGTTAGTTTTGCAATTTTTTAAATTTAATAAACACTCAGAAATATTTACCAGGCGAAACTAAATGATGGTGGATGCTAAACAAAAATGAAGAAATGATGCTGTATTTGAAATTTTCTTTTATAATCTAATTAATATCTATCTTATTTTTATAATCTAATTAATATCTATCTTATTTTAGTTTGGAATTAATTCACACATTATATATTAGGTTGGTGCAAAAATAATGTCGTTTCTTGACGATTTTTTTGATTATCGTTCACCTATTTGTCCAACTTTTTTGACTTCCATATTTGCTTTAAATGGCGAACGACTGTTGAGTGGTCGACCTCGAGTTCAACAGCAACTTGACGTGTGGTTTTCTGAGGGTCGGCTCTTTTAAGGCTTTCAAATGTTCGTCATCAACCGCAGTCGGCCGGCCGCGACCGTCTTCATCTTCGAGGCTCTCGTCTTCATCTTCGAGGCTCTCGTCACCATTGCGAAATTTCTTGAACCACCGTTGTGCCATACGTTCGTTAGTGGTTCCTGGGCCAAACGCATCATTGATATCACGAGCTGACTCGTCAGCTTTTCGGCCTAGTTTAAACTGGAACAAGAAAATCGTGCGGATTTGAATTTTGTCCATGCTGACGAAAAGCCTGCAAAAAAATGAATGAAGAGATTGAGAACGGTAACGAATAGCACGATTCGATAGAGCGAAAAGCGCGCTTCAAAATGATATATAACATGGCTATACATATCAATGAATTAATTCAGAAATCGTATATAAAAGTAACATATGTGAGGAAACGACATTATTTTTGCACCAACCTAATATTTGAAGTTATGAATTTAAGCATTTTCTTTAATATTTTAATAGTCGTATATGTTGGATATGGGAAGGAGTAATTCTTTCAGGGACGGAGACATTTGAAAAAAAAATCCGAGGCGCAGTGTTATATTTTCATGAGATTCTATAACGGCACTCTCGAGAATTTTCCGTCTACATAATTGAATTTTTCTTTTAATAAGTGTAGCATTTTTAGATCGAAGTTATGGATGAATTTATTTGTATGTATGATTAAAGCATTTGAAAAATTGTTGTATATTGATCCCTTATTGATCAATTTTGTGTTTATAAAGAAGTTTTCTGAATTCTGCAAATTTCACCCATTATACTGTGAGGAGTAGTTACAAAAATATAAATATTAATTACATTATAAAATCAAATAAGAAAAATAACATTATTAAATCAGATTTGATTACTAAATTGTTCACTTAGCAACTTAGCTATACTTTGCAATTATCCTAATATTTATTTAGGAGAGATAATATTTATACTGCTGTCTATAAATACTTGTTGCAAAATAAATCCTTACGTTTGCCTTGATAAAGTCGATCAGAGGACGAGACGCGTCGGATAAGATAGGTTTTCCTTTTGTCTTTATGCATATTGTCTTTTTACAAATATATTTTAGTTACATCTGAAATTTTAAACAAACACAAACTCACAAGCCATATATATATATATATATATATATATATATATATATATATATATATATATATATATGAAATGAAAACGTGTCTTGTGTTTCTAAACAGTGGTTATTACTGCTACTAATGCAATACTCTTTGATAAAACGAATGGTGTTCTCTCAGTCACTTATGTGTTTATCTAATCTAATGTTTCGATTCTAGATAGAGTCAACCGGACGTCTATCTACACTGATGATCTGTGATGCAGAGAAACAGTCAGTCTGTGGATGACAATATATATGCTTCTTAAAAATCATTTCGGTCAAGCTCTCTGGGGAGAAATTGTGAGTTTATAAACAGTGATTATTACTGCTAATAATGCAATACTCTCCGACACAACGAATCCACTTCTTTCAGTAACAGGCGTGTTTACCTAAAAATAAATACGCTTAAAATTCATCTTCACCCCTGCCTTGCGCCAACGGCTTAGGCGTAGATTTTCCAACTGACTCAATTTCAGGGCTTCAATCCTAGCTAGAGGCAACCTGACGTCTAGGTACACTGATGACCTGTGATACAGCGAAACAGTCTGTCTGTGGATGACAATACATACATACATATACATATATATATATATATATATATATATATATATATATATATATATAGTTGAGTTACGAAGAACTTGGTAAACCGTATGGGTAATTCCAAGGAGGATGAAATCCTGAGAGCTCAATGTGAATCCAGAGCTAATATTTAATGAAAAACAGACCACTTTAAAGTACCATTACAATAATTTATTTCACCAAAATCCTTTTAAAGGACTCCGGATCATCAGGTAACACTTCCAACATTGAAATGAAAGGACCAATATAACGTACGCTTAAGAGAGATATGAAATTAACCCCTCCCTATACTCTACCTTGTCTCTTTAACTACAACCCTCAACCCCCCCCCCTGTTAAATTACAAATATTACACTACCCGTCAATTTTTAATCTCATTTTTCCTTTCATTTCGTTGTTGGAAGTGTTACCTGATGATCCGGAGTCCTTTAAAAAGATTTTGGTGAAATAAATTATTGTAATGGTACCTTAAAGTGATCTGTTTTTCATTAAATATATATATATATATATATATATATATATATATATATATATATATATATGAGAGAGAAAATTATATATAGATGTTTACATATGATAATTTCAATATTAAAAAAAGCCATTTTAATTAAAAGAATATGTGTAGATTGTGTTTAATCGCTAGACATCCCACGATAAATTTGCGTTCATGTTATTACAATATTTTTGGTATATCTTCGATTAAAACAATGTGTGATAATTAATAAGTGAAATGACAAAAAAAAACCCCCAAAAAACTTCAACCTAAACTTTATTTTAGTTCGAGGGAATCCTAAAAGAAGAACCACATCACCACGAATTTATTCTATCCTCGTCATGTTTTGTTGTAGTGTAAATGACAAAAATAAAAATAACAATGATATCTCATTTAAAATATGTTTACTAAAATTACACAAAATTATCTTGAAATGATAAAGAGTAATTTTATTCAATAAATTCTTCATTGGCTTCAAACACGGTATCCAAACGACTCCGGAATCTCTTGCGTCTCTTCCGGACATTCCCATTGGTTAATTTTATGAATGCTGTCATCGTACTTGCCCTCAGTTCATCTTTGATGTAACAAAGGGCTCAACTGCGCCCCACATAATAATTTAATAAGTTTGAAGTCTGGGGAGTTAGGTAGCCCTGTTTAAAGGGTGATGTGTTCGCAAAAATTGTTTGACAGCTTTGACTGGTTCCTCCTGCTTGCGGATCATGGTGCAGATTGCTGTTACCAGACATAGGGTCTTCCTGCATCCGACCTCTTGACTCATCGCAGCACTACCTCTTCAGGACACTTGACGTAGACCTCCTTGTTGAGTCTAAGGCTCACACCAACAAATTCGGGAGCTCTTTTTTATCAGAATGATCAAAGTGAGTTTTCCTAATTGCTATACCTTTATAAACACCATTAGACTCATCCAACACTTTCTGAATCCTCTGAACTGTCCTCAAATTGACACCCAAACATTCTGAAATGTTCGGATTTCAGTTTTCAATGCAATGGCAAGCAGTACAGCATGCGTTTCTTAAATTTCTAGCCTAATGAATGTTATGGTGTTTTTTTTTTTTTGTTTTTTTTTCACAGACATGACCCAACTAAACCTACTAATTAAAAAAAAATAAAAAAACAAACAAAAAACAAACAACGCGCATACTCGAAATCAAAATATAAGCACCAGTAGAAAATGGTTGCTGAGATATAAGGTACATAGATCCAAGAAATTCATACACAGATTTCCTCAAAGACATTATAGCCTGGATAAAGGGATTGGTGAGATCGAGTTGTGAGTTCAATAACAGTTTTTTTAGTGACGCATTTAATCCTGATGCAACTCGACAGAAAAAAACATTTCCAGTTTGTCATATATATATATATATATATATATATATATATATATATATATATATATATATATATATACATATATATATATATATATACAGATAGATAGATATAGTTAAACCTAGAGAGCCAAACAAACCTACCAAGGTATCAACTAAGCGGATCGTCAGGGAAGGCTGACTGAAAAGGTAAAAAAGAACATTTTTACTTTTTTTTTACCTTTTTATCCAGCTTTCCCTGACGATCCGCTTAGGTGAAACCTTGGTAAGTTTGTCTGGCTTTCTTGGTTTAACTAGGTCTGCCCTATTCATTGTATTGAGCACTTTATTTAGTTATTTTGCTTAATCGTTTCGGGTTTTTTTTTTCTTTGGGCCTTGGACTTGCATGCCGAACGATTATTTTCAGCTAACGTACATGTCTTTGGTTCTTTCTTTTTTATACCTTTTTTTCCATCTGGTATTGGTTGCAGATCAAAACACTGAAGGTTTTACGAACGAGTATACTTTCTTATACTTATAAGATTACTGCTACTATATATATATATATATATATATATATATATATATATATATATATATTTCTAAAAGTATAAAATACACGTAGAGCTCAATGTACAATACAGAGCAGGAATATAACATAAGAGACTCAGACACAAGTATTCCAGGGTTATAATCTATTACATTGGAATCGTAATCAAAATACAATTCATCAGACCAACAATTTCATAAGGAAAACAGAAAATATAACTCTGGATATAAACAACAAAATTTCATATATGTGTGTGTGTGTGTAGGTATGTGTGTGTTGGTATGTGTTTGTAGGTATGTGTGTAAGTGTGTGTGTGAAAGTTTATGTATTGCACAGTAATTGGCCATGTTTAAATGTAATTGGCAGAAATGTCCAACAAATAGAATTGACAAAATTTGCAATAAGCAATATGGAATGAAAGAATAGAACAGAGCAAAATAATGCTAAACAAACAATATATGCAAAAGACAAAATTAGACAAAACAACAATAATGAGGTAAAAATGTTCTCAAACTAACAGTGGTGCTAACACATCGAAAGCGATACAGACAAGTGATCGCAGCGTTGTGACTTCAAGACAAGAAAGAACAATAATATGATGGATGAAATCGAGAATTGGTGTATCCTGTTCTCTAGGAAGATAACCCACCATGCATCTGGACGGTTTCTCTATAACTTTGGGAAGGAGAAAATTTTTGCAATCAACCCCAGACAGATTGAATGTTATCTTTGTTCATAATTTCATTGGAAAAAGAAAATTTAAGTTCAAACTTTATCCACGTTTTGTGTAGGGTTTTTATTTTATCGTCATTTGTTTGTATTTTATTCGTCCATTTTATTGTGTGTGTTGGTGAGGGAAACCCTATGGCGGAGATAGATTGAAATACATGGCCAGTGATAAACATGAACGCACAGTGATATATATATATATATATATATATATATATATATATATATATATAGATATAGATATAGATATAGATAGATAGATAGATAGAAAGAAACGGCTTAAAATAGAAATTGCCAGAGAATGAGGGAAACAGACATCACTGGTTGAGATAGATATGAACAAATGTGTTAATTATATAAAAAGAAAACACAAATAGAGAGAGATAGTGGACAAGAGAAGAACGATTTGGAGATAGGAGATAGATAGATAGATAGATAGATAGATAGATAGATAGATTAAATTACTTTTATGGATATATTATGTAAATCTATGTACTTTTTGCTTCATGCCTATTCACGCTATAAATAAACCGAAGCGATCTCAATTCGTTTATCTACAGCAGCAATAGAAAATCACAAAAAGCGAGCAGCGAATTCTATTTCACACATTAAGCCGCCGTAATAACAAAGGTGTGGTCAACACAATAGAGAGCATAGAAAATCATTTTCCTAGCGACGAGCTTGTTCATACGGATTTAATCACATAAACACAATCACTTCGATTATTTCCTTCCCCATCGCCGTCATTTTTTTCTCTCTCTCGATTTGCCTCTGTGTCTGTCCGAATAGTAGGCCATGATGACATCGACATGTAAATGATACGCTAAGCGCGAATTGCTTCCAATAGATCCGTTTCTCGGCTTCCCTGTTACGCCGCACATAACAATTGCAGCCTTTTACGAGCAATTGCACTCACTGCTCCTCAGAAAGATATTGGATGCCACGCTCATGTGCGCGTTATACAAAAAGATCAATTATGCCTAAGAGGTGTTATATTCTACTTACTTATTTGCGATGGCGACGGGAAAAAATGGACGCGCACCGAAGTAAATACATTGACAAGAAAATGTGCACAGATACAAATGTACTTAAAATTTAATTAGAAGTTTGTTCGGAAAATAATGTCCGATTTCAGAACAAAATTTTTCTTTCTAATATATTATTATATCTGCATAATTATATATGTTGTGCAGTAACTGAACATCCACACACAATGGACTTGTCTATCAGTATTTAAAAAGCACTCTCCATCTTTTGAAAATACCGAGCAGTTAACGATTAACTGTTTGTAACATTAGCCTGTGTTCTCAAGCATGTACTATATTATTTACCGATCTACACTACTTCTTATTTTCAATATGCATGTCAAACTTTTCCTCTTTAAGACGCAATTATATGTTACGCATTTATAATGATTACATAGCCCTATTTATTAATCACTTTGAGAATATCAATTATATACCACAAACCTTGAACATGAAAAACATAGAAGCGTTTACTTTTTTTAGCATAAGTTTAAGCTTGGTCATAATGTTTCTCAAACTGCTGCCAGCCTTAATAGAGAATTGGGTGAAAAAATCACTTGTGATTTGTCAGTACGGCGCTGGTTTCTGAAATTCTGCAGTGGGGAGACGTGTCTTGAAGACCAAGGTGGTAGAGGATGTCCATCTGACAATCAACATCTGAAAATACTAACAGAGCAAAACCCACGTCAAAGAAAGGTTTCAGTGGATATCAAGATTTCAACAATATGGATGCATTTCAAAAGAATTGGTCGAAGAGATACACGTTATGAGAAATGGATCCTTTGTGACAATCGAATAATGATCGGTTCATTGACTTGATTATGACGAAGGACCCAAGCACTTTAAAAAAAATTGCACCAGCAGAAGATTATAGAGACTATCAGTGTGTTTGCCAATGTCAATATCATTAACACCTTTCTGGAATCTAACCGGAGCAACATTACTATAATTCCTTGTCTGTAACCGGATAAAATTCGCATTCAGTTAACGAAAATCTGCCCAACACAGATTAATCGACTAGATGCAATTCGGCTTCATGATAATATTCGGTCATATTTTCCGAGTATCACACTGCATATGCTCAGAGACTCGAGATACAAGACTTTTCTACATCAACACTCTGATTTTCAAGCATTGTGACAATTCTTTAAACCCCAAAACATTCCGCTGCAAAAGAGATACAGAAGCAGCATTCAAAGAATTCTTAGCGTCCAAATCATTAGAGTTTTATCGTAAAGGTATAAATAACCTTGCAACTCGATGGTAGAAATCTATAGATGTTCAAGATTCTTATTTTGACTGATTTAAATATTGATCAAATGCAATAATATGATCCCAAAATCGGACATTATTTTCCAACAACCAAATATGTACTCTTTCAGAGAAAAAGAGGAAATTATTTAATACTTACAAAATCCGGATAATAAGATTGTTTTATCATTTGTTTAATTTTATTAATATTAATATTTATTTTATTTTTATTATTTTATTATTGACAAAAATAACTGATTTCGACGGTATTATTTTTTTAAATGACTCTTTGAGAACATTTTTTAAAAAAACTAAGTCACTTAAACAAAGTCTAATTCATATCGAGAGATTTTTACTTAACGTTAAATCTTCTACTCGGGGATCAGTAGTTAGCAAAATGTGACTATATATAGCTACAAGGGTCAGATTACCCTCCCCACATTTCCACTGTATCACCCTCCCCAAACACTTCCTACGCCCAACTTAAGTTAAAAAATCTGCGAAAAGTGTATATCATGGAGTTATTATAAACATGAAATTAATAAGGCCAGGCTAAAAGAAGTGAAATATGTCCAAACCTCATCTATTCTTTTCTGTCTGTTCAAGTTATTTCCGCTGGCACTGGTGGCTTGAGAAAAACTAAAAGTGAATGTGCGTTTGATAATATTATTATAGTCCCTCCCATGACTTGGTCTGGACTTAGGGTTGCAGCGTAGGATCCATGTGTCTCGGTTGCTTTCCAATGTCTCAGACTCTGTGACTAAACTTCCACTCCAGACAGTGATGTGGTCAGATATTTTTTTGTCTTCCTCTACTTTTGCCTAAATTCGTACCTTGTATGATGCCACTGAAATCTATAAACGCTTCTATATGAAATAATTACCACGAAATATGTCATTGAAATCTCTAAACGCTTCTATATGCAGTTAAGGCCATGAAATATGCAAGTGAAAACGATAAACGCTTCTATATGCAGCCATGACCACGAAATACACCAATGAAATCGAAAAACGCTTCTATATGCAGTCATGACAATGAAATATACCACTGAAATTTATAAACGTTTGTATATGCAGTCATGGCCATAAAATATGAAACTAAAATCTATGAATGCTTCTATATGCTGTGATGAACATGAAAAAAGCCACTGAAATCTAGAAAGTCTTCCATATGAAGTCATGTCAATGAAATATGCAACTGAAATCTATAAACGTTTCTATATGCAGACATGACATTGAGATATTCCACTTAAATCTATAAACCATGCTATATGCAGTGATGCCCATAAAATATTCCACTGAAATCTATAAACGTTTCTATATGCAGTCATGACAGTGAAATATTTCACTGAGATCTATAATTGCTTCTATATACAGACATGACAATGAAATATGCAACTGAAATCTAGAAATGTTTCTATATGCAGTCATGACAATAAAGTATGCCACATAAATCTATAAACGCTCCTATATGAAGTCCTGAATATGAAATATGCCATGGACATATATAAACCCATCTATATGATGCCATGACAATGAAATATACCACTGAAATCTATAAACGCTTCTATATGCAGTCATGACCGTGAAATATGTTACTGAAATCTATAAACGCTTCTATATGCAGTGATGACCGTGAAATATGTCACTGAAATCTATAAACGCTTCTATATGCAGTCATGACCGTAAAATATGTCACTGAATCTATAAACGCTTCTATATGCAGTGATGACCGTGACATATGTCACTGAAATCTATAAACGCTTCTATATTCAGTAATGACTGTGACATATGTCACTGAAATCTATAAACGCTTCTATATGCTGTAATGACCGTGACATATGTCACTGAAATCTATAAACGCTTCTATATGCAGTCATGACCGTGAAATATGTCACTGAAATCTATAAACTCTTCTATATGCAGTGATGACCGTGAAATATGTCACTGAAATCTATAAACGCTTCTATACTCAGTAATGACCGTGAAATATGTCACTAAAATCTATAAACGCTTCTATATGCTGTAATGACCGTGACATATGTCACTGAAATCTATAAACGCTTCTATATGCAGTCATGACAGGGAAATATGTCATTGAAATCTATAAACGCTTCTATATGCAGTGATGACCGTAAAACATGTCACTGAAATCTATAAACGCTTCTATATGCAGTCATGACCGTGAAATATGTTACTGAAATCTATAAACGCTTCTATATGCAGTGATAACCGTGAAATATGTCACTGAAATCTATAAACGCTTCTATATGCTGTTATGACCGTGACATATGTCACTGAAATCTATAAACGCTTCTATATGCAGTGATGACCGTGAAATATGTTACTGAAATCTATAAACCCTTCTATATGCTGTAATGACCGTGACATATGTCACTGAAATCTATAAACGCTTCTATATGCAGTCATGACAGGGAAATATGTCAGTGAAATTTATAAACGATTCTATATGCAGTGATGACCGTGAAACATGTGACTGAAATCTATAAACGCTTCTATATGCAGTCATGACAGGGAAATATCTCATTGAAATCTATAAACGCTTCTATATGCAGTGATGACCGTGAAATATGTCACTGAAATCTATAAACGCTTCTATATGCAGTGATGACCGTGAAATACGTCACTGAAATCTATAAACGCTTCTATATGCAGTGATGACCGTGAAATATGTCACTGAAATCTATAAACGCTTCTATATGCAGTGATGACCGTGAAATATGTCACTGAAATCTATAAACGCTTCTATATTCAGTAATGACCGTGAAATATGTCACTGAAATCTATAAACGCTTCTATATGCAGTGATGACCGTGAAATATGTCACTGAAATCTATAAACGCTTCTATATGCTGTAATGACCGTGACATATGTCACTGAAATCTATAAACGCTTCTATATGCAGTCATGACAGGGAAATATGTCATTGAAATCTATAAACGCTTCTATATGCAGTGATGACCGTGAAATATGTCACTGAAATCCATAAACGCTTCTATATGCAGTGATGACCGTGAAATATGTCACTGAAATCTATAAACGCTTCTATATGCAGTGATGACCGTGAAATATGTCACTAAAATCTACAAACGCTTCTATATTCAGTAATGACCGTGAAATATGTCACTGAAATCTATAAACGCTTCTATATTCAGTAATGACTGTGAAATATGTCACTGAAATCTATAAACGCTTCTATATGATGTAATGACCGTGACATATGTCACTGAAATCTATAAACGCTTCTATATGCAGTCATGACCGTGAAATATGTCACTGAAATCTATAAACTCTTCTATATGCAGTGATGACCGTGAAATATGTCACTGAAATCTATAAACGCTTCTATACTCAGTAATGACCGTGAAATATGTCACTGAAATCTATAAACGCTTCTATATGCTATAATGACCGTGACATAGGTCACTGAAATCTATAAACGCTTCTATATGCAGTCATGACAGGGAAATATGTTACTGAAATCTATAAACGCTTCTATATGCAGTGATGACCGTGAAATATGTCACTGAAATCTATAAACGCTTCTATATGCAGTCATGACAGGGAAATATCTCATTGAAATCTATAAACGCTTCTATATGCTATAATGACCGTGACATATGTCACTGAAATCTATAAACGCTTCTATATGCAGTCATGACAGGGAAATATGTCACTGAAATCTATAAACGCTTCTATATGCTGTAATGACCGTGACATATGTCACTGAAATCTATAAACGCTTCTATATCCAGTGATGACCGTGAAATATGTCACTGAAATCTATAAACGCTTCTATATGCAGTCATGACAGGGAAATATGTCACTGAAATCTATAAACGCTTCTATATGCAGTGATGACCGTGAAATATGTCACTGAAATCTATAAACGCTTCTATATGCAGTGATGACCGTGACATATGTCACTGAAATCTATAAACGCTTCTATATTCAGTAATGACTGTGACATATGTCACTGAAATCTATAAACGCTTCTATATGCTGTAATGACCGTGACATATGTCACTGAAATCTATAAACGCTTCTATATGCAGTGATGACCGTGAAATATGTCACTGAAATCTATAAACGCTTCTATACTCAGTAATGACCGTGAAATATGTCACTGAAATCTATAAACGCTTCTATATGCTATAATGACCGTGACATATGTCACTGAAATCTATAAACGCTTCTATATGCAGTGATGACCGTAAAACATGTCACTGAAATCTATAAACGCTTCTATATGCAGTCATGACCGTGAAATATGTTACTGAAATCTATAAACGCTTCTATATGCAGTGATAACCGTGAAATATGTCACTGAAATCTATAAACGCTTCTATATGCTGTTATGACCGTGACATATGTCACTGAAATCTATAAACGCTTCTATATGCAGTGATGACCGTGAAATATGTCACTGAAATCTATAAACGCTTCTATATGCAGTGATGACCGTGAAATATGTCACTGAAATCTATAAACCCTTCTATATGCTGTAATGACCGTGACATATGTCACTGAAATCTATAAACGCTTCTATATGCAGTCATGACAGGGAAATATGTCACTGAAATCTATAAACGCTTCTATATGCAGTGATGACCGTGAAACATGTGACTGAAATCTATAAACGCTTCTATATGCAGTCATGACAGGGAAATATCTCATTGAAATCTATAAACGCTTCTATATGCAGTGATGACCGTGAAATATGTCACTGAAATCTATAAACGATTCTATATGCAGTCATGACCGTGAAATATGTCACTGAAATCTATAAACGCTTCTATATGCTGTTATGACCGTGACATATGTCACTGAAATCTATAAACGCTTCTATATGCTGTCATGACAGGGAAATACGTCACTGAAATCTATAAACGCTTCTATATGCAGTGATGACCGTGAAATATGTCACTGAAATCTATAAACGCTTCTATATCCAGTGATGACAGGGAAATACGTCACTGAAATCTATAAACGCTTCTATATGCAGTGATGACCGTGAAATATGTCACTGAAATCTATAAACGCTTCTATATTCAGTAATGACCGTGAAATATGTCACTGAAATCTATAAACGCTTCTATATGCAGTGATGACCGTGAAATATGTCACTAAAATCTACAAACGCTTCTATATTCAGTAATGACCGTGAAATATGTCACTGAAATCTATAAACGCTTCTATATTCAGTAATGACTGTGAAATATGTCACTGAAATCTATAAACGCTTCTATATGATGTAATGACCGTGACATATGTCACTGAAATCTATAAACGCTTCTATATGCAGTCATGACCGTGAAATATGTCACTGAAATCTATAAACTCTTCTATATGCAGTGATGACCGTGAAATATGTCACTGAAATCTATAAACGCTTCTATACTCAGTAATGACCGTGAAATATGTCACTGAAATCTATAAACGCTTCTATATGCAGTCATGACAGGGAAATATGTTACTGAAATCTATAAACGCTTCTATATGCAGTGATGACCGTGAAATATGTCACTGAAATCTATAAACGCTTCTATATGCAGTCATGACAGGGAAATATCTCATTGAAATCTATAAACGCTTCTATATGCTATAATGACCGTGACATATGTCACTGAAATCTATAAACGCTTCTATATGCAGTCATGACAGGGAAATATGTCACTGAAATCTATAAACGCTTCTATATGCTGTAATGACCGTGACATATGTCACTGAAATCTATAAACGCTCCTATATGCTGTCATGACAGGGAAATATTTCATTGAAATCTATAAACACTTCTATATGCAGTGATGACCGTGAAATATGTCACTGAAATCTATAAACGCTTCTATATGCAGTGATGACCGTGAAATATGTCACTGAAATCTATAAACGCTTCTATATTCAGTAATGACCGTGAAATATGTCACTGAAATCTATAAACGCTTCTATATGCAGTCATGACAGGGAAATATGTCATTGAAATCTATAAACGCTTCTATATTCAGTAATGACCGTGAAATATGTCACTGAAATCTATAAACGCTTCTATATTCAGTAATGACCGTGAAATATGTCACTGAAATCTACAAACGCTCCTATATGCAGTGATGACCGTGAAATATGTCACTGAAATCTATAAACGCTTCTATATGCTGTAATGACCGTGACATATATCGCTGAAATCTATAAACGCTTCTATATGCAGTCATGGCAGGGAAATATGTCATTGAAATCTATAAACGCTTCTATAATTAGTGATGACCGTGAAATATGTTACTGAAATCTATAAACGCTTCTATATTCAGTAATGACCGTGAAATATGTCATTGAAATCTATAAACGCTTCTATATGCAGTCATGACATTGAGAAATTCCACTGAAATCTATAAAACATGCTATATGCAGTGATGACCATAAATATTCTATTGAACTCTATAAACGCTTCTCTATGAATACTCCTCTCTGAAAAGTACTATTTCATTCCATAAATGCTTGTATAGACAGTCATGACCTTGGAATATGCCTTTGAAGTCTATAAACTCTTGTATATGCAGTGCCTTGCTCAGGAAAGTGACTTTACAGTTAATAGGCTATTATATAAGTTGGCCTGAACATAAAAAGTGATAGTGAAATCAGTAAACGCTTCTGTATGAAGTTGTGGCACTGGAAAGTGCCCCTGAAAAGAATAAACACTTGTATGTACAGTCGTGAACCTGGAAAGTAAAGATTTTCCAAGCATAGCTTAGATGTAGCACAAGGCCGAAAGTATGGGGCATCCAGTGAGGATCGAACACCATTTTCAGTAGTAACTGATCTAGCAAGACAAGCTTGCTAACCATTACACCACACCGAGGTGCCCTGTGAACCTGGAAAGTACCATTCACTTCAATTTAACACTTGTATATGTAGACATGGATATGAAATTAGCCCTTGCATTGTATAAACGTTTGTATATACAGGTATCATCCTTGAATATACCTTTGAAATCTATAAATGCTTGTATATGCAGGTATAACTCTCAAAAGTGGTCCAGCAATTTTGTACCATATTCAGTCTTGACGCTGATGAATTGACAGTAAAATATATAAACGAATCTATGAATCTAAATTCACCTTTAAATTCGATAGTCAATTGTTTATATTTTTCTGACACTGAAAATTTAGGTTTCTTTGTTTTGATTGTTTAACGGCATATGAAATCATTATGGGTCATTTAATGCCGAAATTGAAATTTCTTAAGAGTATTTGTAATTTCTTTTAAGAAAATTGTATTGCTGGCAATTTTTCTTTTACAAAAATTTATTTTCTCTTAATATTTTTATAAAAATCTATTGCTCGCCATTTTTATATTTATTATGTCTTTTTCAGAAATATTTCAGGCATTATTTATTCATTTCTTCATAAAACTCTATTGCAGGTAATATTATTTTATTTGTTTTGCAAAAATATATTGCTAGTAATATTTAATTTTTAATTCTCTTTCAAAAAAATAAAAAAATATAAAAATGTTTGGCTGCTAATATTTTTTTTTATAAAAATATATTGCTAGTAATATTTAATTTTTAATTCTCTTTCAAAAAAATAAAAAAATATAAAAATGTTTGGCTGCTAATATTTTTTTTTATAAAAATATATTGCTAGTAAAATTTAATTTTTAATTCTCTTTCAAAAAAATAAAAAAATATAAAAATGTTTGGCTGCTAATATTTTTTTTTATAAAAATATATTGCTAGTAATATTTAATTTTTAATTCTCTTTCAAAAAAAAATGTTTGGCTGCTAATATTTTTTTTATAAAAATATATTGCTAGTAATATTTAATTTTTAATTCTCTTTCAAAAAAAAATAAAAAATAAAAATGTTTGGCAACTAATATTTTTTTATAAAAATATATTGCTAGTAATATTTAATTTTTAATTCTCTTTCAAAAATAAAAAAATAAAAATAAAAATGTTTGGCTGCTAATATTTTTTTTATAAAAATATATTGCTAGTAATATTTAATTTTTAATTCTCTTTCAAAAAAAAGAATAAATAAAAATGTTTGGCTGCTAATATTTTTTTATAAAAAAATATATTGCTAGTAATATTTAATTTTTAAATCTCTTTCAAAAAAATAAAAAAATATAAAAATGTTTGGCTGCTAATATTTTTTTTATAAAAATATATTGCTAGTAATATTTAATTTTTAATTCTCTTTCAAAAAAAAATGTTTGGCTGCTAATATTTTTTTTATAAAAATATATTGCTAGTAATATTTAATTTTTAATTCTCTTTCAAAAAAAAATAAAAAATAAAAATGTTTGGCAACTAATATTTTTTTATAAAAATATATTGCTAGTAATATTTAATTTTTAATTCTCTTTCAAAAATAAAAAAATAAAAATAAAAATGTTTGGCTGCTAATATTTTTTTTATAAAAATATATTGCTAGTAATATTTAATTTTTAATTCTCTTTCAAAAAAAAGAATAAATAAAAATATTTGGCTGCTAATATTTTTTTATAAAAAAATATATTGCTAGTAATATTTAATTTTTAAATCTCTTTCAAAAAAATAAAAAAATATAAAAATGTTTGGCTGCTAATATTTTTTTTATAAAAATATATTGCTAGTAATATTTATTATTTATTTTTTCTAAAAAATATATTGCTAGTTGCTGGTAATTCTTTTACAGTGAAAATTCATTGCCGGCACTTCTACAAAAATGTTTTTTAATATTTTTATAGTGTTTTGACCCTAGCTTTGGGATTAACTATTTGCCCATACCTGTTAATCTAACAGGCGCCATCACCCTGTATAAGGTTGGACCTGGGAACAATAGCAATTAAAACGTGGTTCAACCACCTTCAAAATCTCCAACCTCCCGATCTCAGGTCTTGCTGCTGGATGTAGTTTATCATTACACCCAGAACGGGAATTCTGTATAGATGCAAATAGATTTAATAAGTGCTTGTATATTCTGTCAGCGTTCTGTTTGGTTTCCCTCAATAGTGTTGCTCAGTTGAGATCTAATAACGGTCAAGTGAAGACATTAGCTGTGTATAAGCGACGTCATTCACAAGAAAGCCAAAATAATTTACATTTCTAAAGAATCACATAGTGATACAGTACATTTCTCTTGTTAATTTAAAATAGATACGAAACCAACATGAAATTAAATAACTGACATTTAATACGTATGTGTTTTGCAAGTATAGAGACACTAATAACCCTACTCTGTATACAGAACCTGCAGAAATTAAACAGTGTATATATAAATCTAAAAATCTGAAAATCTAGAAAGTATAATAAAAAAACACGATAATAAAATCCTGAACAAACCCCCATGCCTGAATATTATTAATAAAAACCCTACACTTAAATTAGACAATAACAGTGAAAAATTGTGTGATTGTAGAAACCCAGAAGACTGCCCATCAGAAAATAAATGCTGCGTCCAATCTATGGTATACCAATGTACTATCTCATCCACTGAGAGTCCTAATACTAATATGATATACATTAGCTCTACGAAGAATGAATTTAAAGCCAGATGGTAGCTGCATAAGTGCTCTTCCAACAATATAAATGAAAGAAATCAGACTTCTCTATCTAAATATTTTTGGCATTTGAAGGAAATAAATAGGACACCTAAAGTAAAATGGAAAATTATAAACAGGACTAAAACTTATAAAACTTGGGATGACCCATGCCCTTTGTGCCTCTATGAGAAACTGCACATTATTAAGTTCCTAAATAATAAAAATCTATTGAACAATAGACATGAGTTAACGGTTTTTTGCCGACATCATCAAATTTTTGCATTGAATAATTAGCTTAAAAACAAACATACAATAAAATAGTTTTTATAATCCATAGGCCTAATAAATAGTTTAAATACCCTACAAAAAGATAACCCTTTATGAAGTCGTCAAAAAACAAATGTTACGGCAGTTTTTATAGACACAAAACCCTTTCATAAAGAAATAAAATAAAAAAATAAATAAATCTCCATAGACACGTAAACCAGACTAGGCGAAAACATCTTCCGTCTTAAATTTAGACACCCCCGCCTTACCCTGACTTAACATCTATGAATGTAACTCTATACTGATACAAATTATTAACACGCATCACCCCTCCCTATTTAAACAATCGCCCTGGCTGTTAACAAGGAAATTTTGATTTCAATTATGAATATGCTATTAAAACACGTAAATTTCAGAAATAAGTGATTCCCAAAAAAATTTCACCTGAAGATGCAACAGAGTTTACTTTAACTCAATTTAATTCAAATAATTATATTGAAGTTTTCGGCTCTTGTTTTGAAATTTGAGACCTCTTATGTAGCGTGTTGGAATCATATTTTTAAATAAATAATTATATTTATGCTCTACTTTTGTATCGAGCACTATTTTTTAAAAATAATAACAAAAATACTAAAGAACTTTGGATTATTTACCTAACCAGTTCTTTCCTATATATATATATATATATATATATATATATATATATGTGTGTGTGTGTGTGTGTGTGTGTGTGTGAAAAGTGTGTGTATATAAATATAAATAAATATATATATATATATATGTATAATTATTTATATATTATATGCGCGGTACTTATTAGAAAGCGCTCAATATCAGAGATAGAGCTAACATATATGGTTGGATGATACATACAGGCGAGGAAATATTATTCAGCGGAAAAAAATATGACATGTATACATTCACGAGACATTCACGAGACATTTCCGCCACACTTCCAATCTTTAAATTTCAACATACAAATGCATATGTATAGACACAACACCACCCGTATACATACATATGTCATATCCGAAACTGCCCACATATGTTTATATATGTATGAGTCCCGACGGACGACCAAGTATGTATATCTGTCTGCATACATCGATGTTTGCGTCAGTACGATGAAAAAACGACGAAGTTTCCCCCACCACATCCACAATAACACCAATACACGCAATCTACATAGAACCAAATTTTTTTTTAAAAATTAATCAGTTTGTCTGACGATCGCTAAAGCGTGAAACCCAGGGTCACAAGCTCACATCTATCCAACCATATATATATATATATATATATATATATATATATATATATATATATATATATATATATAGGTTCTTTTTTATAGATATAAATACTTAAGCAGATGATCTGTTTATAATAACCAGTATAGAAATAGATATATAAATATATGCCCTCCAACAGGAATCGAACCTGTGAAACGCCCCTCTGTAGGTGAACTGGTAAAGCACGTCAGGCTACATGATTGTTCCGTGTATGATGCAGGTTCAATTCCTGTCGGAGTACGCATATTTTCTATGAAAATTTCTCGGACATTCAGCTGGTAAATGTCGTTAATACTGTTTATTATAAATTATTTTTTTAAATATTTGTACCTATAAAAAGAACGTATAAATATAAAATTGTCTTAAAAATAATTGTCGGACTTTGTCCATTTCATAATATATATATATATATATATATATATATATATATATATGTGTGTGTGTGTGTGTGTGTGTGTGTGTGTGTGAAAATATATAGAAAATAGGGAAGAACTCGTTGAGTAAATAATCCAAAGTTCTTTAGTATTTTTGTTATTATTAAAAAAAAAAACAATGCTCGATACAAAATTTGAGCCTAAATATAATTATGTATTTAAAAATATGATTCCATCGCTACATAAGAGTTCTCATGCTTCAAAACAAGAGGCGAAATCTTCAATATAATTATTTGAATTAAACTGAATTAAAGTACCAAGCTCTTTTCCATCTTCAAGCGAATTGTTTTTTGAAATAACTAATTCTTGATATTTACGCGTTTTTATAAGCATATTCATTATTAAAATTAAAATTACTATGTTAACGGCTAGAACAATTATTTAAAGAAAAGAGGCGTAAGGGTTAATAATTTGTATCAATATCTCAGTTACATTCAAAGAGGTCAAATCAGGGTACGGTTGGGTTATCTAAATTCGAAGCGGAAGATGATATCGTCTAGTCTGGTTAAGTGTCTATGGAGATTTTTTTTATTTTATTTTATTTCATTTTTTTTTTTTTTTGGAAGGGTTTTGTGTATATAAAAAAAAACAGTCATAATTCGCTAACATTTCAGGAAAATAAAATAAAATAAAATAAATAAATCTCCATAGACACTTAACCAGAGTAGACGATGTCATCTTCCGCTTTGAATTTAGACACCCCAACCATACCCTGACTTGATCCTACTCTCTAGCACTTTATGTACAAAATTGAAAATAAATTAGTTATCCCCAACACTAGGATCTTTACTCTATTACTAAGATAATTGGAGATAAAACTAGGAAGAAAAATAGCACTAATATCACTTCAATTTATCAGATAAAGCACTTGCAATGTAGATACACTTATATTGGTGAAACTTCTCTAAAGCTAAAAGTCAGCATTGAACACAAGGGAGACTTACGTTAGGCCAACTCTTAAAAGATCCTTGTAGCATTCACAGGAACAATACAGGCCCTAACTTTGATTTTACAAGCGCCATCCCAATTAAATAAAAAAACATTACACTTTACGTCTAAAAATGCACTTACGTGTCTTGATAAATATTTTACCAGCTATAAACCCAGGTCAGAAAAGTTATATTACAGCATCAACATTTATCAAAGCCTGCTGTAAAGAATCTAATTTATATTTAACTACCACGACAGGTGTTGACGCCAAAATGTCTCTAATCGACATACGGAGAACCGGAAAAATAAATATTGTCTAGTAGGCACGCGCCACACACACACACTTATATACATTATCATCTGAATCCAGCATAGACAAACTAGTACTATCATATACATACACACAGATTATATACACGAACGCTGTTTGACAAGTCGAATGCACATGAACTTAGCTGAACCAATGAAAATAAAAAAAAACTAAACAAAAGAACCAGTATTTTTTTCATATCACGTTGTCTGATCAATCTTTAATAAAAGCGAAACGTGTTAGATTTATACACGTTTTCCTTTATCCTTTCATTTATATATATATATATATATATATATATATATATATATATATATATATAGATAGATAGATAGATAGATAGATAGATAGGGCAACATAAATTGTGTGCTGATATATATAAAGACAACAAAAACTTTGTGTCCATAAATTTTACTGATTGACTTTTCTTCTAAATTATCTCATTTAAGGAGGAAATTCCGTCATATATTCTTCAAAGTTCATTTCCGAATAAATATAGTACAAGCTTTCGAATTTCTTAAAGCATCATCAAGGTAGGTATAGACAAATATTTAGTTTCGTACTACTAGAGATATCGTGGTCAAAGAGTGATGTGAAGTAGTCGAGGTGTGACCTGTGCGTGTTTCTAATCACTATTACTTGACCCTTTCTGCTGGAATCCCCTTCTATTTGAGGAGAAGGTTTATTCGTAATTCGGAAAAGTCGAGCAATAAAATTAATCGACGTAAAATCTCTGCTGTCTTCCATAATCTTTGCCTTAAAGAACATTTGCTGCCTAAATACACAGAATATATATCCATGTATATGCATGCAGGTATAATATTACAAATGCATTTTTAAACATTTTAAATTTTATGCTTTTAATATTTGCTGTAGCAGAGTTATGTATTTTTGCTGCAAGTTCCACGCTAACAGAATTTTGCATTTCTCACTTGTTCTGTAATTGTCTTCCGACCTCTTGCTTTCCTGTCAGCTTCTGTTACTCCAAGACCCTTCTTTCCCTTTCAGGCGATTGTATAGCATTCACGGCCATAAAGGAGAACATATATCACGTAATTGTTCCCTATTCTTGTCTTTGTTTCTAACGAAATTTTCCTCTTTCTTATACCTTGATCAGCTTTTGGAATACATCCTAATGCGCCTTCGGATTAGAGTGTCGCACTTTCCGCCGTCTGTTACAACACTTCCCGCCGTCTGTTAAAACACTTCCCAAATGTAATTGGCCCTGCTCTGGCATCTCGTCTGGAACCGCTCTCTCACAGACTGTCGTTTTTACAAATACTTTCACGGTAACTGTTCCGGTGAGCTGCTTTCGCTGGTTCCAAGACTTAGTGAATTTAAGCGCTCAACTAGCCTGGCATCTCGCTCTCACCCTTTCACTGTGGAAACTGTTAAATATAGCCGTCTCTTCTAGTCCAATTGTTTCATGTCTCGCACTTCTCGTCTGTGGAACTCCTTCTCGATTTCTTGTTTTCCTGATAACTATAATCTCCAACTATTTGAATGTAACGTCAATCGACGTCTCCAGATGCCCTGATCTAACCCTTACCGTCTCTTCATCCTTTCCTCTATCACTCATCTTTGTACTCGCTCCTACTCTGAAACCCTTTGCGTGCTAGTGGCTTCCCGCTTTGGTTGAATGCTTAATATATATAATTATATACATACATACATATATTATGTCTTCTTGTAGGTGATGTTTAGTAACTTCGTTGTCATTCCCTACATTCTGTAAGAGGCATTGTAGTTTCCTTTTTTCTTCTGCTATTAACATTGGGTCATATGCATATGGCTATGCTGTTAAGATTGTGCCCACCAATATTGAGTCCAGTTATGACTTCTAATTCTCTCAGAATCGCCTCGCTATATAAGTTGAATCAGTCCAGTCCAGTCAGAGACAACTTTTTTTCTATTTTTGTATATCTGATCATTTTCTATCTTTATGCTGGCGGTTTGCTGCCAATATAGGTACCTGATTATTCTAATATCCTTCCCAAATATATTAATGTTGGTGAGCACTTCCAACAGATCTTTGTGTCATACTTTATCAAATGAGGAAACTAATATATATTAGGTTGGTGCAAAAATAATGACGTAATAATGTCGTTCTTTGACGTATTTTTAACGTCAAAAAACGACATTATTACGTCATTATTTTTGCACCAACCTAATACACACACACACACACACACACACACACATATATATATATATATATATATATATATATAGAGAGAGAGAGAGAGATAGATAGATAGATAGATAAATGATTATTTGTTATATATATATATATATATATATATATATATATATATTACTTCCATATATATATATATATATATATATATATATATATATATTACTTCTAATGTAATCAATACATTTCCTCACTCTCTCTGTCTCCGCCTCAATTATTTCTCGCAAATAAATCTAAAAATATGCTCAGTAAAAAGCGTACTGTGATCTACACATCTCATACACTCAATAGCATACTTACACATCATCACACGGAATATTACACAATTAAGTAAAGAGACAGGTCTTCAATATTCAACAATGAAGCGGCGTCCATCTTGCCTCGGGCGCTTCTCTCTTCAAATACTTCCGGTTTATCTGGCGGGCCGGAAATGAGACTGATTATAAATTCCATTATGGAAACTGTAATGAATCTGGTCGCTTCAATTACGAGAATATCGGCTGTGAACAGGGTAATTATAGAAAGTGAAATGGCTTGGTGTACTGCCACGTCGATTCAGCTGAGAACCAGCGCAACACCCACTCGACGAAACGAAAATGAATTCCGCCCGTTGCTATTAATCTCGAGTCTATTTTTCAACATCTTTTGCCTGCAGCACTTGCGGATATAGCTTAGTGGTTACAACTGCTAATCGTGGAATCTATGATCTAGTCAAATTGCTTTTGCGTTATCAGAACCGCAGAAGAAAAAAATGTATTATATGGAACTGCAGTTATAAGTCCTCTTCTAACCTGCTGGGTTATCAAGACTATCATTCTGGATAGAATAAAATTATTTATTATTTACTTTTCTTTGGTTGTGGATCTATGGGTCATCTATGGATTATCATTGCGTATAATGCAATCAGTGGGCTGAGTTAAAATAACATCGCTTTGCACTATTAGTCTTGAAAAATGTATAACTCCATTTCCCTAAAGTTATAGATTGTTTTTTTTTACTAATGTTCACCAAAGAGTCACTCAAGGTAGAGTGATGCTGTGTGGGGTTGTATGAGCGTAAGAAAGAACACGTTAGGAGGATAGAGCTGAAGCAGATTTGCGAAAGAACTGGAAACTCAATCCTAAACAGGAAACAAGGGATAAACCCCTACTTCTGTTCAAAAACCTGCTAGGAGTGTGAGGCATGCGAGAGGCGAACCTATCTAAACTTATTGGTGGAGGAGATAAAGATATAAAATTAAATAAATATTTAGTGGATAAAATTTCAGAGTTCAATAGCAGATGTTAGGTGTACAGTGCTAAAGCAGTCTTTAGGAGGGACCGGAAACCTATTCCTAGAGTAAACAGTGCTGTTCGATAAAAGTGAATCACCTGATTTTTTTTACTAAATGTTCTCTTCTCCGATGAAACAAAATTTAAGCTAAATTTAAAGGATAAGCGAACTAAAATCCGAAGAATAAGCTTTGAAAGCTCTTTGAATTTAGCAGTAAGTACTGTCAAGCATCCGTTCAGTATAATGTTCTGGAGATGATTTTCTTTTCATGGAACTGGTTTCTTAAAACCTTATGAAAAAACCCTCAGGAGCGAGCAGTACAAGATAATTCTAGAGTCTTGCTTGCTTCCTTCTTCTGAAAGGGTGCAAATTGACCGCACCAAGCTCATTTTTATGCAGGATAATACTCCCTGTCACAAATCAAAATTGATGAAGGAATACTTTGATGAGAAGCAGGTGAGTGTTAAGACATGGCCGCTCCAATCTCCTAACCTCAACCCCATAGAAAACTTATGGAGCATTATAAAGTACAGGCTCTCGAGAAAGCAGTTGAGGAAGAAAGAGGATTTGATTGTGAATTTCATATCCGAATGGAATTCAATGCTTGGAGACGAGATTTTCCAGTACCTAATCAAGTCAATCCCAAAAAGTGTTGAAAAGGTTATTCAAAATAAAGGAGGACCCATAGATTATTAAATATTTCGAACTATATTACCTATTATAAATAAATTATACCTCTATTATTCTTTATTTAAAGCTGTTCGGTTATGTTTCTATTGATTACTAGTTGCAGGAAATAAGTGAGTCACATTTTTGTACATAGTTTTTCCCTAAATCTCATTTATATCCAAATTTATAATTATCAATAGAATACCTTAGGGTGAGTAAACTTTTTTTACTAGGTGCTCGGGAAGGAGTCTTTATATTAGTAAGATTAAAAATAAGTTTGACCCCACAAACAATAGGCGAAAAAATTTGAAGTAAAAAATCAGGTGAGTCACTTTTATCGAACAGCACTCTATGATAAAACTTTAGACCAGTTTAAAAAAAAAAAAAAAAAAAAAAACGTGGAGGAGTGTGAATCTGCCACTTCTTGTCTAGTTTCTCGCTTTGGTTGGCAGCCATTATACGAGAAGGTGGATTAAGAATTCAAACTGGTGAGCTTAAACATTAACTGACATTTCTCGTAGTTGATGGCCGTTCAGTGTAAGTGCTTTCCACCCAGTACTCCCAAGTTTTTCTTCCATATATATATATATATATATATATATATATATATATATATATATATATATATATAGATGTGTGTGTGTGTGTGTCTGTGAGTGTATGTGTGTGTGCATTAAAGATCTCGAAAAAAACACGAATTCATCTACCTTCAGTTATGGGTTAAATAGTATGTTGGTATATCATTTATAGTTCATTTTCTTTTCTTTTCTTTTTATTTATTGAAGATTGGTCTCTGCATTGACTGCAACTGATCAACCAGTCATGACGTCACCTTGCCGCTACATTATGGGGAGGAAAATGTCGGAAATATTGATCCTGGATTGAGCAAATCTTTATCGGTTATAAAACTATTCAAGGAATTTAGTTTCTTTTTTTTTCCGAAAGGAAACATCATATTCCTTTTAGGGATGGGGAACGTTATCATTTCCTTCATTTCTTTCTTTGTTTGTTATAATCTCAACGTTTCGACCTCTTTACTCTCCGGTTATCCTCTGCTGTCACTCGTACCTGGTAACTTTCTTTTGAGCCGAATACTTTATTCGAGCCACAGGGATAAGAATATTCCTACTCCATGTTCAATGACAAGTGGTTAATTCATATCAGTTAACACTTGGGAATTAAATTAATATTTGTATCGATTGTTTCTTCCTTCTACTAAACCAGAATATCTGGATTTTTCGTATATCCAAACGTAGAAATGAACCCACAAATCCCAAGGGATCAACTATTCTTTAAAATAACGACTGCATTTTTCTTCAGTAAACGTCGTACTTGTAAAATCGGCCATACCCGCAGCAAATGGGTAGCAGTCTATTTATGTGTAGTCTTCGAGTGGATTCAACATTTCTCATTCTATGCAGTTGATGCCCGAAGAGAAAAGAAATGTGGACGTGTTGGACGTCGATCGACGTGTTGAGAGTCCGGTAGCTGAGGCTAACTTGCAAATAGATCTTAAAGAAATTACTTGTATGGTTATGTGGGTGTTTTTGTGACACTCGCAGAAATGATTGTAAATGTATGCAATTCGGTCGTGGGAAATACCAGATGTTAATTCTTTAAACAATCTCTGAAAAGATACTGAATTCCTAAATTCACAGCTACATTTACGACTATTAATATATATATATATATATATATATATATATATATATATATATATATATATATATATATATATATATATATATTGTGAGAGAGAGAGAGGGAGAGAGAGATAATATATATATATATATATATATATATATATATATATATATATATATATGTATAATTACATGTTTGCCTGCACAACGATCAAGATATATATATATATATATATATATATGTGTGTGTGTGTGTGTGTCTATATATACTAGCAGCATGGCCTGACGTTGCCACTGCTTGATTCAAAAATCGCTATCACTTAAGTTAAAATATTTTTGCCCTTCCTTGCCTTTAAAGGAGTGCCCTTTGCCATGCTGATGTTGCTACATGCCTTACTTCTTGCCTATCTGACACTGCGAATTTTTTTCTAAGCTCTATACTAAAAATTAAATCTGTTACGAAAAAAGAACTAAACAAAATGAACACAAAACGATCAGCTTTAGAAAAAGGACTCGTGACTGGAAAAACCGAATGAAAAAAGAATGTTAACAACAAATACTTTTTCACACCCAACCCAGTTCTGTGGAATCAGAATCAACGTTGAGTTTAAGCAAGCGAATGAGCCAATTGGAGTAAAGTGCCATGCAGATTTAATTTTTTTTTTCCCACTTGTGACGAATGCAGCTATCGATTTTTTTTTCATGCTAGCATGCTAGTTAACATTCATGTAAGTCAGCTGCTGGCTCTTACGCTGGCCAATAGAATCTTCCTATCTATTCGTGGTCAGCCATCTACTGGCTCTAACTCTGGCCAGTACAAAATAGCCGCAAACTACATGAAAACTGCCGTTAAAGAATGAAAAATCGATTATTTCCACTATCGATGGGGGTTGCAAAATGCAACGTCAGTCTTGGCCTTTTAACTAACTTGGAGCATGTGCATATAAATTTTGGTGCAAATCCGTCGAAAACTGCGGCCGCGCATTCGTTACACACACACACACACACACACACACACACACACACATCCTGCCTTATATATATATATATATATATATATATATATATATATATATATATATATATATATATATATATATATATTAGGTTGGTGCAAAAATAATGTCGTTTTCTCACATAGTAACATATGTGAGAAAACGACATTATTTTTGCACCAACCCAATATCTATTTATATTGAATGTTACGAAAGTCGGAATTGGACTCATTCTCATTTTACACACACACACACACACACACACATATATATATATATATATATATATATATATATACATACAAACATACATACATACTTATATATCACATGTCAGGTATCCACATATCAGGGTGATTGACAGTACTTAAAAACATCTTTTAAAAATAGGATTTTTGTAAATAAAATCAATTTTACTGCTAAACTTTTTGATGAATGGGTAACGTATCCGTCAAATTAGTCGAACTTTTATTTCTGTGAAATTCAATTATTATTATATATATATGTGTGTGTGTGTGTGTTTAATTTTCCCCGTTTAATGTAAAAATAAAGCGTCTATTTCAAATTTGAATATCCACTATAATAATGTATGACATCGGTTTGATACGGCCAAATTGATGGCAGACCTGAAAAAATAAACTAATTTCTGTTGTTAACTGTTATAAAAAAAATGGCGTGTTAATTTTAAATCCTTCAAAACTTAACTGCACTTTATTATTTGTCTGAGAGAATCCATTCTGTCTTCCATCAGCATGCCTGAGGCTAACCTCCAGGATAATTCCTCATTGTGCCTTCTTCGGCTAACATTTTTCGCTGACAAGAAATGGAAAGATTATATTGAAGCAGTTCTAGGTCTACCGCTAGGAAATTTTGTGTCGTGCCAGACAAGTTTTCTTGCCCGAGTGTATCTTGAATATTTATAATTCTACAATTCCTCCAAGCTTCGAATATTGCTCTAGTGCTCCTTTTTATTTGTTTAAAGATTCATGATAAAATTAGAAGAAGAATCTTGGTCCTTATCTTATTAGTCCTCACCTGGCATCTCGGTTTCAGTCACTTTCTCACCGTCCTAATGTAGTTTCGCGGTTATTGTTCTGATAAAACTTCATCTATTGTTGTTTTTATTCGCCTAACCCAACAAACAAATATCGTACGTATGGTGACTACTTAGGGATTCATAGCATGATGGATGTAGTAAAAATGGCAAATGACAGTGTGTTGTCTTGGTGCAAGGAATAATGTTTGTTTGGGTCAGTGATTTTGGCAAGGTAAATTTAAGTTTAAACAGACTGAAGACAAGACTTCATATTCCCAATTTTAGCTTGTACCACATATGCTATAAATTACCAAGAATAAATATTACTGTCCTCTGTAGCACCTGGAATTTATTAATTTATGTGCAGTACCAAATTGGCCGCAAAGACTTATCACTTTATGCTAAGAGGTTTTTTGGGTTTTTTTTTCTCAAAATTCTCGCTTGTGGAATTCTCTTCTGGTTTGAGCCTTTTCACTCAACTTTGATCTTCAAAAAATTCAATTTAAATCGTTATTTTCTTTCTTCTTTATTCCTGTTCTTTTATTGTTCTCGCTTCTTAACTCCTTCCTCATTTTGTGAAAAACGTTTTATTTTCATCGGTTTTTTTAATTTGTTTTTAATGTTTTTATATGTATTATTGTGACACTATTTGGCTTGCTAAAAAAAAAGAAAGAAGAAAAAAAAAGAAAGGCGAGAATTAAATTTAGGTGATAAGAAGCCATCACGAAAAGGACACTAAGCGGTGTTATTTTTCTGACAGAGAAAAGTGGTAAAATTTTTATTTCCATTGTCGAGAAAGGAAGATACTGGAGTTAATCTGATTTATGTTACGGGGCGGGTGAAAATTGCAGGTTGATCAAATAACCTGCGAGACAGAATTCTAAAGAGATAAAAATTAATTAATCACCCGCTGACCGAAGAACGAAAATGTCCATTGGACCACACAGAGTTACAAAAAACAAAAGACTAAAACATTAGTTATCTACGGAAATGTCGTTTGGAAAAGGCATCTGTTTTGTGTCGGAACTGGCTAGGATAGCGAAGCTATTTTATCGGATCAGTAATTGGCACCAAGAATGCAAATACGTCCAAATGGCCACCCACTTCATGTTGGCGAAAAGCTGATTGACGAATTCCAGGTGATTCGGTTAAGATAAAGAGTCTAGGGTGTGAGGTCTCCTCGAAGAGAAGAAGGAAAAGGAAAAGAAAAAGTTAAAAAAAGGCGAAGATTTTTTTTTTCTTTGAGCAGGATATTTTAAACCGAGGCTAGTCTGGCCACACCCACGCCGCTGAGCGCCCATTGGCTGAATGGTGACGTGAGGGTTAGGCTGAGGTAATCATGTGAAGTAGAAGGGGAGGCCTATTGAGGGGATAGGTGTGAGATGCCACTGTGAGAGAGAGGGGAAACCCGTTGACACCCTCTGAGGGTATGGGTGAGATACCAATATGAGAACAGAAGAAGGTGGGAAGACGGAAGACTTCCAAAAATGGAAAACAATAAAATTTTCCTGACCGAAAACAAAGAAGTGGATTGTGGGTTTAGAATTATCAAGGAACCTCAAACCCCTACAAGCCCGCCCCGGTTTTGGTCGGCGTCTATATAAGCAGAGTCGCAGCGATTTAAGTTCAGTTAAGTTGAGTTCGAGTTCGAGTACAAGTTCGCAGTTGGGGTTGGAGACAGACAGGGAAGCAGTTGAAGTGAGCTGAGAGCTCTGAAGACCCTCCTCGAAGAAGCTAACTAAGATGCGCGCAAATTCCGAACTCAATTTCTAACCAAGAACAATTTATTTTTGAAGAACGACTTAGACTCACACCACCAAAACAAGTTTTACGAATATCACCTGAAGATACACCAAGAACCAGTTTCTTAAAGAACAAACAACTTAAGATGTTAAGATTCGCCTAACAAACACAAAGTGTCACGAATCCATATAGCGGGTTGGGAAGAAGACGCAGTACTGTATTCAGCAACCAGATATAAAATATTGTTATCTTTTTTAACACGTTTGAACTATTCGAGTTATTATTTTTTTTCTTTTACATATACTTGTGCGGTGTTACACTTGATAGAACTCGGCTTGCATTACGGCCCGGCGACTGATTGATTTCGTCAATTCACAACGTGGGTAGGTTAGACTGGAAATCAAAGCAGTTACTTTGGTAACCAGACGTTAGAAGCGAGCTGGGAACGACAAAGCTGATACCGAATCTAACCAGATTCCCATCCGAATCACCAAAAGGTTAGAACGTCACATTTGGTGCCGCGACCAATACCAAGCCAGTTGGTCGTCACAGGATAGCACGACGGACGCGGATAGGCAGATGTCACATTTGGCGCAGCGACACCGTGGGGACGTCACATTCTTAATAGTTCTTTAATTTTATTTTATCAAGGCATATTTTATTATTGATTTCACTAATTTTATTAAGTTTTGCAATATTAATATAAATAATATTATTAATTAATTTGATGAATGCAGCGTCTGTTTAAATTAGAATTTGTAATCTTTATCACGAACCTTATTTGCTGTTACATGCTAATCTGCGCCTAAATTCAATTTCAAACTTAAACTATAACTCATTTAAATATTTTATCATAAATAATAACCCACCTCAACAATACCGTATCTCATGAAATATTATAAAACGTTGTTAGCCCAAAATAAAAAAAAAGTCAGCACTTGAAAATTGCGTCGCGATGAAACTCAGATGTATGCAGTCATATATTATGTATAACTCTTAATTATTCATTTATTAAATAGCTCTGTTATTTAACATTCCTTTTTTTCACTTTGTATACTATTTGTATACTATCGCTGGCTCGTACATCTACCTATATCTACCCACTTGGTTATATATATATATATGCTATTTTATATATATATATATTATTCATATATTATATATGCGGGGTACTTATTGGAAAGCGCTCAATATCAGTGATAGAGCTAACATATTTAGTTGGATTGATGTGTGTTTTTTGTGGCTTTTTTATTATTCGTGTTATATTTTTTGTGCAGCTTTAACTGATTTTAACGTTATTTTTGTTGAATATTTCTACTAATCCGTTTCCGTCAGGGAAGTGTTTTTTTGTTAAATTTGTCCTTCCTTTGTTATAATCGTTTTGTTGTATGGTGGGTTATACCAGATAATGTTTCTTTTTCTGTTTTTCCGTTTCTTTTGTGGAGGTGTGTATTGTAGTTGCTGTGAGCATCAACTTTCTTTTAGTGCTTCGTCGTATGGTGTTTTTTCTTACTGAAAATGTCTATGTTAGATGAGTTCTCGGAGTCTGCGGCTGATTGATATTTGTTTGATGATTGAAGGTGGATGGTTAGAGGTTGTGTGTACGTAAGTTAGGGTGTCATTATCTTTTTTGTACGGTTCGTATGTATTATTGTTCAGGTTGAGAGTGACGTCTAACAAGTTTACTGTTCTTGTACCTGTATTTATTTCTATTTTAAATCCAAAGGTTTTTAGAGCGTTTACAATTTTTTTTCTTGAATCTTTCTAATTTGGGGCTATTCGGTTCTCTTATCAGAATACATCCGTCATCTCTATATAGCCCCTTGTCCTTTTTCTCTAGGATCATGGCTATGTATGAGAGCATGAGTATGCCTACTAAATACGACCCATCGTAGATACCCATTGTTACATCAAATAGGTCGTAATTTTGTTTTTTGCCCATGGTTCATTATTCTGAAACAACAGAAATTTACGGCAGTGCCTGATTATTTTAATATCAGCATCCGTAATGTTTACATTTTGTGCTAGTTGTATAGCGGAATTCAATATGTTTTCGTGATGGATGGGTAGAAATCCATTATGCTAAATTGGATGAAAGTAGCTTTGTTTTTTTTATTGCTGTAAACCAGTCTGCGACAGCTTTGGTAATTTTCCATTGGTTAAGACCAAATGTTTTCCCCTAGATTGGTGTTTATAATTTCTAATATGTTTTTGCTGATTTTTCCTATTTCGCTTTTGGCAGGGTTGATTAGGCGGAATGCGTTTTGTTTTTCACAAACTCACATCAATCCAACTGAATATATATATATATATATATATATATATATATATATATATGTATGTGTGTGTGTGTGTGTGAGAGAGTAATAGCAAATGCTTATGAGGCAGAAGTGTAGAAGTGTTTAATTTATTTCTTCCGTACGTAAAAATTGCACCGATTGGGATTGATCGATGCTTACTGAACGTTAGCGAAGAGCAGATTACTTAAATGAGAATCACTCAACCTGTTTCTTTCAGCAGTTTTGATATTTTTCATGCGCGAAAAGAATTGTTCACAGCAGCATGTACCGCCACCACACACACACACACCATGCATAACAGTTTTCTACATAAGATGAATAATTTTTATTTAACTCCGTCTTTTGCTCTACGCACCAGCCAGTGTGTCTCGGCAATGGCCCTTGCCTCGTTCCCCCTTTTGGTGAAAATGAAAGTGAATCTACTGCCACAATCTGAGAATAATTTTCTCGGCATTTTTTTTATGTGTCATGCGTGATACACTTACGCTTAGGCGGTCGTGTATCTTTCAATAACTGACTGACGAGGCAGATTTTTCCCGTAGGAGGTTGCTATTTCTTTTTGCGGTAGACTAGTTGACATCCAAGGCTATAGAACCATGTCTGCCCTGCTATTTATCCATGGCTGGGGGGAGAAGAAAAGGATGCATATCTTTTCCAAGGGTAATAGCGCGTAAGTGAATATAATTGATTCCGCAACCCGAACCGCTATCCATTGCTCTATTGTTCCTTTCTCGACATACGTTACTAAACTAAATGAAGATATACCGAAAGATTTTAGATTGCGCATGAAAATATTAAGGGGGTCGAAGTTATTATTATCGAGTTAGCGAATGATAATAATTATAATTTATTGCAAACATATGCACCTGATATACGGCTGGTGAAATGGATAACGGCTTAATTGTTCCAATTCTGGTCGGGTTCGTTTTATTTTCTCATGTTCAAATACACTTGGCAAAAGTATAAATCAGATTATTTATGAGTTAATTAGTAGGTCTTGAATAAATTGAAAAATTATCGCACTATGATCTCAAATATTTACTTGTTTGTTTGTTTTTGTTTTTGTTTTTGTTTTTTTTTTTCCTTAGGCTTTTGTAATCAAAGTAAATATCGATACCTTTTAAGGCGAAAATGTTTCTGTGATTTTAGATTTAGGACAAAAATAAACTATGTGCATTGATTCTAAGTCTCAGAACTGAAAAGTCTTTGGAAAGGAATTATTCGAAAATGGCATTAACCAAGAATAGGATGAAATCAATTTGTTTTTCATGTAATTATAGCAACCACGTCTCTTATTTTGTTTGAGATCCACAAACATTAATCTTATTTCAGATGTCACTAAATCGGGAGTAAGTTAGGAATGAAATGACAAGAAATACCTTAATATGCAGATTAAAATAATGAAAAAAATATTTGCAATAATAACAAAGAGGAGAATAAGAAGAGTGAGGGAGAGGAAGAGGATGAGGAGAGTTACAGGTGAGAAAGATATGATGCTCAGTATCGAAAAAGAGACAAAGGATGAAGAGTTATTCAAATAACTCATTTTATCTGTTTTATTCGATATATAAAAGTATATACACGTATGTATGATAACGAATGGACAGAGAGACAGAAAGCTAGATAGTTATTGATATGGAACGGAATAAGATAGATAGATAGATAGATAGATAGATAGATAGATAGATAGATAGATAGATAGATAGATATTAAAAGAATTACATATTACTACATTCAGAAGAAACAATTTAAAAAATGTACTTGAGAAAACAAGAAAGACAGAAAGTAAGACAGAATGAAGGACAGAAGGAAAGAAAGAAACAAACAAACAAGAAAGAAGCAAACACAGGAGAAGAAAACAGATATAGGTTTGAATGTAAGAAAGAAAGAAAGAAAGAAAGAAAGAAAGAAAGAAAGAAAGAAAGAAATGTCACAGGCGATATAAGTAAGAAAAATGTGTGAAAGAAACGGAGAAAGAGGCGATTATAAGAAAGAAAGATAGAAAGAAAGAAAGAAAGAAAGAAAGCTGTGATGATAAGAAAAAAAGAGGGAATGATAGAAAGAATGAAAAAAGAAATAGGTGATAATAAGAAAGAAAACTGAAAGAAAGTAACAAGAGGCGATTATAAGAAAGAAAGGCTGAAAAGAGGCGGATATAAGAAAGAAAGGCTGAAAAGAGGCGGATATAAGAAAGAAAGGCTGAAAAGAGGCGGATATAAGAAAGAAATGTTGAAAAGAGGCGGATATAAGAAAAAAAGGCTGAAAAGAGGCGGACATAAGAAAGAAACGATGAAAAGAGGCGGATAAAAGAAAGAAAGGCTGAAAAGAGGGGGATATAAGAAAGAAAGGCTGAAAAGAGGCGGACATAAGAAAGAAACGATGAAAAGAGGCGGATAAAAGAAAGAAAGGCTGAAAAGAGGGGGATATAAGAAAGAAACGATGAAAAGAGGCGGATATAAGAAAGAAATGAAAAAATTAAAGAATAAAAACAGAACGAAATAGAGTCGGTAATAACGAAAGAAATAGAGTCGGAAGAACGAAAGAAAGAAAGAATTATGAGAAAAAAGAAAGAATGAAAATTTAAAAAAAATAGGTGATTATAAGAATTCAAGCAGGAAAGAAAAATGTATGATGCAATAATAAGAAGGAAAGAAGCGATAATAAAAAAAGTAAAAGAATGAAAAGAAGAAAGAATTAATGAAAGAAAAAAAAGCAAGAATGTATGGTAAAATAAAAGAAAAATGCGATAAAAAGAAGGAAAGAAGCGATAACAAGAAAAGTAAAAGCAATGAAAGCAAGAAAGAGAAAAAGAAAGATGAGATTATAAGAAATAAAGAAAGAAAAAAAGAAATGAATAAATAAATATATAAAGAAAGAAAATAAATTAAAAGAAAAAGGATATAAATCAGTGAAACAATTACATCGTTTGGTTTTGAAAAAAAAAATTTTGAAAAAAGAAACACAGAAAGGCTGATGAGGATGAAGATAAAATAAAAACGACACAAAGATTGAAACAAAAGAATTAAAATAGGAAATGGATTAAAAATGAAAAAGTCCATATAAAGAAACAAAGCGAAAAAAAAAAAATGAAAATTTGATTTATTAAAATTACATAAAAGACAAAATAATTTCTCTCAGAATTAAAAGAAGAATGAAAAAAAATAGAAAACAACTCTGGAAAAAAAAGGCAAGGAAAAAAAGAGGAAAAAGGAATAAAGAGGCTAGGAAAACCGAAAAATGAGAACAAAGGTTTTAAAAGGAAATGCATTAATGAAGTAAATGAGAAAAATAAAGAAAATGACGCATTAAAAAGAAAAGAAGAAAATAAGATTAAAAGAAAACAAAGAATGAAAACAAAGAATAAAAACAAAGAATGAAAACAAAAAAGAAGAAAATAAAATCATTATAATAGAAACTATAAATAAATTAACTCTAAGAAGTAACAATGTTAACTTTCTGAAGACTTTCTTTTGCAATCCCACTATGCCCTGCGCGGTTCCGCATGAAGCCAAATCTACTTAAACTTCCGGCCTGGACTACTTCCTTACATAATATGGCCGTACCTTAGCTTCCGCTGTCATTTCTTCACTTCTAAACGGAAACCCGAAGCTAAAATGGAGATGTCTAACTTCTCCCTTCGTATACAGGCACATCTGAGGGCATTTTACTATTAGAGATTGATAATACTATCAATAAGTACGAAGGATGTTGTATCCATTTCCTTTAAGGATATCCGTTGACATGGTTCAACTCTGAGCATACGCACATATTTCTGGTTATGTCTGCTTCTATTTAGATATGTCCACATGCACGCAGGCTTTTGTCTATAACTTTCTATTAAGTGTATACCTATATGTACATGCGAATGGGTTAAAGTAACTCCGGAAAATATAGGTATAATTAATTAGTATTGATGAAGATGAGAGATCTTATCACCTGAATATATCCGAGTGTTTTTTTTCTGCGAATCATGGGTCACGATCCAGAAATATATAAGGTATACTTTACTAAAAGGTTAAAACATTCATTTATATATATATATATATATATATATATATATATATATATATATATATATATATATATATATATATATATATATATATATATATGTGTGTGTGTGTGTGTGTGTGTGTGTGTGTGTGCAAATATATAGAGAAATAGGAAAGAACATGAAGTTCTTTCGTATTTTTGTTTTTATTTAAAAAAAAAAAAAAGAAGCAGTACTCAATACTTAAGTAGAACCTTAAATTATAATTATATTTTTAAAAAAATATGATTCCAACGTAATGGAATCATATTTTTTTTAAATAATTACAATATATATATATATATACATATATATATATATATATATATATATATATATATATATATATATATACCAACACGCATAATCTCGAGATAAAGGCTGAAACAAAAATAAAATACCAATTAAACAGTCAAAACATTAGTATAAACTACCAGCGCAAAATAAAAAAACTTTACCTTCATAATGGCTAAATACGAGTCCGAAAATGGACAAAGAACATTAACGAAAATGTTTGTACTCCCTTATTTCTAAAAAAAAAAAAATTAAGGGAAGGATGGAGAAAAACTAAAAAAAAAAATATAATTAAATGTTCCTTGTTTGGTATATTTAATGAAGATGTTTATTTTTTCCATAAAGCATAACAATTATTTTTGTATGTGTGTGTGTACTATATATATATATATATATATATATATATATATATATATATATATATATATATATATATATATATATATATATATAAGTTTGGCGTAAAAATAATGTCGTTTTCTCACATAGTAACATATGTGAGAAAACGACATTATCTATGCACCAACCTAATACATATACATATATATATATATATATATATATATATATATATATATATATATATATATATATATATATATATGGGGGTATGTGTGTATGTGTGTGAATAACGTATATTTAGGCAGCAAGTATTCATCCGAACAATTTTGATTAAAAAAAACAACAAGGTCTGTTTAATTTGTTATACTTTTCCAATTTTCGTATACGATGTTGAGTGCTATGTTCGAAGTCGTGGATAAACTCTCCGAAGTTTATATTCTGTTATATTTGTTCAAGTATTTTCGACTTTTGCAGTCATTATCAAGAACCGATTTTGAACAGCCCAAATGAAATAAAATAATCAGCATAGAAGATTGTATGTTGAAGTGCATATAATGAAATTAATATGCACATAATATAATTAATGTGCGCACATATTTCATTAGTATTAAAATAATGAAGATAATTTAATTAATACATAAATAAAATTAAGAAAAAAAAATAACATTCTTCTTGTACAGTCTCCTTCCCAATAACGATTACACATGACGTCAGGTTCAAACGTCCTTCTTCCCAAAGAATACCAGAATACAGATAACGAACACACAGACACCACATCAACTCTTGAGTTTTTTGAAATTATTAAAAAATAGTACTGATGCCGCAAGTTTGGTAGAATGTTAACATCTTTACTATGCCATTATTTTCTCTTCATATCTTATCATAATTTAGTTGTTTTTACTATTGTAAGTCTTAAAGTGATGTGGTTTCAGTCATTTTGTACAGTTATTTGTAATGCTGTAGCTACAGTGTACAACTTTCGAAAACGTATGTTTTTTGCCATGGCCCGCGTATTTCGCTTGCTAGAAACCTTTTAACCATTGATCTGAGAAAACATCTGACAATTTAGCCGCTTCCGAACGAATTTCCTCGATATAAATGTCTTGATCTGACGAAATTATTTAAGAATATGACACGAGTTTTTCAGTTAATGTTTTGCTTTTGTATCTTCACCCTTGAGCAAAACAATCCCAAGCACCAACCATTCTGTATTCTGCCAAGGGAGAAGAAAATATAAATTATAAAAGGAAAAAAAAAACAAAAGCTAGAAAGAATTGAAGACGGAAAGAAAGGAATATAAAAGGAAAGTCAGGGAGGAGGAGATTATTTGAAAGACAGAGAGAGGGAGGGAGGGAGGGAGCGATAGTAATAAATAATTAAATAACTAAACTAAAAAACGTGATAGAAAAAGATTTGAAGAAAATGATTGCATTAAGAAAGAAAGAAAGAAAGAAAGAAAGAAAGAATAAAGAAAGAAAGAAAGAAAGAAAGAATGAAGAAAGAAAGAATAAAGAAAGAAAGAAAGAATGAATGAATGAATGAATGAAGCGGAGAAAAAAAAGAAGAAAGACGGAAATGAAAACAAAAATAAAAACTCAGAAAGAGGACAAAGAGACAAAGAAGAGAAGAAAGAAGGAAATGAAACCGAAAATAGGAACTAGAAAGAAAGAAGGAAAGAAAGAAAGAAGGAAAGAAGGAAAGAAAGAAGGAAAGAAAGAAGGAAAGAAAGAAGGAAAGAAGAAAGGGAAGAAGAAAGGAAGACAAAATGCATTTCTACAATAATCTAAGAAACAGAAGGAAGAAAAAAAAGAAAGATAGAAAGAAAGAATGAAGGGAAGATAGAAGGATGAGAAGAAATAGGGAAAGGAAAACGAAAATAACTACTCAACGGTAATTTAAGAAAGAAATAAAGAAAGAAAGAAAGAACGAAAGAAAGAAAGAAAGAAAGAATAAATAGGCGATAGTAAAAGAAGCAATATTCAGAAATAAGAACGTGGAAAGGAAGAAATAGCAAGCAAGAATGAATGAAAAAACGAAAGAATGAAATGGAAAATAATAAAAGAGGCAATAGTAAGAAATAAAATAATGGGGGGGGAGAAAAGATAGAACGAAAGAAAACATGAAAAACCAAAAAGCTTTAGAAAGAAAGAAAAAACACAAAGTTTCAAAAAGTTAACTGCAATCTCAATCGTTATCTTTTTTCTACTTAATTCTTGTTCTTTTTCTGTTCACTCACACCTTTTCTCTAATTCTATAACACTCAGTAATCCATTGAGGCTTAGTGGCTTTATTGACTTGCTTGGGGATAAAAGATTTAAAAAAAAATCCAAACAAACATAAATACGTAATACAAATAAAATATATATAAACATTTGATGATATTAAGACATGAATAAATAAATAATTAAAGAAAGAAAGAAAGGAAGAAGAAAAAACAAGAAAGAAAGAAAAAAAGAAAAAAGAAAGAAAGAAAGAAATAAAGAAAGAAGAAAAAAGAAAGAAATAAAGAAAGAAAAAAAGAAAGAAAGAAAGAAAGAAAGAAAGAAAGAAGAAAAAAAAGAAAGAAAGAAAAAAAGAAAGAAAGAAAAAAGATGTGATAATAATGATGAAAGAATAGCGCAGTATAAAGATATGGAGAAAATGGAAAGGAAATAAAGCACAGAAAGAAAAAGAAATAAAGACAAAAAAGAGAGAAGAAAAATCAAGAAGAATAGTAGAAAGAAGGTAAAAAGTCAATGAATGAAAATTAACGGAAGAGAATAAATAAAAGTGAAAAAAGAAGGAAAATAAGGATTACTGATGATACCCACAGAGAAATAAAGAAAGAAAAAAAGATATAAATAAAAGAAAAAATGAAGAACGATTTTAAAGAAGATAATGAGAAGATTATAAAAGATAAATAAAAAAGTGAAGAAGAGAAAAAAATGAAAGAAAAGAATTAAAGTAAAAGAAAGAAATGTCGGAGATTGAATGAAAATTGCTTTTAACGATAAAGTAAAAAAAAAAAACAAACTTGAAAAATAAGTCTAGACGAAGCAAATGATATGGCGAAGTGTTTGGAGTGAAAAAAAACATATTTCAAGGTGTAAACGAAACAAAACGAAATAACGGTATAAAACAAAATGGCTGATATAAGAAAGAAGCGAAAACTGAACTAAAGTAAGGAAATATGTTGGTCCTACATTTCGTCCGCTAGCATATGTCCTAACAAAAGACGAGACGTGGACGAAATTGCGTAAATGAAAGTCAGAGACAAACAAAATAAAAGATAAAGAAGAAAAAATTGTTGAAAGAGAAATCGAAAATGATGGGAAATGAATGTATGTAGGTTGATTGTTATGAGGTGGTCATTAATACAAATAATTATTAAAAATCACAATAATAAGTCATATACAGCTGGTGGATACAGTGTAAAAACTTTGTTTATTAATTATATATATATATATATATATATATATATATATATATATATATATATATATATATCATAATCAAATGTCCAGGTGCAATTGATAAGAGAAGTGATGTTCTACCTGTTATGGTTATATTAATTAATCAGTGATCTCCATACAGTTTTGTGCAAAGTTAATGCAATTTACGAAAAGATCTCTGGAGATAGAGGAATAGAAGTCTTTGATATCAAATTTGATAAAGGTAGTTTTTTTTTTTATTGCTAATATTAACAAATCGTTTGATTGGGTTCGACGAATCTTTCTAGAAATTTAGTACAAGGTGTAACTAGTAATTTATCATTTATTTTTTATTATATTTTGTGTTTGTGTGTGCGTATGTGTGTATGTGTGTGCGCGCGTGTGTGTGTGTGTGTGTGTGTGTGTGCGCGCGCGTGTGTATGTGTGTATGTATAATGTAGATTTTCCTTCCATAATATCGACAAATCTATCATTTAATTAAATATATATATATATATATATATATATATATATATATATACAATTATTTATTTAAAAATATGATTCCTATTTTCTATATATTTTTGCACACACACACACATACATATATATATATATATGTATATATATATATATATATATATATATATAATAAAATGATATATATATATTTAATAAAATGATATATATATATATATATATATATATATATATATATATATATATATATATATATATATACATTAATTAATATGCATATTATCCCTAACCGATAACATATACTTAATAGCTCTGCTGTATTACATGGAGTACTGTTTTATATAACACCACCACTATATGTGCGATATATTATAATTATATATGATATCAGTCTGTTTCTTTCTTTTCGCCAGATTTTGGCGAAGTGGGTTGAACTATAATTTTCAGCATCGCCTCATGTGTGTGTATATATATATATATATATATATATATATATATATATATATATATATATATATATATATAATTGTGTGTGGGTTTATATTTGTTCGTGTCTGTGTGCGTTGTGACCTGGAATCCTTTGATTATTCATATGTCACAGTAGTAACCTGCGCCAACCTTAACGCTTTTCCCGCCATTTTCAGTTCACTTCCGGATAGCCACTCACTAATATCTTGCTTTTCATCTCTTTCTTTCGCTTACCTCTTACACTCGTTCATTCTCTTAACCATTTCTGTAATCAGCCCTTGGCTTCGTTGTCCACACCTTTCTTCATTCACTTCCGAAAGAGCTCTCTTTCCTTGCCCGTGTTATTACATCATTAAATTGGCCAATTGGTTCGAATTGTTTCATGAGATCCACCCCTTCCCATTTTTCCTCCGATTTTCTCTACCGACCCGACAAATCAACCATCGCTTCGTCTCACTTTCTCTTATCAATAAACGCTTTTCCTTCTCCATTTCATATTTCCATAACCTACCATCCGCCACACCTACACCGTTATCGTAATTCCGCCTGTTTTCTTCCAGTCATCCCCTACCCTCTACCCACGACCAGCATTGTTCCCCTATTGAAAACCCATCGTCAACCTTTCCAAACATCTACAATGAGTCTCCGTGCAATGTCTAGCTGTAAAACCATCCATCACCTGTACAGAGCGTTAGCAGGGGAAGCCTAGGGTTAATATCCGACCAACAGATCTCTGCCTCCTCATGCTAGCTCACGTACAACCTCGACACCCATATCAGAAGCGTGACATCCATTTGGCGAACGGGTTGATTATAGTCACACAACCAGTATTCACTGGTTATTGATGGCTTATTTCCGGGATTGCTTTATGAATTTAATAACAAGGGCCGTGGACGTGCGTATAAATCACTGATGCATTTCACTGGTGCGTCATGTGAAGACAGACCATGGTAGTCTCCTTGCACGCGATCCGTTTGTAGCCCAAAGGTAAGTAAAGAAAGAAAGTGTAAAGAATAGCTTGAAGAGAGAGAAGGGAATAATTCATTGGGAGATAAATTAGACAGTGAGAAAAGAAGGAAACACAATTAAAGAAAAGGGAGAATTGGCGAAAGGAAAGACAAGCTGAAGAAATGAAAGAAAATTATGAGAAAGTAGTTACAATGAATGAGTACAAGTAAAGAGGAGTGAATATTAGAAAGGAAAAGGAGAACAAAGAAAACTGAGACATTGAAAAAGAGAACAACAGGCAGGAAAAATAGAGTTATTACAAAAATGGGCCGATTATTTACATAGACTTGTTTGGATGGGCAAAAAAGCCACATTTAACTAACAGCATCTGTGAATCATAAGCAGTTATAAGTGTAAGAAATGACCAGTTTGACGAATACTTATATTCCACGGCCAGACGATAACCGGTGAAAGCAGTGAAGAGACCATTTAATAAAATTGAAATTATGCATCGAAAGAGAAGAAAAATAAGCAGGCAATGCAAATAAACAAGAAAGAAAGAAAGAAAGAAAGAAAGAAAGAAAGAAAGAAAGAAAGAAAGAACGAAAGGAAGAAAGAAAGAAAATGAAATAAGGATGGGAGAAAAAAGAAAGTGAAACATTTCACAGAAAAAGAAAGAAAGAAAGAAAGAAAGTAAGTAAGTAAGAAAGAAAGAAAGAAAGAAAGAAAGAAAGTAAGGAAGAACGAAAGGAAGAAAGAAAGAAAATGAAATAAGGATGGGAGAAAAAAGAAAGTGAAACATTTCACAGAAAAAGAAAGAAAGAAAGAAAGAAAGAAATAAGTAAGTAAGAAAGAAAGAAAGAAAGAAAGAAAGAAAGAAAGAAAGAAAGTAAGGAAGAACGAAAGGAAGAAAGAAAGAAAATGAAATAAGGATGGGAGAAAAAAGAAAGTGAAAATATTTCACAGAAAAAGAAAGAAAGAAAAAAGAAAGAAAGAAAGTAAGGAAGGAAGAAAGAAAGAAAGAAAGAAAGAAAGAAAGAAAGAAAGAAAGAAAGCAAGGAAGAACGAAAGGAAGAAAGAAAGAAAATGAAATAAGGATGGGAGAAAAAAGAAAGCGAAATATTTCAAAGAAAAAGAAAGAAAGAAAGAAAGAAAGAAAGAAAGTAAGTAAGTAAGGAAGAAAGAGAGGAAGAAAGAAAGAAAATGAAATATTTCACAAAAAAAAAGAAAGAAAGAAAGGGAGAAAGAATGAAAGAAAGAAAAAAAAAGAAAGAAAGTAGAAAGAAAGAAAATTAGAAAGAAAGAATGTCTCGATTAAACAGAAATAAAAAAGAACGACACAAGAAAGAAAGAAAGAAAGAAAGAATGAAAGAAAGAAGTGAAGAAAGGACAGCCTGCATAATGAATGAAGTAAAGAAAGAGTAAATGAACGATGATAGAAAAAAGAAAGAAAAAAATAAAAGGATGATTCAAACAAAGAAATGTGTTGGACTTGGTATATCGAAGGAAAATGGTAGACTACTTGGATTGTGAGAATGCAAGAAAAAAAAAAAAAGATGAAATAAACGAACTTAATTTCCTTAATACTTTTTCTTTTTTCTAAACAGTGCCACAAATATAGGGTACCCAGTGGGGATTGAACTCGCTACTTTAATAATAACCAAACAGTGAAACTTGCTGCTAAGCCGTAAGCCTATCCCCTCAAGATACGGTGAAATCACTGGATAAAAGGTACGACAAACTAAGTAAAAAATGCACATTGGTTTGGAAATTGAAAAATACTTCACAACTCTTCATATTCCACAAGGAAGGGAAAAGACAGAAAGAAAAGAAAAAAGAAGAATTCGTATGTAAATTTTAAAAGAATAAATAAATGACTCATTTATTTATCTATATCATAGCAACAATACACAATGATGAAATTCCACACGAAATTTTTTAACGACCTTTGACATCGGACATAATCTGTTCTGATTGCGAACAGATGTTTGGGGAATGTACTTCAAGTGCCATCGGGTTGCTTTATATTCGTTTAAGCGCAAATACAATTGGGTGAGGTATAAATCCATCTCTTCTTCCCCCAGACATGGGTTGAATAATAGAAAAGACTGTGTCTTATAGCCCTGGCTGCAAACCAGTCTACCCAAGAAAGAAACGATAACGTACTGCGGGAATATCTGCCTAGTCACTCATGAATCGAAAGAGAGATAATTACCCAACCGTGTATCACGTATGGCACGCTTGGGTAATAGTGGGCTTAATTCATACGGCGATATTGGCAGCATTCGACATTTCCATGAAGACTCAATAAGCAAAGATTTCTCTTTTACCAATATCATTATGAATGTGAGATTTACCATTTCGTTATAAAGAAATATTCGGCAGTGATTGATAGAATAGTTATGGTTACTATCAGAATAATTGTATAAATTTCATTCACTGTAAAAAAGTATTTTCCGAAAAATGTCGATTTTGCTTGGAAAACCTGTAAATATTAGAGCCATTTTGTTTTAGTGTAAGCGGTGCGCTAAGTTCTATGAAAACAAAATCTGATCATATCAAATTTTAAAGTCTGTCTATATTTCTGAGATGAGGTATTATGCACAGTATTTACATTATTCGGACTATTGTCCTCATCTTTGTCGCCATATTTATCACAACGTTTCGGCCGAAAGACAATGAAGAAAACGAAGCAATCAAGAATATCAATAAATAACGAATACAAGAAAGAAATGAAGGAAGACGTATGACACAAAGAAAGAGAGAATCAAATAAAGGAAGACGTATGATACAAAAAAGAGAGAATCAAATGAAGGAAGACGTATGATACAAAGAAAGAGAGAATCAAATGAAGGAAGACGTATGATACAAAGAAAAAGAGAATCAAATAAAGGAAGACGTATGACACAAAGAAAGAGAGATTCAAATGAAGGAAGACGTATGATACAAAGAAAGAGAGAATCAAATGAAGGAAGACGTATGATACAAAGAAAGAGAGAATCAAATGAAGGAATTCGTATGACACAAAGAAAGAGAGAATCAAATGAAGGAAGACGTATGATACAAAGAAAAAGAGAATCAAATAAAGGAAAGAGATAATATATCGAAATAAAGAACAATATAGAAGGAAGAAAGAAAAGAAGGAAGGAGAGTGGCATGAATGAGGAAAACAGAGAAAAGAAAGAACGAAAACGAAGGAATAAAAATAGCAAAAAAAGAAATAAAGTAAATGTAGAAATAAAGGAAAGAAGAAAAAAATGTCGGAATTAAGACTGTACAAAGACAGAAAGAAAGAAATGATAAGAAGAAATATGGTACAAAGAAAAAATACTAAAAGTATTAGAGAAAATGTCGACGGAAAGAAAGAAAGGAAAGAAATATGTCACATAGAAAGAATGAAATGTAAGAAAGACAGAAAGAAAATGAAGGAACAAAGATGGCACAAAGAAAAAAGACATTGATGAAATGAAGAAAGAAGAATGAAGAATAAAAATTGTACAACGTCAGAAAGAAAGAAAATGATGAAAGAAAAATATGCTACAAAGAAAGAAAGAATTAAACTAAAATATACAAAAATATGAGGAAAGGAAAGAAAGAAAAATGAAAAAAAAAAGATGGAACAAAGAATGAAAGAAAGAAAAAGAAAGAATTTAAGTAAAATATCGAAAGATGGGAAGGAAAAGAAAAAAGAAAAAAATGAAATAAAAAATATGCCACAAAGAAAGAACGGAAGAATGAAAAAAGATAATGAAGAACTGAAAGAAGAAAGAAACAAAGAAAGAAAATGAAGTTATAAAGATTGTACGAAGACAAAAAGAAAATAATGAAAGAAAAACATGAAAGAATTCTAGTATAAAGAAAGAAATGAATGAATAATGAAGTATGGTGTAATGAATGAAAGAAAGACCTAAAGGAAGAATCTGGCCCAAAGTAAGAAAATCAAAAATAGAAATAAAGAAAATGAAAAAAAATATGGTAAAAAAAAGAAAGAAGACAACGAAGAAATTAATGAAGGCAGAAAATAATAAAAACGAAAAAAAAAAAAAAAAAAAAGAAATTGTGCAAAGACGAAAAGAAATAAATAAAGAAAATTTTAAAAAAGTAAAGCACAAACGAAAATCTGGTCAAAAGAAAGGAAGAAAGATGAGAGAAATAAAGCAAATAAGCGCGCCGAAGAATGAAATGTGCGAAGGAAAATAAAGATAGATAATGAATTAGATGAGTACGTGGAGAAACAAGAAAAAAAAAAAGAAGAAATTGTTAAAATTAAGACAAATCGGAAGTAAATTGCCGGAAAAGTATGGAAAGGGAAGAGGTAGAGAAGAAGAGGAAGATGTATGGAATTAGCAAGACGCAATGGTAATTGGGGTTTAAAATTAAGCCAATTTACACATCAAACTTTGACATATCTATTTAGAGTCGAAAACGGATTTGCGTCTGGGCACTGGTTGCCCGACGCGTGAGCTTGTCGGAATTGTTACGTTCGCCTGCATTCATTGATGCACGCAGGCACGCATACACTTCTCTCTCTCTCTCTCTCTCTCTCTGGCTAGATCTATACCTATCTTGCTAGCTAGCTGGAAATTGTTTGCACGTTTAAGTTAATATTTATTACTTCTAATATAATACGAGGTGAAAACCTGAAAGTTGTCCAGAAATCGCTTATATGTTCCGTCGATTTACATTCAATACACACGTCCGCACTAAAGCATATACACATACGCACCTATACAACATAGAGTGTACACAACAACAGGCGTACACAGACACAAACACATAAATCCGCTTGTGCACACACACATACACACAAAACGTGCGCACACGCATACACACAAACGCACGCGCACGCATATAAGAAAGTACGTGTAAAAACTTAAAAAAAAAGAGATGCGAGACATGCCGCAGTATAGCCACACGTCTCTCTGTTTCCATTTATTCTTTATGGATTACGCCCAAATCACGTGATAGCACAGATTCTCGTACGATGACCGAAACTAAACAACGTCGAGACTGGTCAGTACCTCGATTAGTGGCCGCATAGGTATAGCCGATACTGTGATCATGGATGTGCGTGTGGTGTAATGAATAATGGCACGGAATTGTTAACATTCATATCGTGAGCAGGCATATATGATTTTTACATACGGCCGCGCGAATGGTACTGGACGTGAGGGTGCACGGTTGTATCAGATTGCCTTTCCAGAACGAAGGCAGCCAAGTTATCCAATCTTTGCTGCTGTTCATCATCGCATTACAGAGACAGGATCCATGGCACCACAAACTATCGATCGAAGACAATGGAGATCCGCTCGTACGCCTGGCCACGAAGAACACATTCTACAGGATGTCGGAGATGATCCAGGTGTCACCACGCGTCAAGTGGTCTTAGCGTGTCGTGCATCTAATACTACCGCATAGACAGTACTTCAACTGCAGTTCCTGTATCCGTATCATTTACAACGTGTGCAGGGTTTTTTGCCCTCTGCTCACTCACTAAAGGAGAACTTTTGCTGATGGTTTGTGGCACAAACTGCCGATCAGTTGTCTCTTCGGGCTTTTATGAGGCAATATTTGGAGAGATGGAATGACAAACTTACACAACCAACATTTGTGGGGGGGGATTGGTATCACCATGGTACAATACAGGCTAGATGCCAGCATCAGTTTACGATTAATGTGTAGACTGGAATTGTAGGTGACAGTTTGGTAGGTTCATATGTTCTTTCAGTACGTATTACAAAAGCTGTCTGCCGGAACTTTATTTCGAACAAACCGACAGACCTGCTAGAGGATGTGCGTCTGCTAATATGAAAATGCATGTAGTTCATGTGCACTCCAGCATATTTCAGTTATATTGTTCGCGATGCACTGGCTGACATCAACTATGAAAGACGGATAGGTGGGGCGGACCGGCCACATGGTCTGCACGTTCCCCTTAATCTAAAAATTGATTTATGCAGCTGACATTAATAATGAAGAGACGCTCCAACAACATATCATGGAGGCCTGTAAAATCATTCGACATCGTGTCATAATATTCTAAATGCTCCACCAGTCAATGATCTGATGGGTTCACATGTATGTAGAAGCAAGCGGCGGACGTTTTGAAAAAAAATTGTCAGTTCCTGTGTTGAGGTAGAACCATGGCCTTTTGGACATATATTTAAATGAACATTTTACATTGAAAGTGTCAGGAACCCGCTAACAAAGATTATAAAAGTATTTTTTATACACGCTATACACACTCACGCGCGTGCGCACGCACGCACACACACACACACACACACACACACACACATATATATATATATATATATATATATATATATATATATATATATATATACACATATATATATATATATGCGGAGGTCCGTTTGGGGACCTTGTGGCACGTAGCGAACAATTTCTCAGTATTCAGCCCCTCCAAAAATGTGGATGGTCCTGCACGAAACCTTCACCACTATAATCAAATCTCATGTGCTGTTGTCGGTTTCCTAGGAACTGATCTGCTTGACCCTCACACGTCGAATTCGATGGGAGAGTCGAGCATATATATATATATATATATATATATATATATATATATATATATATATATATATATATATATATATATATATATATATATATATATATCCAGTATAATAAGAAATATGCATTTTTCTCAACGGTAGCACGACTGAGTTTCTTGCGCAACACAGTGGTCAGGTGCACCATCATTCAATGTGCTATTATTTATATATATATATATATATATATATATATATATATATATATATATATATATATATATATATATACGTATGTATGTTTCTGTGTGTGTGTTTCTTCTCATTATAAACATTATATTTAGTTAATAGACGTGTTTGAGTAAACACCCGATTTTACACAGTCTAAGTTTTAAGTCTACCAGCCTGTACGGTTTTAAAAATCTTAATAAAAGATATGTACCTTCCAGCAGGTTTCGAACATACGTCCATCTTGTAGAGGAGGCATTCTTTGCATTAGTTCAAGTTCTCACTATAAGAGGGTATTTTCTCTTTATTAAAACTATCTTATATACAGGTTTATAGATTTGAACTTACACTGTCTAAATTTAAACATGTATGTCCGCAAAAATTCCCGTATCCACTAAATACTACCCTGTCCTGTTGTTTTTTTTCCCCTTTCAACAGTCAACTCAACGTCATATATGCGTATCTTTTCATGTAATCATTTCACCTCAAGCAACACGGTAATCCCCCAAAAACGCAAGTGGTCACGGGGAGTGAGAATGAAAAGGACTGAAAATATGGAGGTTTAAGAAAAGAAACAAAAGTGAACAGGGTTCAAGCAAATATAAGATGGCGATTGACGTTGCATTTAATTTTTTGAAGAGTTATCAGGGAAGCAAGAAAACGGGAGAGAATTTCACAGATGTGAAGTGCGAGAAAAGAAATTTTTTGAGTAGAAATGGCGGTTGCATGCCAATGTATTAGGTTGGTGCAAAAATAATTTCGTTTTCTAACATATGTTACTATGTGAGAAAACGAAATTATTTTTGCACCAACCTAATAGTAACATGTTTAAATTCATGTATTCGGGGCACCAGCGAAAAAAGCTTTTCAAAACACTTGTCATGAAAATATTTGTAGAAAAAAACAGAAGCACCTGGGCGAAAGACCACATATGGCAACAGACTTCAATGTACGGACGAATGGTAGAATTATGATTATGCAAGTCATTCTGATGAGAAAAAAATTTCTGGTAAACACCGTCGATCAAATTTCCTTGCAGTAGACGAAGCAATTAATTCGATATAGTTACTTCAATTCGTTTACTGATAATAAACCCTGGTAGGGACTCCAGTTCTTGTTGGATAGCGTATAGATTGAATAACTCTGGGGAGAGGATATATCCTTGTCTTAAGCCCACTTTTGTTTTTGTGTAGCTCCGCAATTCACAGATAGAAAATGAATTACTCTGGATACTCATTCGTTACTGAGAGAGATCTGACCGAAAAAAATCCTCAACTTTTCTCTTTTTTTTGCTCTCACATTCACAATGCGTCTGGTTGAATTGAGATTATTTTTTTCATGTTACTCACATTATAGTATTCCACTCAAACAGCTTCTTCACACGACACACTGTTCCGTAGAACCGACTCCCAAGAAGATGTTTTCCCGATCACTATAATCTTAACCTATTTATATCTAGCGTTAAACGTTAACTTTCCCTCCTATCCACATAAACTGCACCTCTTAATTTGTAGCCCTGTACTTCGAGTTGAACCTAACAGTAAAAAAAAAATGCAAAGAAGAAGCACATTATTACTTACAGCTTTCCGTACCTCACATCACAGTTATTAAATACAACAATACAACAAGAACAATAAAAGGTGTAAACTCATTAAACTTTCAACTGCCCAGATATGGACTACTCCATTCGGTGTAATCCATTGTCATTCGTTTCGTTTTGAACCAAATACCAACGAAGGCTCGCTGAATGCTTATCAGGAAACAAAACCAAGAAAACCAAGCCACGCCGATAAAGGAGGTTTCGAACCTTGTTTTTAATATATGTAGCCGTTATTATTCCTAACTTGCATCGACTCTTATTACTACCCACCGACGGCCCATTGGAACGTCACGATGCAGAGCCGACAACATGAACACGCGGCATCGGAACTACCGTAGTGAATGTCTGTCTACCACCAAGTGCGGACCGGAAGTTCTAGTCAGTCTCAACTGTGACTGTTACTGTAGACTATTTTCAGTAAAACGTCATTCCAAAGCTCTTTTGTCATTTGACCCTCAAAGCTTTCTTTTCTGTATATATTTTTTCCATTTCGATCAGGTGGATGCCACTTAGAAGACCCAACTTTAAAGACTTTATCTGCTGGTCATAAAGTAGGAAACATTTGAGATCGATGTATAAATACCCCTTCCCCCAATCTTTGTGTTACAACAGCACTGTTTTTTTTCTAGATTGGATCTCAGTATGAAATCTGGATTTGCCAAATGAAATATATTTTTTTAATCATTCCACCCCAGGCAAGGCAACAAACCCACTAAGACTTAAGGAGACCGAGTGAGAGAGAATCTGAAATAAATAGAAAATATAATTAAGGAGAGAGTAAAATAAAAGAAGAGGAATTAAAAAGACGAAAGATAACGATTGGCATTGCATTTAAATGTTTGAATATGTAAGTTGTTGTTGTTATCACATCAGGTGATTGTCTCTCTTGGTAACCTGCAGAAAATTTCGAACTGAACCATTTTGTGTAACCTGTTTATTGGGATATTGTTTTCGTTTCGCTGCCCATACCTGGAGATATCTGGTCTAGTTCTCAGTTATTGTTCACCCCATTTCCGTCTTCTGTGTGGCCTCTCCTTTCATTGTTTACATTATTACGCGTGGATTATTGCTCCCTCTTTGTCGTTATTACCGCAACATTTCTGTCCTGAGGACTTCATTAGATTTTTGTCCATCATAGCAACCTTCAAAGATTTTCAGACTGAACCCTTTAGTTAATCTACTGTGCCGGGTGATACCTTTTTCAAGGTCAATGTTAGAAGACAAATGTCTGCCAAGATATTGAAAGTGATCCTCATTCACCCAGTTTCACCCAGCTGGGTCTTTGGTTCTGGCTGGAGTGTTTCAGATGGTTGAGAGTTTTATGTTGTGTTTTAGTCCAAGTTTGTTGTATGCATTATAGAAGGCATTCAGTTTTATTTTATTTTATTTTATTTTTTTTGCAGGCTTAATTCAGAAAGTGCTACAACTTTGTTGTCCTCTGCATAGTGAAATTTGATCAATTGACTCAATGAATGATTTTTTAATTTTTTTTTTTGTTCCGGGGTTGGAACGAAGAGGGGAAAGGTTGAATAATCTAGCATTTTTCCTATGGACAATCACAATCTTTGTAGGCAGAACATCTTTTATTTAACAATCACCGTTGCAATGAGATTGAGAAACAACGTTGGAGCAATGCCAAGTTTTTGTTTCACTCTGGGTTTGATTTGGAACGTTTCAGACCGATTATTGTTGACGAGGACAATGGAATGTCTGTCGTCACGAACGAGTTTCAGAATATGTATGTATTTTGGTGGACAATCATATATAGAGAGAATGTCACATATGAAAATGTTACATATGAGCTCTCAAATTCAAATTCTTTGGCAAGATCAATGAATGCCATGTACAAGAATTGAAGCTGTTCACGACATTTCTCTTGTAGTCGGTGCAATGTGAAGATCACATCTATTGTTTCTACGGGTTGGTCTGAAACCTTCTTGTGTGGTTCAGGAAAGAACCTTTCAAATAGTGGTCGGAGTCGGTTATCTATGATAACGCTGAGAATATCCCCAGCTTTTAAGATAGAGAGATTCCAATGCAATTTTCACAGAAAGATCGGTCGGTTTCTTTTTGTCCTATAAATGGTTGTTATTTTTCTTTGAAATCTTGTGGGACAGCTTCATTTGTCCAGATTTTCAAGATGAGTTGATGTTCAATAAGATCTCCCCTATATTTGTGCTGCAATTCCATCTGGTCCACAAGCTTTGTTTTTCTTCGTAGATGTTATGGCTTCCCTGACTACATCAAGTGCTGGTAGTGCTGTCTTCATTAGCAGGATTCCTTGGAAGAAAGTACATAATGTCTCAGTCGCCGGGCCGTAATGCAAGTCGAGTTCGAACAAGTGTAACACCGCACAAGTATATGTAAAAGAAAAGAAAAGAATAACTTGAAAAGTTCAAATGTGTTAAAAAAGGATAACAATATTTTACATAATTTAAGTACATAATGTCTCTGTCAAAGATGAGGCTTTGGTTCAGTAGTTCTTTCCATTTAGCTTTGATTTCTGTGTTGGTCTTTTGTATTCCTGATGCATCATTACTTTAATCACCTAATTATTGATAACAATCTCATTCTTTCAACGGCTTGTGGCTATATCATGTTGAAACACTGGTTCGAGTACGATCAGCAACGCTGAGCCTTGTGACGTCCCCCCGGTGTCGCTGCGCCAAATGTGACGTCTGCCTAGCTGCGTCCGTCGTGCTATCCTGTCCTGTGACGACCAACTGGCTTGGTATTGGTCGCGGCACCAAATGTAACGTTCTAACTTTTTGGTGATTCGGATGGGAATCTGGTTAGATCCGGTATCAGCCTTGTCGTTCCCAGCTTGCCTCCAACATCTGGTTACCGAAGTAACTGTTTTGATTTCCAGTCTAACCTACCCACGTTGTGATTTGATCTTAGGCAGACGAAATCAATCAGTCGCCGGGCCGTAATGCAAGTTGAGTTCGAATAAGGGTGATATCTCACAAGTACATGTAAAATAAAATAAAATAATAATTCGAAAATTTCAAATATGTTAAAAAATGATAACAATATTTTATATATGGTTGCTGAATACAGGATTGCGTCTTCTTCCCAACCCGCTATATGGATTCGTGACACTTTGTGTTTGTTAGGCGAGTCTTAACATCTGAAGTTGTTTGTTCTTTAAGAAACTGGTTCTTGGTGTATCTTCAGGCAATATTCGTAAAACTTGTTTTGGTGGCGTGAGTCTAAGTCGTTCTTCAAAAATAAATTGTTGTTGGCTAGAAGTTGAGTTCGGAATTGCGTGAATCTTAGTCAGCTTCAGCGAGGCGGGTCTTCAGAGTTCTCAGCTCACTGCAACTGCTTGCCTGTCTGTCTCCAACCCCAACTGCGAAATTCACTCAACTTAACTGGAACTCGAACTGAACTGAACTCGCTCCGACTCTGCTTATATGGACGACCAAAACCGGTGTGGGCTTGTCGGGGTTTGAGGTTCCTTGATAATTCTAAACCCACAATCCACTTCTTTGTTTTCGGTCAGGAAAATTTTATTATTTTCCATTTTTGGAAGTCTTTCGTCTTCCCACTTTCTTCTGTTCTCATATTGGTATCTCACCATGCCCTCAGAGGGTGTCAACGGGTTTTTCCTCTCTTTCATAGTGGCATCTCACACCTATCCCTTCAGGGGGGGTGCAACAGGCCTCCCCTCCTTCTTCACATGATTACCTCCGCCTAACGCTCATGCCACCATTCAGCCAATGGGCGCTCAGCAGCGTGTGTGTGACCAGACTAGCCTCGGTTGTAAAAATCTTGCTCAAAGAAAAAAGAATTATCTTCCCTTTTTTTTTCTTTTCTTACTTTTCTTCGAGGAGACCTCACACCCTAGACTCTTATCTTAACCGAATCACCTGGAATTCGTCAATCAGATTTTCGCCAGCATCAAGAGGGTGGCCATTTGGACGTATTTGCATTCTTGGTGCCAATTACTGATCCGATAAAATAGTTTCGCTATCATAGCCAGCCCTGACGATAAACAGATGCTCCTCTCAATTATATTCTGCTTATAGACAAAGGCTTAACTTTTTGACACTTTTGTTTTTCTCGGACAATGCGTGCTTAATTAATTTTTATCTCTTTAGAATTCTGCGGGAGGTAACTTGTCCAACTTGAAAATTCCCTTTACCATTGCCATGGACAGATTGGACATATCTTATTCTCCGCCCCGTAACATAAATCAGATTAAATTCTGTGTTTTACTTTCTCGACAATGGAAATAAAAATCTTACCACTTTTCCTTGTCAGAAAAATAACACTGCTTAGTGTCATTTTCGTGATGGCTTCTTATCGCCTAAATTTAATTCTCGCCTTTCTTTTTTTCTTCTTTCTTTCCAGCGACGTAAATAGTGTCACAGCCTAGACAGTACCTAGATTGGTGACCGCTTTGGAATAGCAGATGATTTAAGCGTGAATGCGCGAGTTAGATAATGGCCAACAGCTCGGAAGTGGAGTTCGGGAGATCAAGTTTCAATTCGAGTCGGGTTCGTTATATTTTCTTATGAGCAAATGACATTGTTAAATGTATGAATCCTCCTCTTCACTCCCCCAGTTAAGGGTTAAATCATAGGACTTGCAACAGTAAATCATTTTATCAAAAAATCTTAAAAAAACACATCAATCAATCAATAAAAAATATATTTTGTAAATTGTTTATCAGCTCGATACTTCTTAAACTCTTCGAAATTAATAAATTGTTTTCTCTAAACAAATATTGCGATTATCTGAAGTTATCAGGCCTTGGACAATGCGAAAAATGAGGGTCAACATTCATTTAAATATCTTGGAAATGTTTTAACAGAGGACAGAAAGTGTGACACCGAAATCCGGAGGCGCTTTGGCATAGAGAAAGATGCCTTTCAAAAGCTAAGAAGAGTAATAAGAAACAGGATAATCCCATTAGAAACAAAGAAAAGAGTATGTCATATCGATTCACCTATCTGACAGCAAACGCGGGACAATCTCACAACAGAATAAAAAAGATTTGATGCAACAGAAATGTTGTCCTACAGAAGGATACTGAGGATATTATGAACCGAAATTATGAAGAATTGGAGATAATAGAAACAAAAAGAATATTATTCATGACATCGGAAAAAAGCAGTTGGAATTTCTAGGGAGCATAATTAGGAAAGAAGACATAGAAAATTTGTCACTCACATGGCATATTGAACGTAAAAAGAACAAAAAGAAAAACAGCACATAAACTGCCTTATGAGGTTGTGTAACTGGTTAGCAGGAAAGGTAACATTTAGTGAGAGGGAAAAAGGAGATAAAATTGTGGAGAGTCATGATCGATCAAATCCTGGAAGGACACGGCACATAGAAGAAGTAGAAGAACGAGTTTGTGTAAATGGTTCTTGTTATACTGTGGCGAACGAATTTTTTTTTTCTTCCACCGTATGAATTCGAATCTTCGTCGCCACTTGTTATGGTTCGGTTGCTTGTACCACGGCGATAGTCCAAGGTAGAACCAATAAAGAAGGACTCGAACACAGGTATGGAATAACACAGATATATTACAACAGGAATATATACAGAGAAGTAGAAGTATTAGTTTAGTAGAGAGATCAATGTAGTCTCGACCAGTATAACTATTCCAATGTCTTGCAGTATTTGTCTGAACACGACTCTGTTTCGGACTGCCTCTGACTCGACTCTTGACTTCAATTGAACTACTGACTCCACTTGAACTACGGACTCGCTGCCTACTTCTGAGGCGCAGTATTTATTAAGTATGGAATAGTCCATTATTATTATTATTATGGGTAAGATCCAATAACAGTTCTCAGAACATAGATTAGGAGCGATATCGTAAAGATAAACTTTACTAATAGCGACAAAGGGCAGATAATTATGGAAAGTCATGATCATAGGAAATGACGAAAGAGCTTGATTAAATAAAGGACAAGTTTAGGTAAGATAAAAAAAAGACAAAATTTATTAAGGATTACACAGAACAAGAAACTGTAGAGAGCCATGATAGCCAACTTCTTGAAGGAATCTTGACACATAGACGAAGAAGAATATTTTCCTTAGCGATTCGAGCAAAATATCTGCTATTATATTATCGTTTAAGTAGAACATAGACAATGATTGGGGCTTTTCTTTTCATTTCTCTTCAATGTTTCCATTTGACAATAATAATTCTCCGCTTCCGGTTTTGCGGATCATTTCAAATGTTGCTAACCATTCTTGTTTTCAGTGGATATAAACATATATAATCCACTTTTCATCACAGCTCATGATTATACTAATATAGAAAGGTTCGGCTGTAAGTATAATCTTAATCTTCCCAGAAATGGTTCAATGTCGAACAGATTGCCATTATTGTATTCAGCTGCGAAGAACTCAGATGATGGTGGAATCATTAATCAAGTTTAGGATGGAAGCGTGTCTTGCATGGAACACTTTGCTTATTCTTGTGCTGTTTGTTTTGGGCTTTCCTCAACTACGGTTTGTCCAACCTCAACATTGACAGATATATTCCCACAAAATTAAAAAGTTTTCTTGATATCTGTTGACATATATTTGGCAAAGAATCGAAAATATATCCCTTTTTTATATTAATCTATTGTCACTAACAGTCATTCTTTATATTAATAGTATCGTTAGCACTCGCGTCAAGGCATCAACTGCTAGAATTTATTTCGATTTCAATCTTAATAATCACTTAACGTTATTACGAAGTTGCACGTTCATTTCCTTGATATAATGGGTGTAAATAATCACTAATGGCTACTAGGATTCAACACCATGAAATTCAGTACAGATTCATTGTCATATACTCGTAGCGTAATAAGGTAAGGGCGTTGCTTGATAAAATATTCATCTGCTTATTTTAGGAAACGCTTCATTTTTACAGTGCATAATAAATTAGTATCGACTGATCTTAAAAGACTATGGAGATAACGCGAAAATTACTGTTTGACGTTTCATCGGGTTAATTTGATAGTATCCCAGGACTGATTTTCTGCGGTGGCAGATATCTGATGGCTTCAAGGACGGCGGTAATGCACAATTAACACTTTGTTGTAAGTAGCGAGCCGACATCCGATTTGTTAATGAGAAACTTCCATTAGAAAGAAAGTTAATCGATCATGTCATATGAATGTATGAGTTGTAGACAGAGATGACATGAAGAAATATTCATCGTCCCGATATTTCAATAAAAAACAAAAATGTTCATTCATGTACACGATGAGACAAAAGTTTGCGGCGTCCATTTGGATGTCGAACAATCGCCTAAAATTGAACGTTGGCGCCTTTTTCAAAATGAAATTACGAGCTAACATTCTCGTCATGAAGTAGAAGAACTATACTGAAACCATTGCTAGGTCAGCGGCTAAAAAGTTTGATTCACCGTGTCGTGGTAGATAATTTTTCTCTCCAAAATCATATCTATATGTATATCATTCGTCCATACTTCGAATATTGCTACAATATATAGTCCAGTGTTCCTGCTTTATACTTAGAGAATCTTGATAAAATACAAAGACGAATCAGCAATATTATTGGTGCTGATCTAGCGTCTCGGCTTTAGTCACATACCCACCGCTATAAAATTACTTCCCTGTGCCTATTCTATAAATACTTTGATAGGAATTGTTCGGATAAACTCTTCCCTATCCTTCGTGGTTTTTTTATGAATTTAAGCGCACTACTAGACTAGTAACAAGGTCAAATCGGTCTACAGTTGAATTGGATAGATTTAACTGTAACTTCTATAATGACAGTTTCTTTTCTCGCACTTCTCGCTCGTGGAACTCGTTTCCGGCTTCTTCCTGTTCAGACAAGTTTTGATCTTCAAAAATTTAAATGCAATGTCAATCGATATCTACTGTTTTCCCGGTTACTCTTCTTTTGTTCTCGCACCTCAATAATGTTTCTGTCTCACACAGTAAAACCCTTGTGTCTTAGTGGCTTTACAGCCTTACATCGGATGAATCACGATGAAAAAAGTAACCCACTTTAGGTTCAAGGGACATTCTCTTCCTGAACGGGTATATCGTATACTGAATAATCATCATAATAACGCTTTTTTTTTGCGTAATATACCTTGCTAAGTAATATTCAATTTTAAATTTTAGTTAGCCCTTTCACTAAACATCCTAGCTCAGTAGAAGGTCATTAAGTAAATAAAAACTTACTAATTATTAAATCCACATTGTGGCGCCCAAATATTTAGCTTAGGATGTTAATCCATGTTCCATCTTTTTCAGGATTTGAGCGATAATATCACTCCAGTTGTTTTTGCTATAACTCTTACCGTCGTTCTTTGCAAATGTTCTATCATCTATTCCCTTGAACTCCTTAGATAGATTATTCTATGTTGTTTTCTATTTCGTTTGCCTTCAATGAGCCATGTGAGTATTAAACTCTCCAGACCGTCTTTTATTACGTGTCGTTAATCTCATTAAATACTGTTTGAATACTGAGAGTGATGTTTACTGAAGCCATCACTCTTTTATTTACGCGACACTATTAGTCTCAACGAAAGTTCATTTTAGCGTTACTTAACATGAACAGCGTCAAATTACATTAATTATCTTCCCTTATTTTTAGGCTCAAAGACAAAAAAAAACATAAATTAATCGATGTCGCCTTTCTGCAAGACAACGCTTGGTCCTCCTTTTTTTCTTCATATAATCTTGCAACACGTACTTGTTTTCTGGACTTTTCGCTTTATTCTAGCCTCCGCCTACAAACGCCAACGCGAAAAAAAAAAAACAATAAGAAACAACAAAAAAAAAAAAAACAGGATTATATATGAATGTCATAAAATATTTAAAAATTATTCCCTATATTTCCAGTATTAATAACTTTCTTTTAATTTCCGACGTAATCTTCATTGTGCAACATTCACTCGTTATCATAAGCAAAAGCCAAAAGTCAGATCAGAACCAAAATGGAATATTGCTTCAAATTTGGACAGGAGCTGCCTAAAACTCAGCGTCCTTATAGGTGATATTATTTTCCTCCCTACAACCCCTTTCTCCCAGACACAACATTACAAACCGATCTCTAAGACTATTTTCATTCCCTAGTATCACTAATTTAAACTTTTACAACTAAGATTCATGATGCCAAGTCCATAATGGTGAGCCATTCGTATTAGAGCAATAAGAAGAAAGTCCAATTTGGACAGTTTCTTTCCAAAATAGACTGTGTTGCGTAATATAAATCGAGTGAACAACGAGGAGATGGTAACAAAAAAGAATCAAAGAGAAACAATAGTAATATACTGGTCGCATAATAGGGAAAGAAGGCTTGGAGAACTTGACATGCAGAGGGTATATTGAAAGCAATAGAGATAGAGAAAAGCAGCGATTAATGTACCAAATGAGCTTCAGTAACGATTTACTACGGTTAGATTAGATGTGGCACAAGGCCGAAAATATGGCGCGCTCAACGTCTTGTTTTCTGTCAAGTTTTATCTTCAAAAATTTAAATGAAATTTCATTTATTATTTTAAGTCTTCTTAATTCTGTTTTTTTTATTTTCCTCTCGTCTTTATCGTATCATTTTTCTCATACTCTCTCTAACATCAGTAAATCTTTGCATCTAAATGGCTTTATTGCCTTGCTTAGTGAGAAATAATTCAAAATAAAGAGAAACAAAGAAGAGAAATTGATGGAGAATGATGAACGCACGCGTCTTGAGGAGAGAGTAGAAGAAGAATGTATTTATTTTCTAAGCCGAAGAATTTAACCGACAAATGTTAAACAATTGAACAACTTATGCTAAATTCCATGTCTTCCTATTGCAGTATTTCGGCTTCTGTGCAAGTGTTTTTGCATCGATTGTCCTGATTACCGCTTTTTCTCTTTCCCACCTTTTGCTTGTATATTTAGTTTTCCCTTGCTACCATCCATTTTACAGCCCGTAAATACTATTATACAAAATTCGCACTCCATTATCCCACTATTATACGCATTATCCGAGTGAAAATAAAGTAAATATCTCTAAAATAAATCAATATGAAAATTGTGTTGAAATATGCATGCAATATACATACTTAAAAATAATACACGTAAATAAATAACTACATTTGACACCAACCGTAAGTCTTGCTTCATGCCATGAAATGTTTCTTTAATAATCATTTATGAATGTTAAATTTTTGTATCAACGCATTTGCGAAATAATAAACAAAAAAAAAGTATCAGCGAAATAAATATAAAACAAATACAAATATATTTTATTTTTACACCAAGCATACATTGAATGAAGGCGAAACAGAAAGAAAGTCTGAAACAAATGTGTAAAATAAAATAAAACGAATGGTGTAAATAGAAAGAAAATGATAAAAATAACAAAAACATACACTGAAATCAACGAAACATAAAGGAAAACTCCCTGAAAACAGGGAATAAAAAAAAAATTCCTATTTTCCCATTCATTTTCAACTTTTAGTAGGAGTGAAAATATTCTGTAAATGTTTTATGTCGAGGGAAACAGCCGTCAGATCTCGCAGGCAAAATACACAAGGGAGGTAAAGCGTGGACTACTTTATCGGCGCGGAATGATAATAATGGCGGTTATAACGCGGCAGAAGAAGACAGTTTTATGACGATGGGTGACACTTAATTTTGGAGAAATCGTAGTTATTTCTTAAAAGTATGCATTTCTTTGACTTAAAAAGCACGCGACAAGCCGATTGACAGGTTCTTTCAAGAGAACTGGCGTTCGTTTGTTCGTTAATATGTTTATTGCTTTGTTTCTGATGGGTTTAATGGTGTAATTTTCGAATTTATTTGTATTTTTGTCATTTTAATAGGTGAGAAAAATTAAAGAAAACTTAACAAGCAAAACAAATAAATCATATATAGTTTTAAATTAAAAGCGGATACAAAAGCAAGTAATAACTTTTCTGCCAGGAAATAAAACAATTATATTGTCTGCACAAGAAAGGTAGCACAGATTAAGTTTCACGGGTATTCGCTTTTAATACGCATGCACACACAATATTTTCAGCACGCATGCGCAAAGACATATTAACTAACCTTTAAATATAAACACATGAAAGCAAATATTTTAAATTAAAAAAAGAATTAATCGTTAAAAGTTCTCTGAACACATTATCAGATTTCTAACATCGAAGAAGATAGAGAACAAGTTAGAATCGATAAATTGCCAGCAAGAACCGGGCAGAAATAAAGCAATTCTATTCACATTATAATTTATAAGTTATGACGGATACAGTTTTAGTATTCATGCTACCACAAAAAAATTAAATATATATGAAATGGAAAAAGTCCGACAAATACTTTAAGACATTTTTATATTTATACATTCTTTTTATAGACACAAATATTTGAGCAAATGTTCTGTCTTATAATAAACAGAATTAATGACATTTACCTGCCTGAATGTCCGAGAAATTTTCATAGAAAATGTTCGTTCTCCGAGAAAAATTGAACCTGTAACTGACACGGAACCGTCATTTAGCCTGACGTCCCATAACCGATCGCACCACGAAGAATCGTTCGATTAGCAAGCTCGATTTTACTGTTTTTAAACTTCAATCTTTCAGGAATCTCTCACGTCCATTCATATCGGCTCAAAGCGTATACAGATGTAAAAAAAAATGACCTCACATTATGAATGTATAAACATAAAAATATCTTAAAATAATTGTCGGACTTTGTCCATTTTATAAAACAGCATTTACTTAAGTATTTTATCTATAAAAAGAATGTATAAACATAAAAATGTCTTAAAATACATACATACATATATATATATATATATATATATATATATATATATATATATATAAAGAGAAAAATAACATACATTAAAACTCTCTGTATTTCTCTCTCACTCTTTCCATATATATATATATATATATATATATATATATAGAGAGAGAGAGAGAGAGAGAAAGAGAGAGAGAGAGAGAGAAAGAGAGAGAGAGAGAAAGAGTAAAAAAATAAAGAAAGTGAGAAATAAAGCATACTTAAAAACTTAATTTGTCTCTCTGTCTGCATATATATATATATATATATATATATATATATATATATATATATATATATATATATATATATAGAGAGAGAGAGAGAGAGAGAGAGAGAAAGAGAGAGAGAGAGAGTTTTAAGGTATGCGATATTTCTGGGTAAAAGGGACATAGTGTATAAATTTGATTGAATTCAACACTTATGCTTTTAGTATATTTTCAAGGCTGAACACATTCTTCTGGCCATGTGTGATGTGATTCTACTCGACTAATTATATATGCAGAGTTGTGTTTTGGCTCGACTATAACGTATAAAACAGACTCTAGCCGTTAGGTTTCGAGCTCAGTGTACACTTTTGTATATATATATAATTCAGTAATACTAAAATCCGCTTCTTATACTTTGAATTGATAGAAATCATGGAGCGTAAATAATAACAAATATTATTATTAAAAAATCTTTAGTACTGTTAACAATAATGCAATTGCAACAAAAATCAAATGTACAAGCAACCTATGTTGTTCCTGAGTTTTCATGCCAATCAGCAGAATTGTTTTAAATACATAAGAAAAAATCGAATCATTTATACATTGTTTACGCAATTAATGCATTATATGAGAGGCTGAATTTTCACATATCTGTGTAACGTTCTGTTATATCACGCCTCACCAAAATCAATCCCAACAAATAAATACAATATAGAAATAATTAATAAAAATTCTGATGTCATAAAATTGTAAAAATTCCATTAATGATAGAAGACTTAGTAATAAGCTGGCATTAATAAGATTTAATTCAATTTAGAACAATCATCAGATAAATATTTAATAAAAGAAAAAAAAGAACTATAAATTACCGTATGACCTCGTGACACTAAAATGAAAGCGAAACGTAATATTAACAAATAGACACGTGTAAAAATATTTTTTTAGAACAATACAAGATTATAATGCTTTTGGGAAAATGGTCCATACAGCAGAAGGGCTCAGAATTCGGATAATAGACGCGATGCTAACATATAACCAATAGGTAAGCGAAATGTTAATAAAAGAAAATATTTTCGTTAGTCTTAGAATTTGTATAAATGAGAATTTTGTTGAGCATATATACATGGATATCAGGGGACATCTCGAGGCGGTTTAATGGTTAACAAGCTTGTTTCGCTAAAGCAATTAAAACTGAGTAAAGAGTTCGATCCTCACTGGGGGCTCCATATATTCGGCTTTGTGCCACATCTAAGTGACACTTGGAAAATCACTATATATGATATGAATACACATCTACAAACGTGCATGTGCATGTGTATGTATTTTTATTTAGCTATTGTAAGTGTCAAAAGTTTGATTATTGTCGCATAAAATAAGGGTTTATAAAATAATTAAAATAATATTTTGGAATTAATACACACATTATTATCTGAGTTCTGACGGGTGATATATCACGAAATTCCAAGTCGACCACCGATAGTATTGTAGTATTGTGTAGCGCTGCTTATATATATATATATATATATATATATATATATATATATATATATATATATATATATATATATATATATATATCAAATATGGGTTGTAATTTATTTTATATTACAATGAATCATTCATACAAAAAGTAAACGAGTAAAGTTAATGATATAATATGGCGAAACCTTTTCGCTAACTGAATTTTAAAGATGCATTAACCCACAAATCACTCGATGAATGTCATGATTCTTATTTTTTTTAAAATTATAAACTGTATTTAAGGAAGACATAATACAGTTTATAATTTTGTAAAACAAGATTCATAAGATATATATATATATATATATATATATATATATATATATATATATATATATATATATGTGTGTGTGTGTGTGTGTGTGTGTGTGTGGTGTGAAAATATATAGAAAATAGGAAAGAACTGGTTAGATAAATAATCCAAAGTTCTTTAGTATTTTTGTTATTATTTTTAAAAAATAGTGCTCGATACAAAAGTAGAGCATAAATATAATAATTTATTTAAAAATATGATTCCAACACGCTACATAAGAGGTCTCATGTTTCAAAACAACAGCCGAAAACTTCAATATAATTATTTAAATTAAATTGAATTAAAGTAAGCTCTGTTCCATCTTCGAGCGAATTTTTGGGGAATAACTTATTTCTGAAATATATATATATATATATATATACATATATATATATATAATAACATATATATAATAACTTATGTAATAACTTATTTCTGAAATATATATATATATATATATATATGTGTGTGTGTGTGTGTCTGTGTGTATGTATATATATATATATATATATATATATATATATATATATATATATATATATATATGTGTGTGTGTGTGTGTGTGTGTCTCTGTGTGTGTACGTCAGGTTATATATACATATTTAATGAAAAACAGACCACTTTAAAGCACCATTACAATATTTATACAATAATATATATATATATATATATATATATATATATATATATATATATATATATATAGCTGGCCACTCGTATTCAAGGATAACCACCTACAACGGCAGCTAGTCACTCCCTTTTGGAGACGCTCACTCAGGCACATTCGGGTTTGTTCAACACGTAGAGAGCCCACCTGTGCTTTATACTAGAACTATGATGAGGAGTTCTTTGTTACAGTTTTGGGGAGATACCTTTTTATTTAACATGATCAACAATCTGATCAACGCCAGCATAGTCAGACCCGCGGTCACGATGATTTTGTGGTAGTACAGCTATCGACGGCTTATCAGTTTACGCGTCACATTGTATCATTAGTATATATATATATATATATATATATATATATATATATATATATATATATATATATATATACACCATTATCATTGGAGTACAGCATAAATATTTGTATTCAAATTATGCATTGTCAGTTTCCCTGCTTTTATTCTGCTACCGGTGAGGAAAAATATAGATATTATTATTATTATTATTATTATTATTATTATTATTATTATTATTATTATTATCAATATATATATTATATATATTGGTATATTTTCTTTCAAATATTTTTAATTGCATAATATAGACATATTGTGTCTACTTATTTTTATACTGTTCCTTTCAACTTGTCTAATTAAATTCTTGATTTTAAGATGAAATTCATCAAGTAACTCGCCGTACTATTTTTTTAATCCAAGTACTTTCGACCTTCTCTAAGATCAACTTCAGGGGTAAATTACAAAAATTTATTGTAACTACGATAAAATCTGCATACCCTTGTGATGGTGATTTCTAAACACGCATAAACGCAATCTGTAATATTTATTTTAGAATACTAAATTCATCTAATATAGTTATTGCATTTCTTGCAAAAAAATGCGTTTAAATACAAGAAACTTGTAGAAATGCAAGAAATTTGTCGAAATGTAAAATGACATTAAATGTTATATCACTTTAATATTTTGAATATTGGGTAGTTTATTTTGATATTGCGGTTCTCAAGAATATGAAGTTTTTATTTATTATCTTCGTGGTGATCAGTAAAAAATAAGTAGACATAATATATATATATATATATATATATATATATATATATATATATTATTCGTTTTATTTATTTTATTTATACAAATTAAACCAGTTTCTTAATTTCTTTTATATATTAATCTCCCACCTTATCAGTCCCCTATATGTGTCAGTATTAATAAAAAAACATTCACCAACGATATATCTCAGAAGAAAGTTTGAGCAAAATCTTACTTAGATGCCCTTTAATATTAAAAATCGTTCATTAATATTATTTAAATCTTTGTCAATATACATATATATATATATACATACATATATATATATATATATATATATATATATATATATATATATATATATGTGTGTGTGTGTGTGTGTGTGTATGTGTGTGTGTGTATGTGTGTGTGTTGTTTGTGTGTGCTGTGTGTGTGCACGTTTTTTTGCATTACATGATGACCGACAGAAAGGACAACTGTGCGAGACAATCTCGGTCATTTGTAGGAGACTCTTGATATTTCTTACTTAAAAAGGCTTCTTTCGGATGTCTGGCATATATCAGTTTCTGTGATTGTAGCCGCCTTTTAGCTAGCCCTAGACATATCTACCCTTCCCCCGAACAGAGTTGTTCCCTATAATACATCACAGGATTACAGGTCGGTAGGTATTCGGCAAAGGTCTGAAGATATAAAATCCAATTGGCATAATGTCACGACCATGCCTCCCTGCGTAGGTCTTAGTCCAAGCGTATCGCCCTTTCAGAAAAAAGAAAATGTAGAGAAGGACCTTTATCCCGTTGTCCTGTTTTTAAAAACTCGCTTGTGACCTGACTGTTCGTGTAGCTCACGTGCCTTGGCAATGTTTTGAAGTGATCATCGGAAATTCCGACACGCTCTTACAGTTATGGAGGTTTGGCATTTGTCTGCGATTTCCCAAAAGTTAGTATCGAAGGTGAAGGAAGAAATTGAATTGGATGTTAAACAGAAGAAGTCAAGAGAAAGAAAAAAAAAATCTAACTGGATAAGTTTTTAGAAGTAATAAAAGAAAAGAACGAATTTGGAAGAGGAAGGAATGAAATGAAGAAATATCGAAATGGAATTAAATAAATAAAGAAAAAATAAAGAAGGAAATATGGAAAAGAATGAAAGAAGAAAGAGAAGGAAATTAAAAAAAAAATATTATTAAAGAGAAAAATGAAAGAAGACATTGACTAATGGAAAATACAAAAAGAAATGAAAAGAAGAATTGTGAAAATATTCCGCCGAAGAAAATGAAGAATCTAATCTTGATGGAATCTACACTCAGATGTTGAAATATCTTTTGGCAGCCACCCCCAAATACATCACAGCTATATAGACCCATCCCTAATATTTCTACAATCATACGCGAAAGCAGAAACCGCTTTGCGGGACACTGCTGGCGAGCAAGACAAAAACTCACGAATAATCCACTTCTCTAGACACCTAGCCATATAGAAAGCTGGGTTGATCGCCCAGCAACCACCTTCATTTACCAGCTATGTTATGGAAGAGAATGCCACCCTAGTGACTGTCCGACTTTGATGCAGGACCGTGATGGTTGGCATGATAGACTCATTTATGTCCGTTCTAAAGTCGACCGAATAATGAATCAATGCTGATAGTTTCTTCTCACGCACTTTTCGCTCGTGGGTTTCTTATCTGGTTTCTTGCTTTATTTAACATCTCCTGGAGACAACATCCAAGTAAATCAAAGCTCGATCATACGCGAAAGCAGAATGTGCTTTGCAGGACACTGCTGGCGAACAAAACAAGAACTCGCGAGTAATTTACTTTTCTGGACACATAGCCAGGGAGCAAGTCGGCTTGGTACCCAGCAACCACCTGCATTGAACCAGCTATGTTATGATAGAGAATACCGCTCTAATGACCTTCCGGCCTTGATGTAGAACCGTGAGGGTTGGCGTGATAAACTCATGAATGTCTGTGCTAGCTCGACTGAATAAAATAATAAAAATACAGAATGAAGGAAAATGAACGAGATATAGGAGGGGGTGAAGTAGAATTTAAACAGTGAAAAAAGGAATTAAACGAAAAATTGAAGGAACGGAAGAAAAATATACTAGGTGATCAAGAATATCATAAATGTCGCTATGGTAACGCAGTTAAAGTATGCAGAGTGAAGCTGGTTGGCACAGATTGACCTTAAACACTGTCACGCCTGCAGACTAATAAGAAAGGAAAGTGTGTAGAGCGTGGTTATCTTAAAGGACCGCATAATTAATTTTAGTGACCTTGGTTTTCGCTGCATTTTGGACCAACAGATCTGAAAACCGCTAATTTTCTTAGATTTTCCCTCTTGCGAATTTTTCCTATCTCTAAAAATCAAATCCCACTTGAAAGGAAGAAGCTTTCAAGACGTCGATGAAATCCAGAAGAATCCAACGAGGCAGCTGCTCGTTAATTCAGAAAAGGATTTCCAGGAATTCTTCCATCAATGGAAATGACGCTAAATAATGTGTGTGGCTTTAGAAGGGAACTAATTCGAAGGAGATTAAATGTTAAATTGATATGTGTCGTAGTTTTCATTTTATACCGGAAGGAAAGAAATATATCTAGAATCACAGAAAAGAAAGAAAGGAAAAGAAGAAACAAAAAAAGACGATGAAGAGAAAACTGAAGAAAATTGCAAATTTACGAATTATGTGCGGAAACTGAAAAGCTAAACACATGGAATGAAAACCGTGAAATATAAAACAAAAGTGAAACAAAAATAAACCAAAAGAAACAAGCAGAAACTAAACGGAACAGACAAAATCGAAAATTTACAAATCGCAAACAGATTTAATTTAAATCATAAAATAATAACAATATTAAACAAAATGGTGTCCTACATACTGAAAAATGTTTCAGTGATAACATAGGTATGGCTTTCGGATTAGATAAATTTCCAAAAGTAACATTCAAGAGAATGTGAATTAAATAAACAAAATAGATTTAAATTTTATCACAAAGACCAGGGAACTGGAACAGGTAGAAGCCTATAAATATCTATGAGTCAGCAAAGATAATGGAATACAGCATACAAAAATGAAGGAGAAATTAAGAAAAGAATACTACTAGCGTGTGGGTGTTCTTGATTACCGAATTGACTTGACAAAAAAGAATATCAACGGTAAACACTTTCGCTGTGGGGCAATACAACTTCAACATCCTTAATTAAGACTATTGCTGACATTAAGCAGTTGGATGAAAAAATGAAAAAACTTTTCACTTGCCACCGGATGCATCATCCTCAAACTGATGTTGATTCCATATATGCCCAGATCTGAAGGAAGCAGAGGATTAGTTCAACTAGAACTGTCTTACAAAACCACAACAATCGGTTTTCAATGATACCTCGAAACTGCATGAGACGGAATGTTAATCTGTCGCAAAGATTTTTTTTAGCTCTTTTGCTCTCAATATGTCCTGTGAGTATCAGTTATTTTCCAAGCCCTCCTTCCTCATTACGTGCACCAGATATTTCACCTGCATCTTCCTTATGTTAAATATACGTTTCATTTTTGTTTCCATTTTCTCTAAAATCTCGTCGTTGCTCACATGTTCAGTCCATGGCATCTCCAGCTTCTTTCTTGAGAACCACGTTTGTTTTGCTTCAGACTTTTTCATAATTGATTGGATTGTCCAGCATTTACTGCCATACAGTTGGTCAAATAACACATAACAGTTCAATACACTTTTCGCTGATTTTAATGAAGTTTTTCTATCTCTTGGACTGTTTCCCTTTGTCATATTTGATCTAAAAATAAATAACATATTTTCAAATAATATTTTTCTTAATGAAAAAGGACCCCATATAACACTATTTATATGCCACACATATTTTCTAGTATAATTTATCTTATTAAGTATGTTATATCTCTCTTTCCCTCAATCTATCCTGTAAGTAACAAACTTAACGAATTTGTGAGAATGGATGAGAGAAAAGGGACAACAAGCGGATGATTAAAAAGCATAAAGTTACTTAAAGCAATCGATAAATAGATAGATAATTGTGATGAGAAAGCAAATAAAAGAAGAAGGGGTTAAAAAGAATGAAACAAAGAAAATCCGAATCTGTAAGTATTAATAAGGAAAGAAGGCAAGTATAAGCAATGATATCAGTTAAGGAATGATGGGTAGAAGTATTGGAATGACACAATACAGCAATATGACAAACAACCAATACTCGAAGTAAACCCGATGAGAAAGAAAGTGAAAATTTGAAGGAAATGATGTGAGATTTGGAAATTAAGAAAGAAAGAATTAAATAAAACCAAATAAATTAAATTCCCAAAAAAAAAAGAAAGCAATAATTGAAGAAAAGATAATTTGAAATGGATAAATGACTTAAATTTACATTATTCGGATTATTGTCCTTTGTCGCCATATTTATCACAACGCTACGTTCTTCTTCAGGTGGTTGTAATTTCGAACTGAACCCTTTATTTCGCTCACTGGGATAGTTCCACGTACCATGTTTGATGGATTTCAGTTATTAGTTTTATCTCCTGCTAATTTCCCTCTGAAATTTCTCCACTGCCTTCCAGGTATTGAACTCACACTGGATCTAACCAACGCTTTTATCCACTGTGCCATGTGTCCTTGAGGACGTCTGGGTATGAATTTCTGGGTATTATAAGCCTAATGTCTTCAGCAACCATTTTTACCAGTGCTCATATTGCAATTTTTGCTGTGATCATTACATGTTTTTACCAGAGCTCATATTGCAACTTTTGTTGTTATCATTGCTTTTCTCTGGCACTCTTTATTACTGGTTCCCATATTGTATTTATTTCTATGCTTGCGACAAAGATGAGGACAAATAATCCGATTAATGTAAATAATGTACATAATACCTCATCTCAGAAATATAGACAGACTCTAACATAAATTTGTAATGAAAAAAAATCTGAAATAAAAAAATAAAATTTGGAAAGGATGAAAAGAATAATTCAGAAAGAATTAAAAGAAAAAAAAGGAAGGAAAAAAGAAAAAAAGAGGGAAGAAAGAAAAAAAGGAAGGAAGAAAGAAAGAAAAAAAGGAAGGAAGGAAAAAAGAAAAAAAGGAGGGAAAAAAGAAAAAAGGAAGAAAAAAAGAAAAAAGAAGGAAAAAGGAAAAAAGGAAAGAAGAAAGAAAGAAAGAAAAGGAAGGAAGAAAGAAAAAAGGAAGGGAAAAAAGAAAAAAGGAGGGAAGTAAAGAAAAAAAGGAAGGAAGGAAGAAAAAAGGAAGGAAAAAGAAAAACAGGGGGGAAGATAGAAGAAAGGAAGGAAGAAAGAAAAAAGGAAGGAAAAAAAAGAAAAAATGGAGGGAAGTAAAGAAAAAACGAAGGAAGAAAAAATTGAAAGAGAATAAAAGTAAAATTCAGAAAGAGATAAAAAGGGAAGGAAAAAAAGAAAATTTGAGAAGGAAGTAAGAACTGGAATTGTAGAAAAAGAAATTTTGAGAAAAAACAAAAATTAAAAGAACAAAAAACAATTGGTAAAGGAAGGAATATTGGAATGATAATGAAGAAAATTTGAAATGTAGTATAAATGAGAATTTTGAAAAAAAAAAAGAAGAAAGGGAAGAAAGGGAAGAAAAGGAAACACAATTTCGAAAAAAATAAAAGAGAAAAGAAAAATAAGAAATTACACCAAATCTGGCGTTATCATTTAGCGTTCCGACGTGAAAATTTCGGACGAAATTTCCTTTGGAAAGATGTGTAAGCATCATCCCATATGGACACGCTGGTATTTAAAAGGAAGACAAAAGCTAACCCTTGTAACTCAAGAGGACTAAAAGCTGGGTTTTACGAATTGGTCGGTTGAATATCACGGTGTTATGTAGAGTAAAGAATCTGTTTTCAATAAAGAATACGGGCCTCGGAATCACTAAAGCAATCAAAAAACAGGAAGGTTCCAATGTTGCCAACATTAGAAGAGTACGGGACTCGGAATAACTAAAGCAATCAAAAAACAGGAGAGTTTCCACTGTTGCCAACATCAGAAGAGTACGGGACTCGGAATAACTAAAGCAATCAAAAAACAGGAGAGTTTCCACTGTTGCCAACATCAGAAGAGTACGGGACTCGGAATAACTAAAGCAATCAAAAAACAGGAGAGCTTCCAATAATGCCAACATCAGAAGAGTACGGGACTCGGAATCACTAAAGCAATCAAAAAACAGGAGAGCTTCCAATGTTGTCAACATCAGAAGAGTACGGGACTCGGAATAACTAAAGCAATCAAAAAACAGGAGAGCTTCCAGTGTTGCCAATCTCAGAAGAGTGCGGGACTCGGAATCACTAAAGCAATCAAAAAACAGGAGAGCTTCCAGTGTTGCCAATCTCAGAAGAGTGCGGGACTCGGAATCACTAAAGCAATCAAAAAAAAGGAGAGCTTGCAGTGTTGCCAACATCAGAAGAGTACGGGACTCGGAATCACTAAAGCAATCAAAAAACAGGAGAGCTTCCAATGTTGCCAAAATCAGAAGAGTACGGGACTCGGAATCAGAAAAAAGCAATCAAAAAAGAGGAGAGCATCCAATGTTGTACAGCAAAGACGTTCAAGACAGAATGTAGTCCGATTTGAAAAACTTGCTTTTAAGCATGAAGCCAATCAAGTCTACTACTACTTAGTATGAATCTCATGGAATCTGTTGCTCCAACGGAATGATCAAACTCTAGGACATTCCAGCTGCACCAGAACTACTCAATTCAATTTTGCCTGAATCCACACATCTGCCCCAGGATTTCCAGAAAATTAGAGCTAACAACAATGCATTGACTTCTTTTGGAGCAAATGATGCAACTCTGCCTGGATGGCAGACCACATTCAAAATCCAAGGACGAGTATATCATCAGTTTGGCACTCTGCAGACTCTGCCAAATAACCCCCAGATGTTTTTAGAACTGTGCCAAAATTATCACTTTGTAAGAACAATACTGTACCCTGAAGTTTACAAATACTACATCTACATGGCTGGAAAATTTCAGAGGAGCAAGCAAGTAGAACCTCATCCAACTGAACCTGGACTCAAAATGGGAGATGTACTTGGAAGAGTATATAGAGTCTATGCATGAAATCCTGTAAACTGTAAAAACAACGCAGATATTTTGAGAGTAACAGGATACAGCGTGAAAGAACTGTGGCAATAGGTTCTATACAATGACCCCCTGCAGAAGCAAGACCAACAAGTGTATCAGACATCAACAACTGCAATACAGGTATTTTCCTCTTGGGTGCGCCTGAAGGAACTGGTAAAATTCGTAATTAACCTTCTTTTATCTATTGATGATACTTCCAAAGAAAAGTAGCTCTAACAAGAGCATCATGTGGAATTGCTGATACCCTCTTGCCTGGAGAGCGTACAGCACACAACACCTTCAGGCGTATATGGGATTTAAGCTATAATGAAATCCCCTTTTTGTGGAAGGAAGAGAGGAACCAACTTGGCTAATCAACTGGAGAAGACAAGCTTCATTTTCTGAAATGGATTTAACATTGCACAAAAGCAAGTATTTAAGGCCCTGGACAAAATACTCTAAGGCATTAGACAAAATTTACAAACTAGTGCTACTCTCTGATGATTTTGATAAAAATTACCAGTCATTGCAAGAGAAACTCCAGCTGATGAAATCAGTGCTTATCTGAAAAGAACTTACATCTGTAGTCATGTTCAAAGATTCAACGTGGAAACAAAAATGAGAGCTAGAATCACAGATGATCTTGAAGCAGGAGTATTTGCTGCTTTGTTGTTGCAGTTTGTACCATTAAAATGGACTAAAATGGAGATAGTTCAGAACCAAATTGTAGTGGAGTTTCAGCCTCAAGTATGCAAGACTTGATTAACTATGTTTATCAAAACATTGAACACCAATTCATGGACTCAAACTGGCTAAGTGAGAGGGGCATATTAGCTCCCAAGAATCAAACTGTGGATAACATCAACTAGACGGCATGAATTACTTTTCCATTGACAGTGAGGTTGAACATGAGAAGGCAGTGAATTATCTAATAGAGTTCCTGAAATCCCGGAGTGCCATCACACAAGCTGGAACTAAAAGAAAATGTGCCAGTTATGCTATTGAGAAATCTGTATCGCCCAAAGAATTGTAATAGAACAAGTTTAATTGCTATGAAGATGCTTTCTCATTGCTCGGAAGCAGAGATCCTTACTTATCCAGGAAAGGAGGAAAGAGTTTTAATTTCAAGAATCCCCTTTATTCTCCCAGATCGTACTTTTGATTTCAAAAGATTCAGTTTCCATTAAGATTGAGCTAGGCAACGGCAATCAATAAGTCCCAAGTAAAATCAATGAAAGTAAATGAACTTCATCTGATGGACCCCTGCTATACTCACGGACAGTTCTATCTGGGTTGTTCTAGGATTGGGAAAGGAAACAAATTATTTGTACTGACCCCAAATGGAAAGACCAAAAATGTGGTTTATCATGCAGCTTTGCAATAATTTCCAAATAGATAAATTATACCATTGTTTTGATGAAAACTATTAATTTTTATAAAAAAAAAATATCGTTAATGCTTAATAAAATTTAATATGAACTCAATGCATGGAGTACCATTGTTGCGCTGAAGGCCTAATCAAGAGCCCTCCGTAGGACCGATATTAAAGGTTTTTAATATATATATATATATATGTGGGTGTGTGTGTGTGTGTGTGTGTGAAAATATATAGAAAATAGGAAAAGACTGGTTTGGTAAATAATCCAAAGTTCTTTAGTATTTTTGTTATTATTTTTAAAAAATAGTGCTCGATACAAAAGTAGAGCATAAATATAATTATTTTTTTAAAAATTATTCCAACACGCTCATGTTTCAAAACAAGAGCCGAAAACTTCAATATAATTATTTGAATTAAATTGAATTAAAGTAAGCTTTGTTCCATCTTCAAGCGAATTTTTTTTGTTTGTTTTGGAATAACTTATTTCTGCAATTTACGTATTTTAATAGCAGATTCATTATTGAAATCAAAATTTCCATGGTAACGGCCAGCGCGATTGTTCATATAAAGAGGGGCCTAGGGTGTTAATAATTTGTATCAGTATAGAGTTACATTCATAGGTGTCAAGTCAGAGTAAGTTTGGGGTGTCTAAATTTAAAACGGAAGATGATTTTCGTCTAGTCTGGTTTACGTGTCTATGGAGATTTATTTATTTTTTATTTTATTTTTTCTGAAAGGGTTTTCTGTATATAAAAACTGCCGTAACATTTTTTTTTTGACGACTTCATATATTCTATATTCTATACGAAAGTCAATTCGTAATGTAGATGCGGGAGAGAACTGGAGGCCGGACTTAAAGTAGCAGGGCAGTTTAGTGTGAGTTTAAGCTAGCTATTCCACTTAAGAAATTCAAAGAGCATTTTTATTTTATTTGGAATATCATTCACGTTATTTGAATATAAGAATTTCTTATTTTATTTTGAGTAGGTATATTATTTTTTATGTAGATTGTAAAAACGAACTTTTTGAGTTTGTAATTCCCTAAGCAAAAAATGGTATTTAGGAATCTTGGTCTTGTTACTTTGAATTTTAAGCTTCTTATTTAACATTTTTCATTTAAAATTTAATAAGATTCTTCTAAAAACAAAACAAAAAAAAATTAGAAAACGTGTTTCGTAGCGAAACACGTTTTCTAATTTTTTCCATGAACTTTAGACTTTCCGAAGACATGTTTAAACGTTTCTCTTTTTACTGTGAAATGAATTTATGTAAGATAAAAATGAAATGCCATTAGTTATCCATCGTCACAAAGCCATTTTAATATTTTTCTTTGATATTGTTGTTCCTATGAATTATTCAAAAACTTATTTTATGAGTAATTTGCGTTTTTATTTTAAAAATTAACCTATTTAATTTAGTTTACAAATCTGCCATTAATTGTAGACGCAAATGTAATATTTTACATTTTAATATTACAAAATGAATTTTAAAAAAAACATTTAAGAATGTTTTACATAAATTTAATGCTATATAATTAAATTCTAAATATTTAATTCTGTATTTATTTTTGATATTGTAAAAATGTAAGTGTGAACGGAATTAGTCCTACTGCTCAAGTCATATTCCATTTGTAATGTTTTAAATAGTATGATAAAAAAGTTAGCTTAGTCACTGACTCAACATTTTTCTATTAAAAGCTAAAGTTTATTATTCAATATTTTTCTGTTAAAATATTTTCTTGAAAACAAAAGAAAATTAAAAAGTTACGCTTCAAAAACGAATTCTCTTTTTTTACTCTCAGAATATTTATTTCTAAAAGTTAAAAGTATGATTTTTTTGCCATATTTTCTTTTTGTTATGGAGAGAGGAAGAAAATCAGTTCTAAATTCCAATCTTAATGCTACAAACAATACAGTTATTTATCAATGACAGTGGTCTTCAAATGTTGATACCATAGAAGTATATAGTAAAAGCGACCCAAAAATCCACCATCTGTATGGCCAGGTGTGCTAAAGAATCAAATACCAATAATATATGTTGTTGGAAGAAGGTATCAAGAAAAAAAAACCCTTCAGTACTGCTGGAAATCAAATTGATGAGGAAATGAATATCTTTTTTAGAATGGCATAAGGTTAATTATAGAAATTTGAAAGAAAGTCTAATCAACAAAAAAAAAAAAAAAGACTGTGTGTCCAGTTGTAGTATTTTTCATTCGTCAAAACTTATCGATTTTTTCGTTTGTCAAAAGTTATCTTTACGTTGAGAATAGATAAAGAATTACTATTTGGAACTTTTAATTATGGAGTTACGTCTTATATTAACAGTTGATAAATAAATACAGTTGATACTTGGTCGACACTGGAAGAAAACATCAGATATTTAAGTTCTATTGCTTTTGATCATAAGAATGATATTTTGAGTCATCACACTTGACCAATGGCCGCCAAAAGTACTGGAATGAAATACAGCTCTTATATAGTAATAAGTGCATTTGAGTACTATGCAACATCACAGTCATTGTATAACAGATTAAGACATGTTTTTCAATTACCATCATTAACAACATTAAAAAGGATGACATCAAAAGTTTCAAAATTTAATGAAAGGTCTTTTTTGCTATCTGTATTTAATAGTATTAATGCTAGTCAAAAGGGATGTATAATTCCCCATGATGAAGTATATATAAATAAAATGTTACTATATCATGACAACTATTTGGTAAGTCAGTTGAAAATACGTCTGTTCTTGCACAAGCAATACATGGTATAATATTGATATGTCTTAATGGGGGTTCAAAATTTCTTACAAAATTGATCCCAATTTTAAGATTTTCATCAGTCTACTTATTTGAACAAACTGGGCTAAAAGTTCAGGCCATCACCTCGGTACCAGCTGATGTAAAGCCTATTATATGTGACGACAACCGAGTAAATCAAGCTTTTTCTTAATAATATCCGACACTCTCTGAAAAACCTAGGTTAACTGAAGATAATAAACATTTGCTTTTTGATTATGTTTATTTGTTTAAAAATATTCACAATTCTTGGCTCACAGAAAAGAAAGGAGAAGTAATCTTTGATGATAATTGAGTAAAACGAATTGTAATATGAGCACATATCAAAAGATTAATTTGGTTTGAATCTGAAAGACTAGATAAGCATTGAGATTTAAATGAAATTTCCATTGCTCTAAAACCCATAGAAAAACAACGGGTTTCTACTTGCCTCAGAGTGTTTATTCAAAAAATAATAACATGTAATGCACTTCTCACTGAGTCTAGAATAAATGCAGATAAGAATGATACTGCCATCTTCCTACACTAGGTTTTGACATGGCGGGAAAATTTTAAATGTTAAGATTCTTCAAATTGATAATCGGCACAATGACACTCTACAAGCTATCAGATCTTCGAATGACAGCCGACTTGATTTTATCATTGATTTTATCATTGATTTTGGCCAAATGGCTCTTAATATGGCTAACAGTCAAAGTAATCGTATAAAACAATTATCCAACACAATGCTACTACTATACACGTTAGTTTCAATGTAATTTTTAGTCTATATCGAAACCTTTTACATACAAGCCCTAAATATGTGCTACTTGGGCAATTTACAAATAATCCATTAGAAAAAGAATTTAGTAAACTTCGTAAATGATCAGGTGACACTTATTTTATTAATGTCCACGAGTGGACTTAAAAGCTGCATATTAAGCGGATGACTTAACTTTTAAATCAGAATGTAAATATTAATGCTTTTGATGTTAAACTAGCTCACCAGAACCATCTTTTTCTGATAAAATGAAAATGGCCCTCGTAAACACAGCTGGACATCTTACAAGAAACGGTAATCACCCCAGTTAATATGAAACCCATTTTTATTATGAAAAGCATGGAAAATATACTGTTGTGGTAGGATCCACCTAATTTGCATAGTGGAGTACCGACCATATAAATATGGTTGGTACCGGGAAGAGAGGGGAGGAATCAAGAGATTCAACGAGAGACGGTCTTCCCAGGAATATACAAAAGACTATATGTAAATATTGTGTACACTTTCTTGTTTCAATACATTTTGTTCTAAGTACATTTTGTGTTGCATTGTTATTCCATGCATTAGTCAAGTTTCAACATATACCAAATCAATTGACCGTGGAAAACTAAATGTTCTTTCTGACCACAATTGTAATGGTTATTTTTTGTTTCATAATTTTCAATACAATAAAGAAAAAGGTGTGTTATAAATCATTAAATAATATTTTTAATTTTGTTTCCGTGTTTCTTTTTTAGACATGGAGAGATTGCATGATTATATTTTTGAAAATATAGGTTTGAAAAACTTTTGCAAACATTACACACCCAGATCAGACAAAGAACCAGCTTTAAAGGTTTTGAACCTTTCCTAGAATGATTATGTTTTATCTGCCTATATTTATAAGATAGATTCTCATATACACATTTCGGCTGAAGCCCTTCAGCCTTATTCTTTATTGAACCCAGTATCTTTAATGGAATTTTTTATCCGGACTCTGCATTCAACCACTGCGGGTTAGAATGAATAAAGTCTTTGGTGAGATCAATAACTATTGTGAATGCTTCTGTTTCAACATTATGGCGACCATATTTTTTACCAGAAATCCTCACTACCTCTTTGAGTTGTTTCGTCTTGTCTACAAAAAAATACATATTTTTATTTATTCAAATTTCAACACAAGCTATTATCCTCAGGTATGGGTTAAAATGTTATTATAAATATTTTAAAAAATAGTTATTTTATTTTCTCCCAAAATTTCTGAAAATCAAACATTTTTCAAGGGGTCTCCAGGTCTGTCTCTCAGTTGCGTCATGAGCAGACATGGAATATAGTCCGCCATAGCTTGGCCCCTTGGAAAACATTATAGTTTGCGGAAAGAGTCAACCGTCTTGATTGCACAGATTATGTATGTACTGAATTATAGCAGTGTGGTTGTTAGAATCATTGTATGCATAATAAATCAACTATGTCAATCCATTAGCGTCATCAAGTTCATTGGGGCTTCGTTTTCTTGAAATCCTAAGTCCATCATCTCGGTGCAGCGCCACATCGAGTAGATTAAATTGGTGTCAAGATCCCCCTACTAGGTATACTCCGACTACCTAGGCACCGATAGCAACATCTAAGTTATTACTGTTATATTTTATACATAATTCATAGCTATATTATAATATAGGTGTCGGCGCTTCTTCAATCATTTTAATCTTCTCATTGCTGGCCAGGATAATACCTCCACCCAATGGTTCTTTACATATGGAGGAGTACAACTCTTTAGTGTTGTCCTGGATAAAGGTGCACTTTTCATTATGGCTTATTCTTTTGAACTCTGCTATAGCTTCAGTGGTATTCCGCCATTAGTCCACACCTAATGCTTTCCTCGCGTACATGCATGCACTTTCTAATATTTTCTTGCTTATTATACCCAGTTCGTTTTTAGTTGAGTTGAGCTGAGTACTTCATATTGTGGATGGTTAATGAAGATGTCTTTATTATCCTTAATGATGACAAAGGCTAGTTTTGCTTACGTATTCCATCGCTAATATTTGACAGCGATGTTTTTATTGACACTGTTGATATTCCATACGCAATTCCTGGGATCATTTTTATAAAATTCATGCACTTCGTTTTCACGAAATTTACTGTAACATTAATTTTATAAAATATATCAGCTTTAATTGAATATTTTGTTCGAAAAAATGATTTTTTTGTGGTCGTCAATTTTTAAAACGCCCACTAAATTATTTTGCCTCCTTCTTAATTTGATATTTTTTGCCATATTGAATAATTATTTTTCAAATCCTGCGATTGTCATCTTGTTTGCTCGCCTTGAATCTGTACGGATCCGTGTTCGCTCGACCGAAGCTATAAGCGTTGTCGTCATATTTGTCCTGTCACTCCGGATTGCCTGATGATTGTGCTGGCATATCAAATATGGACACATATATTTTGACTGGGCGAAAGTGTTATATATATATATATATATATATATATATATATATATATATCCATTCATCTACTGACAGACTGTTTCGCTGTATCATAGCTCATCAGTGTGGCTAGACATCCGATTTTATTCAGGCCGGGATCAAAACCCGCCTGATTTGTCATCAGTCAGTTATTGTACCCCGAAGCCATTATCGCACGGCAGAGAGTAATGGAATTTTTAACGTTTTTACTATACTTAAGACGTCAATGGCTAGATGAGCAGGATGGTAGTTGAAGAGCATTGCATTAGCAGCAGCCGCTGTTTATAAAATCACCCCTTCCTCTCATATATATACCAACTTCTGATGGATTTTATCAAGGCAAATATAAGGATTTTATTTTCCAACAAATATTTCTAAACAAAAGTATCGTTAGCGACTCAGAATGTTTAAATTTACAGACGCTCATAACTATGCATCTAGCTAACTGAAAGTCATGGTAAATTATGGACGATGCTAAGTGATCAAATTTAAAATCTGATAAAGAAAAGTGAGTAAATTTTGTTACTGTTTATATATATATATATATATATATATATATATATATATATATATATATATATATATATATATATATATATATATATGTTTTAAATAATATGTTTCAAATTGAACCGTGTTTTTTCAATTTAAGAAAAATAATAATAGTTATGCATGTTAGCTTCGGAAAGGTGTATTTCTTTTTTTTTTGGAATGGAGGTATTTGAAAAAAACATCGTGGAGGAGATTTGTATCAAATCTTACCAAAATATGAATCCGCGCCCCAGATTTTTTCAAATATGTCCTTTCTTAAACGAAATTCCCGTTTACCAAGCCTACAGACATGACTATAAACATTTATAAGAATGAAAATAAAACGGTTCAATTCAAAACGCAAAGAGAAAATAAAATAATGAAGATGTCGATATTCCACATTAATTTAAAAAGAATATTAAGAAGAAAAACCTTGTCAATACTGGAAAGAGCGATAACAGCTGCTGGATTTCTTAAATGAGTACCAAATATTTCCTCATAAGGAAGCAGATAATACCATTACCGTATTGTCATTAATATTACAGACATTTTCAATTATTACAACTGTTAATGTATTCCTATATCTTACGAAGCTCTCATGTTTTGTATTGTTTGAAATTTAATAAAAACTGTCCAGCCATAATATAATTGTGTTATATAAGATAAATCTTGATTATTACACAGGTAAAGTATTTTAAGTTACAATCATTGTATTCAAAAAACATTAAAAATTCAATTTAAATATTTTAAATAATAATGTTATCTTCTTTAAAACGAGTGAAAATATTGCACATGTCTGCTGTTCAAATATTTGCCGAAAAACAACTTTTCAGCTGCTAGATGCTTCACCCTTATAACATATCTTGAATATGGTTCCCTGATTAGAAAAACACGTATCATATGATAATAAACTTCCAATTTGATTGGAATGTCTCCTTCAAAATCCTGGGAAGGATAAATGCAAATTTACGCGAGAATTTCATTCCGCAGCAAAGCCCTGGAAATTTTGGTATCGAGGGGGTAATTTTTCCATCTAAAATGTCACAAACCCTAATAAATAAACAAGATATGCATCCCCCGTTGAACATTTATACTTCCAAAAAAGTGGGGTGTAAAATTGGTGATGTTTTTTTTTTTTTTTTTTTTTTTTGAGCGAATGTTTGCGTGTTTCTCAAATATAATCGTGCAAATGGTGATAGCTCACAGAAGACTCGGCTTCGCTGCCGCTGTTTATTTTTTTTAATTTTTTTTCATACATCTCAATGAGAAAAGGGTGATGCCAATATGATTTAAAACTTGTAAGATGCAACTTGGAAGAGACATGGAAATAACAATAATACGACAACGAAGAAAAGCGAGAAAAACAGAGATGTTGGCAAGTTAATAAAATTAGAAAGTCCTTCGCTTCTTTTTTTGCTTTTGAGTATAAAATGGAAGGCAAAAGAGTAAAATATAAGATAAAATCAAACAAGTCAAGAAAAAAACAAACGAATAAGCTGTTGGTGAAAACCATTTTCATTCAGAATATGGACAAACAGGGCTACCCAAAAATTCTTACTCCTTACTATCTAAGTATTATTTGCCCCGTTACTATTACTCCGAGTCCCTATTAAATTCAAAACTCTAAGAGAAACTAATGTCATAAAATGTTGACATTCCCTACTACTTCAAACAAAAGGTTAGGAAGGAAACCACTATCAGTAAGGGAAAGAACGATAACAGCTACTTTCATGAAAATTGTTGTTGAATACCGAATTTTTCCTTAACATTACTAATACCATTAGAGACATCGTCCCTCATTAAAATTATAAGACCAGGGTCATTCAATAAATAAGGTGAATCTTTTGGTATAAGCACTTCTAATACAGACAGAAGCTTATTTTTTTTTTATTTTACAACGTAGTCTCCCAGCCCTGTCACATACTTTTCCCATCTGTACACAAGCTTCCATATTCCCTCAGCGTAAAAATCTTTGGACTGATGTCTCAGCCAGTCGCTCACAACATTTTTGACTTCATCGTCACTTTTAAACTTCGTGCCTCTCGTGAACGCTTTCAAGGGACCAAACAGGTGAAAGTCTGAAGGGGCAAGGTCTGGGCTGTAATGGGAATGAGGGAGCAGTTCCCAGCCCAGCTCGTTGATGGTCTGCACCGTTTGGGCTGCTGTGTGAGGCCTTGCGTTGTCATGATGCAAGATGACTCCTTCTGACTGATGACCCCTGCGTTTGTTCTTTATGTAAGCTCAAAGTCCTTGCAATATCATCCACTGTCACACTTCTGTCAGACTGAATGAGGTCATTGACTGATTCGATCACCTAAGAAGACCTCACTTCTGTAGACCTCCCAGGCCTGTCTTCATCCTCAACACTTCTCCGTCCTTCTTTAAACAACTTAGCCCACTTGTAGACATTGTTTTGGCTGAAACATGTGGCACCATACACAGTTGACATTCTCCTATGAATTTCAACTGGTTTTCACCCTTCAGCAACCAAAAACTTGATAACTGACTGCTGTTCAATCCTGGAGCATGCTTCTTGCTCGGCCATCTTTGTTAATCGCCAAAACTCTCAAAGTTTTTTTTTTTTGTTGTTTAATCTGCAAAAGAAATTAAATCCATGTGAAAAAGAAGTAAAACAAAAAAAAAATTAAAAAGTATGCGTCTATCTGTATTAGAATCCTTATACGAAAAATTCACCTTTTTTTATTGAATGACCCTCGTATAATGCGCTACCCTAACTTCATCTTACGGCAACATTACTTTTTTGCTACTTTTCGGTTGAATGTTATCATGTATTGAAAAAAGAAATATTATATCTTATAATTCGCTATTCGTTCAGCAACGTCAAGTTTTTGAAAGAGCTGATGAAATAAGCAACATTACACAGAGTGAAACAATAAATTATCTGATGATAACAAATCTAGAATCATTACTCGCATAGAGAAGATCTTCCCATATGAATCGTATTTCAAACATATATAGTGATAGTGTCATGCGGCAAAATTAGCGGTCAATATAAGTTGGTTTCTGTTCCCGGGTGTTTTTGCTTACAGACATATAGCGTTGAAACACCGGTTCATGTACCATCAGCGAAATTAAGCAACGTCAAATCTGGTCAGTTCCTAGATGGGTAACCGTTTGGTAATGCAATGTTCGATAAGCTTGGATGTGCTGGCGGTGTAATGTATAATAGCTCGAAACTATTAATCGAAGAGTCGAGTTCCATCGATTGGCTCGTTAAGCAACGTTTGCCCATCGTACCATTAATGTATCTGGAGTGTGGTGCCAAAATTTCAATCCGTCTTCTGTATCACACTCAGTAACCCCCTTGCGTCTTAGTCTTCCACGGCCTCGATTTGGTTCTAAGTGCAAGTCTCAATGTTTTCACATTTGCCATAAAACTTATTTGATAACGTTCCATTCACAGTATTCACAGCATTCTTTTGTAGAACCACATAACTTTGGGTTCCACTTGACATATGCTTACAGTTGAAACACCGGTTCCCGTACGATCAACGAACTTAAGCAACGTCAAACCTGGTTAATACCTAGATGGGTGACCACTTGTGAATACCAGGTGCTGTAAGTTTGAATGTGCGGCTGTTGTAATGGATAATAGCTCGGAATTGTTAATCAGAGAGCTGGATTCTTTTTTCCCGTCGTGTTAATTACATTCACTTACGCGCAAATACTCTTGGGAAATATATACATCCAAATCTTTTTTCCTCCCAGTCATAGGTTAATTAGTTAAACTTATATCACTAAACAATTATTATCTCCACAAAGAATTCCTAGAATTCTTTTTGGCTTTAAATAATGTCCGAAGACTGGTAATCCGTTAAAACTAATTAACCATACAAGCCACTTTATATGTAAAGAGACTGTCCAGGCTTCATCGCCATATAGGGACATTGATATCTCATCGCCCTTTTTTCTCTAGCGAAATTTTCGTAATACTTAAGACTTTCTTTAGCTTTTGAAATCCATCTTTCCCTATTCCAATGAACCTTCGAATATCTGTGATATGTTTTCTCTCGTCTGTTACTAAACGATTCAAATATTTGTTTTTAATCATTTCACTCCAAGCAAGGCAATAAAGCCACTAAGACGCAAGGGGGTTACTGAGTGTGAAATAATATGAGAAAAGGTAAAACATTATTAATGAGGATGACGTGTAAAAGAAGAGCTAAGAAGAAGACAGAAGAACACGATTTACATTGCATTCACATTTTTGAAGGTCAAGGTTGAACTGAAAAATCGGGAGCCAGAAGAGTGTCCCACAAGTGAGAAGTGCGAAAAAAGAAACTGTTAGTATAGAACTTGAGGAGGCAATGCTTCCCTGAGATCAAAGGGTCACTGCTGGTAGACCCTATGTCTGGCAACAGGATTCTGTATTATGCGACACAAGGAGAACCCAGTCATAGCTGTCAGACAATTTATGTGATCATTCACTCCTTATATCTAGCAACCAAACTCCCCAGACTGCAACCCCTTGATTATTTTGTGGATGCAGTTGATCGAGGTACCAACAAAACTCTTTGTAACATCGAAGATGAACTGAAGTCAAGGATTATGGCAGCATTCAGCAAATTAAACAAGATCACTCAGAAGAGATGTAAGAGATTCCAAAGACATCTGGAGGCTTTGGTTGAGGTCAATGGCGATTTTATTGAATAAATTTTGACTCTTTAATATTTCATGATATTTTTGTATGATTTTGGTAAATATAACTTGAAAATATAGACAGACTTATTCCGATAAACAAATCATGCATTGAACAACAATTAAGAAGACAGAAGATAAGGATTTACAAGGCATTCACATTTTTGAAGATGAAACTTGAACTGGAAAACCGGGGACCAGAACAGAGTTCCACTAGCAAGAAGTGCGAAATAATAAACTGTTAGCATAGAAATTTCAACTGCAAAATTAGGAGACCAAGAGGCCAATCTAGTACTGTACTGAAATTCGTAAAGCTTCGGCATCAAAGATGAAAGTTTCTCAGAACAATTGTCATGGAATTCTTCATAGGAAAGAGAGAAAGAGAGATGTTAGGTTACAGCAGTGTAAAAGTGACTGAAGCCGAGAGCTCCGCACGGGGCCGATAACACTTCGGATTGTTCTTTGGATTTTATCAAGAATTTCTAAATAAATATTATAAATACATATGTTTGGATCCTATATCCAACGAATACACATACATACATACATACATACACACACACACACACATATATATATATATATATATATATATATATATATATATATATATATATATATATAATTATTTAAAATATGATTCCAACACGCTACATAAGAGTTCTCATGTTTCAAAACAAGAGCCGAAAACTTCAATATAATTATTTGAATTAAATTGAATTAAAGTAAGCTATGTTCCATCTTCAAGCGAATTGTTTTTGGAATTACTTATTTCTGAAATTTACGTGTTTTAATAGCAGATTCATTATTGAAATCAAAATTTCTATGGTAACGGCTAGAGCGATTGTTTAAATAAAAAGGGGTGTAGGGTGTTAATAATTTGTATCAGTATAGAGCTACATTCATAGATGTCAAGTCAGGGTAAGGTTGGGTGTCTAAATTTTAAACGGAAGATCATTTCGTCTAGTCTGGTTTACGTGTCTATGGAGATTTTTTTTTTCTGAAAGGGTTTTGTGTATATAAAAAAACTGCCTTAACATTTGTTTTTTGACGACTTCATAAAGGGTTATCTTTTATTGTAGGGTATTTAAACTATTTATTAGGACTATCGATTTTAAAATTATTTTATTGGTTGTTTTTATGCTAATTATTCAATGCAAAAATATGATGACGTCGGAAAAAACACCGTTAACTCATGTCTATTGTTTAATAGATTTTTGTTATTTAGAAACTTAATAATGTGTAGTTTTTCATGCAGGCATAAAGGGCATGGGTCATCCCAAGTTTTGCAAGTTCTAGTTTTGTTTATAATTTTCCATTTTACTTTTGGTGTTTTATTCATTTCCTTCAGATGCCAAAAATATTTAGATAGAGATGTCTCATATTTTTTTAATTATATTGTTGAAAGAGCACTTATGCTGCCTCCATTTGGCCTTAAATTAATTCTTCGTAGACCCAATGTATATCATATTAGTATTAGGACTCTCAGTGGATGAGATAGTACATTGGTATACCACAGATTTGACGCAGCATTTATTTTCCAGTGAGCAGTCTTCTCGGTTTCTACAATCACATAATTTTTCACTGTTTTTATCTAATTTAAGTGTAGGGTTTTTATAAATACTATTCAGGCATGGGGGTTTGTTCAGGATTTTATTATTGTGTTTTTTTATCATACTTTCTAGATTTTCAGTGCAGTTGTAACTCAATTTTACGGTGTTCTTATTATATTCTAATATATTACTAAGTCTACTATTGGTAGGGAAGTGTTTTTCAATTAAAGCTAGGAATTTCTGTCCTAGTTTAATACTAACCATTTGGAGGGGTATACCAAATGATTTTTCTTTTCCTGTTTTTTTTCTTCTGGTTAGTATAATTGTTTCTATAATTAATGTTTGCATTCTTTATATATATATATATATATATATATATATATATATATATATATATATATATATATATATATATATATATGCGTGTGTGTGTGTGTGTATGTATATATATAAAAATATACTGGATTTAACAGTAAAATTGTCGAATTGTTTAAGCTTTAAACTGTTGTATCTTACAAATGCATAAAGATGTCTTACTGCAAATCTCAAAAGATTTTATAACACTGCTGTACTTTACTTTGGACAAGAAAAATCTATTTTCCTCTAAGTTGAAATGATGATCTCTCTTGCTGGTCTGACCTCCTGCTCCCTCTTTGTAAATCTTATTCACTGTTCTCTTGTTAGTTCTTGAATGGACTTTGAAGATGGAAGCCAGTGAATGAATATTGGTACAATTTCTGAAGGCCTGAATGATCTTTTTCCTCCTACCATTGCTCAGTTGGGAAGTCATAGTGGTGCTGACACAAAACCATTTTAACCGGTTCTCTTTCTATCTGAATAACTCAAAATTTTTTTCAGTGATTCTTACGACAAATGCTGTCAAAATAGTTAAATGTTGTATCTGAAAACCTGGAAAAAAGAAACTTAATTAGTTTATTCTTTTTTTTTTTTTTTTTTTTTTTTTTTTTTTTTCAGATATTAAACATTTTTTGAAGTGGGCAATTATCCTATGCTGTTACACGATTTGGAAAATTTTGTTGTTACACGCGGTATATATCGATTAAATTTAAAAGAAACGTTTATTACATTTTTTTTTACCTGAAAACTTATTTGAAAAATGCTTCATATTTTCCTTAATTTCTCAATTTCATGATGAATAAGAAAAATCTGTTTGTTTGATTGGTTCAAATTTAGAAGCTGACCAACATAACAGATTACTTATATTAATTGTATTCTTACTAAGACTACGACTATTAAATTTAAATCAATTCCTTTTCTTTGTTTTTTTAATATTTAAATCAACAATAATTAAAATAATAATTTAAAAAAATTACATTTCTACTCATTAATGCAAAGGCAAGCATATTCAATTAAATAAATGAAAACAGTGTGAGATCATCTTCAGGATTTCTTTTTAATCAATTCACCCCGAGAAAGGCGATAATTCCACTAAGGTGCTACTGGGAATGAAAGAGAATTTGAAAATTTTAGAAAAGGAAAACAAATTGGAAGTGAAATAGCAAAAAAATTAACACAGAAAATAAAAATAGTTAATTCATTGAGAAATCTGGAAATTAACGAAGCCCAAACGAATAGAAAATATAGAGAAAAGCGAAAATCTACGAAAATATTTCTAATCCTAACCCACAGAAAAAAAAAAACGTCCCGGTTTCAATAATCTCTGTAAATAGCATTCCAACCCTGAACAGACTAAACCTAAGATGTCCAAAGAAATAGTAATCATAACAATTTTCGTCCAGACATGACAATGCCCTTCTTCATATATAAACTATAATGAAGCTAGTTGCGGGGAAATTAAGAAAGTTATTAAAAACAAAGGATAAATAAAGCATCACTCGATATTGAATCTGAACTTTTGAACATAGATTACTTTCTCCCTGAATTCAATAGCAAGTATTATTATTGTATGAAAGACGTCTGGAATCAGAAATGCACACCACAAAAATTCGGCGTCTATCACACATGAATGCATTATGAACGCAGAAAGATATAACTCAAGAACCCCAAACATAGAGAGGTATCTCAATTGGATCCATCATGGTGAAAATATTAATGAACATTATACTAACCAGTTTCACATCGTTTTACGAAATCAACTTATCCTAACTAAGTTTGGTTTTCGTGCAATGATGGCATATATGTCATGAAACAACTCCAAGAACCTGTTTACCTCTCTAATAAGGAACTGCACACCTACTTTGTTAACGTAATAGCAGGATATTGCCACAACACATACAGACTTGATCTTCTCATACACTAGACACTGCCTTTCCAGCTCCCTATCTACTGAATGCATCGAACTATATCGATCGTCAGAATCCTACATGTCTGCCGAGGACCATAGAATCAGAAACCAAGAACTATACCAAATAACATAAACTACATTACGCGAGAATTACCAACAGCAGCAACAACTAAAATGGATAGAACATGTAAATCCATGGGAAAATAATGTCATAATCTAGATGTTAATATTAATATTCTATACCACATAAAATAGAAGATTCAGATGAAAGCCCCATTAATTCTGGAAAGAGCGATAACAGTTACTGGACTTGAGAAATCTGTTTTCCTTAAAAAAAAAAGTGTTTTAAGAGAAATATTTTTAAAATTTCAACCGAAAGCATTACTGGCTGCTCAGAGAATGAATCCCATAATTTCTCTTCCAAAGAAACATTTAATATTACCATTATTAATATAAGAGCCAGAAAATGAAACCTAAACAGGAAAATCTGGATAGATTTTTACTCCTGTTCAAAAGACCTGGAAGGGGTGTGAACAGGACAATTTAAAGTTTCTAAGTAGAAATTAGGTGATCCATTTGAGATTTCAACATTTAGTATATTTCATG